>JARHVA010000316.1:1200000-1800000 GCA_037957365.1 Torreya grandis
AGCTTTCATCATTTACACAGATATGTCTAGTTACACTTATGGTGGAATCACTTATAATCTAGATTATGATATAATGACCACACAAAATGACTTTTATGGCTTTTTTCAAGACCCCAATGATGCTAATATGTTTTTTGAGATATATTTCTATCTGCCTCATATTAATCATTCATGGGAACAAAGTCATGAAATAACTTATGATCCAAATTAAGACCTTGATTGGTATCAAGAGGCTTGCGCAAAGGAATTTGGAGACCTAACTATAGATAATGTTGTCTGGGATACAGATCTGTACCCTCTTTACAATAATCAGTACATGGAACATAGTCAAGAACTAGCTTATGATCCAACTCATGACTAGGATGATATGGTTTATGAGGATGACTTGGATGCTTTGGATTATGTGAGTCATCAAGCTCTACCACATCATACCATTTCTATTCCAAGACCACAATGTCATATCATTTCCATACCAAGACCTAGTCCTTTGACTTGTGCAAGCAACCAAGCTCCATAATGCCCACCTATTTATATACCAAGACCTCATCCTTTGGTTTATGCAAGAAATCAAGCCCCCCAATACCATTTCATCAATCCAAGACCTAGTCCTTTGGCTTTTGTGAGAAATCAAGCCCCACAACACCCTATCATTACCATCTCAAGACATTTTACTTTGGCTCATGTGAGCAATCATGCTCCCTAAGGCCTTACCATTATCCAACCAAAAGTCATTCCTCATCTAATACCAATCCCATCCAAACCTCAACCCATCCAATCATTTCAAGACCAAGCTGTGTTCAAAACTAGTACTTTTTAACTCATTATAAACCAAAGCTAAGATAACCAACGAATCCATGATGTTTTTTTTAACTAACCACTTGTGATAAGTCAGCCTATGATGAATATCCTATTGAGCTATACTAGTTGTCAAAGACTCTCACACTGATGAGCTAGTCTTTGTCTAGTCACTTCTTAATGATTATAACTACCTTTGGGAAAATCATTAACTCAATCATATTCCTATTTTTTAAGAGTCTCCTATTAATAATCCATTCTCTGAGGAGTTGTCTCTTAACCTTTTTCTCATTTTAGATGAGACTCACTTTGATAAACTAGTCTTTGTGGAGCCAATTATCCCATTAAAGGCCATTACTTGTCCAAAACCAAGTATTCAACAAGACATCATTGTAATAGAGTACCCATCAAATGAAGAATTAGAGTTAGAGTCAGGTTTTATTCTTGAACCAACATTGGATTTATCATCAGAATCTGAATCAACATCAGTCTCAACATCAGATTTAGAGTCTATTGAGTTAGAATTAGATTTAGAAGAAGAATATATTCATCATTGTTACAACATTGGTTACACATGCCTCATAGATCAATTTGAATACATTTTTGATCCCTCTAAATTTTTTGAGGATGAGTACTTTAGCTTCAACACAAGCTATATAATATCTTCTATGAGGATTGTGCAACCTCTCTCCATTCTGTTACCATTCCACAAGCCATTACCATCAACTAAGATAGCCATATTATTGACATTTCATCTCCCATAAGTGTCTATTAGGATTGAAAAAATCATACTTTGTTGAACTACATCCATGGTGACATAGCAGTTGAAGAAGAGTAAGGAGGCCAAAACCACATTCATATAGTAAAAGAACACTCTCCTATTGAAACCTTTTTAGAGGCACTAAGGGAAAATCAAATTCAAAACTCAGCACCTTCTAGTGAAACTTTTTCAGAAGCACTAGAATAAAATCAAATTCAAAATCTAATGTTCATTAGTGAAACTTTCTCAAAGGTGTTATGGGATAATGAAGATAACTTCATTGGTGAAAACCTTTTTGAGGCACCAATAGCTGAGCAAAAATGTTCTTCACTTCTTGATGAAGATAAAATCAAAATAAATTCCAATATATAGCCTAATTAGATGGTATCTACTCTAAAAATCAAACAATATAAAAATTTGGAGGTTTTATCTAGAGAACAAGTGTTTGGCCCCACCATAACCAATGTTATGTTGAATCTGACATCAACAACATTATGTGTGACTAAAAGCCTTGATCTTCATTTTTTCCCCACCATTATATATTATATTATCATCTACCATTATATTTCATAATCAAACCTACCATCCATTATTTATCTTTGTTTACCATCCACGGCCACACTTTCCTTTACAGAGGCTATAAGGATACCTTGTCTCAACATTTGAAGGAATTAGAATCAATGACCAATGAAGATCATAAAAGCATACTTGACAACCATATCTATATCAAGTTCTTGACAAAGTAGCTATTCAAATGAGGTGTGGGATAGCAATTAACATGATCAAGTATTCTATTTGTATCATTTGTTGATTAGGATGTACATCTCCCCATCAACAAGAATAATAGAATCAAAAACCACACCTAGGCCAACAACATGTATCATACCATTTCACATTTCCATGCAATTTCCATTGTTACATATTCTTTTTCCATTGTCACTTATCCTTCCATTCACCCCATCATTTGGGGCCAAACCCTCTTACCATTTTCATACATCCTATCATTCCATTCCTATCTAGACCAAAGCCTATTTTAGCCATCCTACCCAATCCTATTTTGCTCTTGGTTTATTTGGTTTTGCTTACACTTTTTATGAGAGGATTTCAATCAAGTTCAATAATAAATCTAATTTATGTTTCAATTATAGTCTATGAAATTAGTGTGATAGTTGATCTGACAAGATATCTTTCATCATATCCATATTTGTTTATGTGAGCCTAATTATAACCACCTATGGGCAAATCAGTGTTTCACAAGTCTTGCTACTAATTATAACTATCTATGGGAAAATTAGTATCATTGATCTATGTCATTTTATCTTAGTTAAAACCACCTATGGGAAACACTTGTTTATCATTCATTATTACATCACCTTGCCATTACTATTTTCATTTGATTGACCATTTGCCAGATTTGAGAACTTATTGGGACATAGTTTGTTTTTCCCAACCTTTTATGTGGATATAATTACTAACTTGAGGTCATTTTAGAACTATGTAGGTCATTCTCAATTCATGTTGAGGTCACCTCAGTCCCCCTTTCCATACACTCTCATCATTTTGTGAGCAACCTAAGCAAAACACTCTCACCATTGTGTGAGCATATATCTTATCATTCTCTAACGAGTTAAAATACCTAAAAATGACAAAAATATTCATAATATTTAAAAATCCAAAAACATTTATCCTATCTAAGACTAGTTAGTTATCCTTGATTTGTCTTACTAGGGCATTATCATTGTTAGGATGCTTTCTTTTGCTTTTGTTTTCAGGCTTTTTATTTATTTTTTTGTTTTAGATTGTTTATTTGTTTGTTTATTTTTCTATTTGTTTGTTTATTTATTCATTTCCTTATTTGTTTACTTCTAACACTATTGCCTTGACTCAGTCTATATGTATGAATTGGGTGATTCCTTACACACATTATTCTTGAGTCCATCCATATTCATCTATTAACATTATCATCATGGTTTTTATCATTGGTGATTTATTTTTTAGTGTTTATTGGATTGAGAGTTAGTCCTTACACATATTTTGACCAAGTCTTCATGGTGTTCTATCATGAAGCCGACCATCATATACTATAGCAAAAATTAGCTTCAAGAAGGTCTACAAACAATGGAGTTGTAGAAGTTTCACCTTGGAACCTTGGAAAATTCTCCCATCCCACCTTTGATCAAATCAACCCATTAACTATTATATTTGTATCATTGATAATCAAGATGAGCATCTCCTCATTGGTAGGTACAACTAAATCATTCACACTAATCAATCTTATTCTTCTATTCATCTATTTCATCACTTTACACCCACTCATATTTAATATATATTCTAGGTTATATCCTTGAGTTATGCTTTTTAATCATCCCTAAATGGGTCACCATTAGTTTTAACCAATCTAGGTCTGCTTAATGATTATAATCACCTATGGGAAAATCATTATTTTGATTTTTATTATAACCATCTTTGGGCAAATCAGCATCCTTTTTAAATCAATATATGGAGGGATTTTCTCATTTGGATTAATCTCAACCACAAGTTAATTCTACATTTATTCTTATTTATTTTCAAGGGACCATCCATCAACAAATGTGATGGCCAATCCCTTGAGGGGGCATCATCATAGGCTTTCCAAAACCATTTGGATCTTTGTTCTTCAACTATTATCTTCTTTTTGGCATACAACCCATCTCTCATTATTTGAGAAGGCATTACTTTGCCTATAGTTTTCAATGTCTTCTCAAATAGGGGCAAACTATAGACACCTAAATTTGGCCATTAATAACCTCCAACCAGGGTTTTAGAGAATTTCCACCTAAAATGCACAATTTACCCTAAAAATACTAAAACATGCTAAATGATGTGAAACTAACATATTCAAGTGCTGATTTTGGCCAGGGTATCCCTAAATGGGGTAATACAATTTATGGGTGAGCTAACTTTGGTCAGATCATTCTGAGTCAAAATGCCAATTATACACCTAAGTGCTCTAGATTGCTCTTTTATATCAAATCTTCTACATAAGACACGTGCCTTTGTTATTTTCTATTGATAACATCCTAAATGGAAAAATAATTCCAATGCATCTGACATCACCTTATAATTCCAATATAGTTGAATTTTGGACCAATAACAAGGCATTCTGATCAATTTGAGTAATTTGTGCATAAAGTGCTTAAACATGCTTAAGAGCTAATTAACCCAAATCAAGGCATAATTAGTAATTCCATGGAAACTTATTGAAATTTTATTTTTAGAATTGGATATTGAATATCTACATCATCAAGTGACCTCATTTCTTGGGAAGGCATCCCTAGGCCATAAATGCCACAAATATTAGGACTCATGCCCTCCACACCTCATAATTGCTCCTCTATCCCAAATATTGATGAGTTTATTTATCAATTTTAAATGCATAATTAGATTAATCCTTAGCCACACATCTCAATTAAGATGGATGGTTTAGGTTGATTCTATACATTTAAAAATATCTATAAATACGAGGCCTTGCCACATCATTTCCAAGCTATTTTGGTTCAAAGTTATTATGCTCAAATATCTTCAAAAGACTTGAGAATGCAAAGTTATAATGCACAAATGGTTCCAAAAGCTTTAAGAAATTAGTGTTACCATGCCAAATTGATTCTAGTTCAAGCCAAGCCACAAGCCAAAGGTGCTAAGGAGAAGAGGAGATATCCAAGCCTTCTTTGATGAAGACTTCATGAGCACAAGTTGAGCAAGCCACTACAACAAGCATTTTAGAGCATCCAAGGGAGGTAAAAGAAAGTTTCTTTTACATTTTAGTTGTGTGTTTTATTCATGTTTGTTAACTAAGCTCTTCATAGTGTCTAGGCCTAGAGATGTTATGCTAGTTAGTGTGTTTCTTTCATTTTGTTTTCATTTTAAAACTAACACCGTGCTAACCATCCTCTCTTCAGTCAAATTCTTAGGTCACAAGGTTGATCATCCTTGGGAGGAGTGAGGATAGGTGGATATAATAGGTATATTTTAAGAGAATCAAATGCCTTTTTATATTCATTATTCTACTTAAAAGATACGTCTTTTTTCAGAAGGTGATGAAAGGGTTATCATCAGTCTAAGAGCTAGGAGATAAAGTGATGAATGGATTGGAGCTTCCCTTGAAATATGTAGAGTTATTTGAGGTGGGAAGGAGGAGGCATTTCAAAGATTTATTTGATTTTGGCTGGATCAACTTTGATTCCTCAAAGGGATATGATGAATCCAAGGAACTTTATTGATAAGACCCCAAAAATACACTTCTTGGGGTTAAAATAGACATGGTATTGGATGAGTCACTCAAAGATAATCTTAAGGATGGCCAAATGGTCTTTATGACATTTGGATTTCCCAAGAAGGTCATCGACATAGACTTCAATAATTTTTTGAATAAGGTCATGGAATATGTAGGTCATAATGCATTGGTAGATTGCACCCACATTCTTCAGTCCAAAAGGTGTGACTCAATAACAAAAAGTTCCCCATATGGTGATAAAAGGTAGTTTTATGTTGATCTTCAGGGGAAATTATTATTTGATTATAACCCCAAAATCTATCCATAAAAGATAACATCTCATGGACAATTGTAAGATCACCTAAATGGTCAATGCTTGGTAAAGAAAAGTCATCTTTTAGGCAAATAAGGTTGAAGTCACAAAAGTCCACACAAATGTGTAATCCCCTTATGGATTTAGTGATAGGTATGATGTTCGAGACCCATTAGGGGTAGTCAATGGGTTAAATAAAATTAATGTATATGAGACATTAAAGTTCTTTGATGAGGAGGGCTATACGAGGGTACATTAATCAAATTTTTTACCTAATAGGCTTATCATCATGATTGGTGACTATGTTATGGGTAGTGATGGAGGGGTCAATTCTTAGCATGTCATTATAAGACCAAATAAATCATATTTTTTGGTCTTGTAGGAAGGAGGGTAAGTCCTAAAGCTCCTTAGAATTGAGTGATTGGCCAATTTTGATAATGTGCAAGTTGTCTAGAGTGCCCAAGTTGATATCCATGGTGGATTCATTCAACATGGTTGATGTCTCAAGAGGAAGAGATTTGTGGATAGAAGAATCTGGTGCACCAAGATAGGTGATAATAGAATCATCACCTAATACTGAATGATCTTAATGGTAGGAGAGTCATCTCTTATCATCTTAGGATGAGTTAGAGGAATGGTTATAGTCACCCCATCCTTTTGATAAGTTAGGGGTCTAAGGTTGATCATGTTGATGAAAAAAAAATTAGGGGAGATAATGTCAAAAACCTTAGCTATTGATGGTGGAGTAGATGA
The DNA here is from genome assembly GCA_037957365.1 of Torreya grandis. NCBI lineage: Eukaryota > Viridiplantae > Streptophyta > Pinopsida > Cupressales > Taxaceae > Torreya > Torreya grandis. The sequence continues at coordinate 1,206,874 of JARHVA010000316.1, forward strand.
TGAGGATAAGATTTCCTTGTCAATGATGATAATGGGAGGTGGGTTGGTTTTTTATTTAGGTGGCATGAAACCAAGGCCATATTTTTCATGAGGTTTTCAAGTCTTGATTGGAAGTAACTCATGCAACCCATGTTTATACCTACCTTATCCAAATCCCTTCTAATCACACTTGTAGAGGTATATTTTGGCAAATTCTAGTCTATAGGAAACACTAGATATGAATGGTCAAGGTGATAAAGAGGTGGCATAAGTGTTAAGGGGTTTATCAAGTCCCCCATAGATGAAGTTGGTTTGATGATTTGAGGGCCCAAAAGGAATAATGGTTATGATATTAGGGTCATAACTAGATTGGTGTTCAATTTTCTCATACTCTTGGGGAGTAGGCAAATTATCAAGGGTCATAAGGCGATACTCCCTTAATGAAAGATGCTAAAATGCTAATTTTAAAAGGTCTATTATGTGTATTTAGGTAGAAGGAATAGATGAACTGATGGATTTTTTAGTAGAATAAGAAGATATATCCTCACTTTTTACTAATTAAGGCTTGTTGTATAGAGAAAGGAGAATGCCATTATATTGTTACATCATGTTTCATGATGTGAAAGGGCTCGGGTTAGCTTGTATGGTAATAGATCGACCTTCTTGCTCAAATTTGATGCATTGATGTAGGATGGATGACACATAACCCATGGAATAAATCCAAAGGCATCCCAACAAGATTTATACTAAAACTCTCCTTCCACTACATATAAGAGATTAAGAAGCGTGTGGGGTCCTAGGTGAATATGAAGGACAACAGTTCCTAGAGTTGTGGCCATAGTATTATTAAATGATTGGATTACCCTAAAAGTTTTTGACATGATGTTCTCAGGTAGTTTGAGTTGGTTTTAGGTGTGGGAGGATATGATGTTGATAATATCTTCTCTATCAATCATAAACCTCTATATATGGGTCTAGTTGATATAGGCGATAATGAAAAGGGGAAGATTTGGGTCATTTGGATGGTTAGAAGGTGTTTTTGAATCCTTGAAGGCAAAAACATTAGAAAGGTGGAGAGCTCTAACAAATGCTACTAAAGGTTGAGGGTATTCTAGCCTCACCTCTATATATTACAATACTTATATCATTATTTGGTGGTGGTAGGGTGAGGTATTGACTAGTTTGTACAAACTCATCTTTACTAGCATCTAGTGAAGGTATTTCAAAACTACTCATTGGATTGATGCAGATGGATTGGAGTGAGAAGGTCCTAATATGGACACTTTAGTTTTAGTTAAAGTTAAAGGTTTTTGGTGTTGGTTGAGTGGTTGGGTGGAGGAAGAAATATATATTCATATAATGGACTCCTTTGTCTTCCCCTTAACCTTTGGTTGAGCCTATGATCATGTGACCACATGGATGGTATAGATTTAGGGAGGAGTCAAGCTAAAGGGTTGCTTTAGTTCTTCTTCACTCTAAGGTGAGAGTGGAGGGGTAGTTATGTGTTGGATGATGGTTGTTGGTTCTTAGATTGATGTGGGACTCATAGGGGGATCATTTGACAATAAGTCATCCTCATGATATAGCTGATGGGCTATCACTTGGAGAGATTTATAGTTCTTCATGTCATGCCCAGGTGTCCTATGGTATGAACATATCAATTTTCATTATACCAAGATGGTTTAGGATTGTGTGGGTCAAATGTTCTAATAGGTTGAAAGGTTAAGCAAGATTCTTACAATAGCCTATGTAAGATGTTTGAGTAACACTCAATCAATGGTGGAAAAGGTGTAGGGGTCTTTATTTTTGGGGTTGAGGTGGAAGCCCTTTTACAATTAGGATTTGTGGTAGAGGTTTTTGTTAAATTATTGTTCTTGGTAGATGGTTTTGGTTTTGGTTTTGGTAGAGTGGTTGATAGTTTGGGGTTAGAAGATTTTGTAGTAGACATTTGGGAGATAAGCAGTTTGTTTATAGTCAGTTGGTAGATAGGAGGTATGTTCATGGGGGGTTTGATGAAAATAGATGTGGATAAAAGTAAGAGGGATGGCATAACCAAAAGTGGTGGTTGGGTGTTTTTTGGGATGGTTGGCTTCCTAATTTAGGTAGAGGGATGAGGCCCTAAAATAGAGGATAAAGTGGAGAGGGGAGGTCGAGTTTTGGATTTTGGGATTGTAGGTGGTTTGATGTTCTTTGTTAGCTTAAATCAAGTTTTTTTTAATAGGTTTAGTGGGATTAGATCCAAATTTACTAAGTGATTAATGTTGAGTAGGAAATATGCCAAGGTTCTTGGCAGTTTTGGTTGGGATGGTAGGGGTTATTTGGTAACTATGTGTAAGTTTGATTCTGATGATGCTACCATAGTTTAATGGGAAGAGGCATGTGATGGTTGGGTTGTGGTGAAAGTGGGTTTATTAGGGGAAAGGTTATGTTGTTTTGATAAATAAGGATCCTAATTGGTTCTATATAGGAGCCTAATTTATTTCCAAAAGGTAGCCTGATCTAGGTTAGGGTTGGATATGAATTATAATTTTTTAACCAATCTATAAAAAGGTTTATGGATGGGTCTGAATTCCCCACTAGTGGATGCAAAGGATAGGCCCATGGGTTGAGGGTGAGGAATGAATGCTTAATCCTTTTCCTAATCAAAAGTTTATAATATCTAAGAAGGTAACTCCTTTGTGAGAGGTGTAAGCAAAGTGGTTTCTTCCTTATGAGTACTTTCTAAAGGAAGAGTGGATTGTTATATGATTGAGAAAAATAATAAAGTGGGAAGGGTTTCCTCCTCTAATGTGCATATCAAAGGAGAGGTTTGTGACTCCATTACCTCAATAAGTGGAGTAGGGAAATAGGTGATTTGGTTAATGGCATTATCAATATTACGTTCACCAAGAACCATATTGATAGTATGGTCCTCTTGAGCATGAGAGTATTCTACTTTATTTATGTTGTTATTAGAAGGAACATGGTTGGGAAATGGTTGTCTAAAGATGTCAAGAGATTGGTTTAGGGGTGCATTGGGGTTATCCAACACAAGCTCCCCCTTGTCAATGAGTGTTTGGATAATGTTCTTGAATGTATTATACCTACCAAATTCATATCCAATGACTTGATGGAAGGCATACAATTCATTCTCCTTGTACCAACTTGGTACAAGATGAGAAGAATAAAATTATTAAGGACATTTGATTAGGTGAAGCTATATGATATTGGCATTTAATAATTTCTCCAAGACCAAAGCATATGACTCCACAAATGGAGTAAATTGTTTCTAAGTGTTGAAATTTAGGTTCCTGGTGTTTTGATTATAAGAGTTAGAGGAGTTAGATTGGTTGACAACAGGTGGAGGGATAGTCTTAAGGACAACCACATTCATGGTTCCCTTGTTATTAGAAATAGTGTTGGTTTGATTTTTAGGTTTGGAAGAGGGAGTCTCATTTGATTTAAAGGTGGAGTTCTTGTTTCTCAATTTTAACTTCCCCTCATTAATGGCTCTATTCTCTAAGTTCCATGCTATGGTGAAATCCTCATAAAAGGTCCTAAAGCTCTGAACCCATAAATTAGAGGAGATGTTTTTGGCAAAAAGCTTGAGAAAAGATTTCAATTAGTTCAAGTTGGGGAAGAGAGAAAGAGATTTGATTTATTAGGCTTCTCCAATGGGTTACGAAGTCAGGTATGGACTCATCATCAAAAAATTTAATGGATTAGAGATCAGTGATGGAAACTTTCTTAGAGATTTTTATGGAAAAGTGATTAGTTTGAGCTAATTGGGTAAAATAAAAGTGGGAGTGCCTTGTAATAACACTATACTAATCTAGATCTGAACCTAATAGAGACATGGGAAAGGTATGGAGAAGTAGAGCATCATCATAGGTGATCAAATAAAAAGAATATCTAAATGCTCTCAGATGTTTTTGAGGGTCTTCCTTTCTCTAAAATTTTTAAAAAATTAGACATTCCCATTAAGGAGGATAAGGTCGAATGGGGATGGATGAGTGAATTGGTTCTTTACATATTTGGTTGTAAGATAAGAGGTTATGGGTACCAAAGATAGATGACTTTATAGTAGTCATTTTGTCCATAAAATTTTTCACAAGGTCTGTTTGTGGTTATGCACCCTCATAGTTGTAGCGTATATTATGTTGGGTTTGGGTAGGTGTAACATATGAATAGCTAATGGGAGGTTGAGAAGCTTCCACATATTGGTATATGGACATAGGTGGTTGGGATGATGTCACATATTAATACATGGAAATATGTGGTTGGGTGGAAGGTAGAGGTACATACCCTTGTGGGTTAGGGATGTAGCTCATATTTGGCACAATGGGCACCTATTGAGAGATTATCAATGGTTGGGTAAGAAGTATGGCTGGGTCAGTAAATAGAGGATAGGAGACAACTTTGGTACTGATAGGTGGAAGGGTAATAGGTATGGGGACTACCAATATCTATAATGGAGTGGAGGTAGGTGGGTTCAAATGAGAGGAATGGTGGTGACACTAGTAGAGGGTAATCCCATGGTAAGCAGAGTATTAGTGCATAAAGGCTGGGCTGCTCCTATATTATGAGGGTTATTATTTGGGGAAGAAGGTGTTTAGGTGTTGCTTAGTTTAGTGGGTTGGTTTTAGATGGTGGTATCGATAGGGTTATTGGTAGAAGATGATGCCTAGGTGACTAAAGGTTAGGTGGAGATGGTGGAAGTAGAAGTGTTTCCCATAAGGTGGGATGGCATGCCATAAGGTAGGTCAATACGTGGAACCAAAGTATGGGTATGATGAGATTTGGTGTTAAGGTAATGTTGGAGGGATATAGGATTGTTATACAAAAAGGTGGCAAAGTTCACATCAGCATGGGAAACCATCTGAGGGATGGTAGGACTCCTAGAAGGATGAGGAGAACTCTCTACATCTAAGATATACTCCATAGATGAGGGAGAAGAGGAAGACAAATGATTAGGAGGTGGGTCCTAGTTTTCTTGGTTTCTTAGTTGTTACCTAGTCAAAACCATGAAGGTAAAGAAAGGAAAAAGATACACACAATCTCACAATTCAAACAAGGATAAAAAACACACACTAAAGAACATTAAATCTTATGGTTCCTTTTAGTCTCTCTTGTGTATTATGCCTTAAACTTTAAGAATTATGTGATCCAACTTGGCTTTTAGAGTGGGTATTAGAAAACAAGTCTATGGTTGGTTTTAGGTTGTGTTTTATCTCTCAAAGGGATTTGTATTAGAATCAATACATGGCTTGATATTGGGGCCTACCCCTCACTTCACACACCATAGTGATAATAATGTCAAGTGTATAGCCAAAATATACTAATTGTTATAGATTATACTAAACTAGAGAGCTGAGTTGGTTCTCCTTTTAACAATAAAATCTAAGTAGGATAGTTGGGAAACGTAACCACTTAGTAATGAAATCCTACTCTGGCCTTATGTCAATATTTTTATGCTTGGTTACACGTAATTGGTTTGGTCTTGTGTGTGTGATAAGAGTGAAACTATGATTGATTAACTTGATTAATTAAGCTAGGTGAGCCAAAATAAGCAAGCAAATAATGAATGCAGTCAATTTTAAGCCCCAAAAGAAACTTTGATTTCATTGTATGAGTAGCAAGATAAGAAGAAGAAATCACCTAGATGTAACTATGAACCCAAGAAAAGACTCAAGGGTCCCACCAAACATGCCAGAATGTTTTAGAGAAATTTTGCTTATGTTCTTTATATGAAAGAGAAAAGAAACTCGAGAAGGGTATGGTAGAGGAACTTGATATGCTATGCATGTGTTGATCTAGATGGTTGTAGTACTCCTCTTTGGCTTGTTAGGAATGGCTTGTAGATAAGATATCACTCAAATAAATGGTTTGATTAGTTAGATAGTAGGTTTGATTTCCTAACGAGCTAGATCTAAGAAGCACAAGATTCCTTGGAGGTTCTCAATCCACACTTTTAAATAATAAAGTTCTAAAAAAGAAAGATAAATTACTTGCATATATCACAGGAGGTAATAAAATGAAATACAAGAAGTGATTAATAAATAAATAGGTGAATTTGACTAATTATAACAATAAACATATTTATATCAATGTTAAATGAATTAGGTATGGTCTAAAAAATAAGGTAGGGTTCTATAGTTAGGCAAAAGATCTAAGAAATAGATTTGGTTGAGGTCTAGTGGATGAAAATATCTTGTTGTTTATTTGTCTAATAGTGACCATTTATGGTTAGGGTGACCATCAGTGGTTAGGATAATTACCAATGGTTGGGGTAGCTGTTGGTGGTTGGGATAGACCATTGATGGTCAGGGTGACTGTTGGTGGTTACTATGGTTTTGATCTAGTTCAATAAAGTCTGATTTGATGAGGTTACAGAATGGGATTCTAAGAGATAGGTTTAGGCTAGGTTGATTATGAATAAGAAACAAAGTAACTAATTTTATAAAAATAGATACTTGCCTTGTTGGTTATTTATATGAAGAATGGTTAAAGGGTCTCTTGGTGAAGCTCAAAGTGATTTCGATAGAGTAATAGTGCTTGGTTGTTGGTTGATAGACAATAATGCTTTAGATCTCTATCACACTTTTTGGTTCACTAATTTGCTTGAAGAACACCTGCAAAAAAAGTGTTGATGTAAGAGGCTCTAAATCTGGCTCTAGATGATTGATTGATTCTAGATCTAGATCTAAAAGTTGATCATTGATCAATTTTAGATCTAGATGCCTTTCACCCTCTTCCTCCTCTCTTTTTATAAGAAAGAAAAAGAGGTGCAACAATATGTTAACAAGAGGTTCAACAAGTAGTTTAAATTTATCTTTCACATGCATTGGGTCACACATGAATTAATAGTGCTAAATATAAAAAATAAAGTTGGAGTTGATTGATGTTTGACTATTTAGGTGGTGAAAACCTAACCATCAGTGGTTAGGCCTAAATTTTGATGGTTAGGGTAACTATTGGTGGTTGAGGGCCAAAGGCTAAGTTTGGTCAAGGGTTTTAGTGAGCCAGTTAGCTAATCATCTAACCTAACTCAAGTTTACAATCAAAGGGTTAGGGGATGGTCCTTAAGGGTTTTTGAGGTGGTTTAGGGGTATTTTGACATTTAGAATTGTTATGTGCAGTTTTATAGTATCTACAAAGCTAGTTAATTGGTCAACCTAAGAAGTTTTATTATATTATTAAGAATATGATTTTAAATGTTATGGTAAGTTAGCTATTAAGAAAGGAACTAGAAGCAATATAAGTATGGTTTTAGGTAGTTTAGGCTAAAGAGACTATGGTGGCAATGAGATAGGTTTGGTATTAAGGCCTACCCCTTCACTTTGTACACTACAACAATAAGGGTGTCGGGTGCTTAACAAGAATATACCATTGACTATGTCTTATACTTGATTAGAGTATCAATTTGGCTTCCCCCTTGGTGATCAAATCCAAGTAGGTTGGCCTTGGGTAAATAAATGTTAAATCACTTGTTTATATTATGTGATTTGGTCATGTGTGCATAAAATAGAGATAGTGAAACTAAATGGTTAATTAAAAACCCCGTAATTAGACTATGTGAACTATTCTAAGCATTTAGGCAATAAGAAAATAAAGGTGTGAACTAATTACTAACATATAGAGATTAATTCTAAATTAAAATAAGGTATCGTTTTGACACTATATGCACAAAATATAGAATAAGGTTGATAACGTAAAACCTATACTATGGAATAAAGGTTTGAAAATGAATAGGGTCAGCTAGGCTCAACCTACTTATTTCAAATAGCACACAAAACACAGAACTAGGTTGATAGGGTTGATCCAGTTGACTATGTAGGGGTAGTTTTCAAGACTGCAAACTATGAAAGGGAGGATAGTAAAATAAAAAGATAGAGAGATAGAAAGGAACTTTGGTGGATTAGAGATGCAGAGGAAGATTTTTTATCAATAACCTTTAAGAATGTTGGAAAAACTTGTTAACTAGGTTAACTAGGTTAATCAAGTTGTGTAGGGACCTATTGTAGAAGCCTAAAAATGTATAGGGTTGACCTAATACAATAAAATAGATTATTGAAAGTATAAAATGCTAAATAAGTTGACCTAGTAGTCTGAACTAGAAGTTTGGAAGCCTTAAAACCTATACTGGGTCATCTAAGTCGATCTAGTTGCATGTTCCTAAAAACTTGCACATAAATATTAGAACTAGGTTGATAGAGTCAATCTAGTATGATAGATATATGATAAAAATAATGTTAAAAATAATGAAATAAAGTGAAATAAATCCTACAAGGGTTAGTTTCATGTTGGGTTCACCATAATTTAAGAATGAAGGTGAAGCCAAAGTGAAGCTAATGCTAATAAGAAAGAAATAAAAATAGAAATGTGAAGACAATCCAGCAAATGGTGGGATAGGATTAATGTCAGGTTCACTAGAATGTATGCAATCAAAAATACACCATGTCTATAAATTGATCCTATATTGAAGAATATAGAGCATACCTACACTTCTAATTGGGAATACATTTGCTAAGCGGGAGCATGACCAATATAGGGATCCACTAGACTCGATTAGGGGATCACTTATCACAATATACCATGTGAGGTAGGGCTCTAAATCCTACAATATAACATAGTCATGCAACAACTCTAAAAGAGTCATATGGTTTGATATTTCACCTATATCTAATAAATAAGAAAGTAAATTTAATCTAGTACACACCAAATCTTGTGGCACAAAGTGGGGGTTAGAAACAAAACAAATAACTAAACCAAACATGCATAAAAGACATATACTCAAGTCAATGTATACAAAATCCTAATGCAATAGAAGCACAATTACATTATTTATCTACTCATACAAATGAGAAATAAAGTTAGGAATACTTGCCTTGAAGATGAACCTATTGAGCCTCAATCTCTTCCTTGGCCAAGGTGATACATAACATATTATTATGGTATGTAAGGATAACGAATATAAATCATATCTAGGATACACAACCTATCTATGCATCCAAAATACTTCTCCATAAGAAAATATCTATATCTCCAAAGAAATTATAGAACCTTAAGCTTTATTCTTCAAGTAGAATGGTCAATAAGTAGATGTTTGTTCACACTTATTCTTATTAACTTTTATTCTTACAAATGGTTGGAAATGAACTTGTATATATAGGTAGATATTTCCCTAAATCTTAATACAAACATTGACTATAAAGGGTTAGTCATGGTCAACCCAGTGTGTTTTTGAGGATAATTCACTAGGTTTGAGCTAGGTCAATCGAAAGGCTAACATCCCTAAAAAGTGAAAAATACCCCTAGACTGTATAGGGTTGACATGGATGACCTAGTATAAATGATAGTCTAAAATGGAATTAGGGAAGAAAAGGATGATGGAAAGAAGAAAATGACTAGAATGGGTAAGGCTGAGAAGAATAAGCTTAGGATTAATAGTTTTAGGAGATAAGTGTGTAGATGGCAAGTGGAAAAAGGAACAATAATCCTATGAAGCACCAATGGTCTACCTACCTCTTTCTTGATACACCCCTTAAGGCATGCACTTAGAGAGATTGAGACTTGATGGGTTCCTATAAGATACAAAGTGTTAGTAATTAATAAAAGTTTGAAAATATTATGTGTATACAAGAAGCATTTCTCTCACTATCAGATGAATTTTTATCACTCCATCATACATTGTATTTCTTAGAAATCACTCTTACTTCTAATTAATGGATGATGTATGCCTAGTGAACCTTTCATCTGCCACTTAAACTCATCATTCATGTATTAATGAAAAGGTACTCTGAAGTACTAAGGTAACTATTTGTACTTATTTCATTACATAAGTTTAAATTATTCTCTATATTATGGTTCTTAATGCTATTAAAATCCTCTGTATATCCACTTGCTTTCATTATCTTAAGAAATCTTCTTTGATACGACCATTAAATTCTACCACCATTGCATCAATATCTTATCATTTCCACAAAGCCTTCCATGTGTGCAACTATGTCCCTTGGGGACAAGCAACCTCTTTAAGTTGGGGGATATTTTCCATAATTCAAGCCAATTATCTCTCTTCCAAAAAATAAATCTCAAACATTCCTCCCCAAAGATACAGAACCCTTACTACAAGAATGTAAACCCTGCAACTAAAATTTTGTCCTACAACATGAGAGGATACTTACTTAAGCATGAGCCACTCGACATATCTCCCCTGATTAATGACCCAAAAATTATGATCTTAGTTTATAATGTAGATTACACTTAATATTTTGAGAGGTTAAATGCTCTTGACCAAGATGTTACAGATGATTTTGCTAGATCATTATAAAACAATTTGGTAATAGTCAAAGGAATGGAGATAAAATTACCCAAAACATGAGAATTATGGTAGGAAAAGTTTGATACAAAAGTAAAAAGGTAGAGATTCATTAGAGGGGATGAAATTTTAAATACTTAAAATAAAATAACTGTGCATTTGTCACTACTAGGAAGATGGTAAAGAATAGTCTTATTCATCTCTAGATATTTTACCTATGAAGGAAGATACTCCTTATTGCATGGAGTTCATTCAAATTTATGAACCACCTATAACATGGTATTGAAATAAAAATTCCTAGTTTCCTACTTAATATGCTCATAAGAATGGTAAATGCATTCAAAAAGCTAACCCTAGAGTCCTCTCTCATCATTACTTAATACAATTAATTTTACAAGACTACCTACATAGGACTAGGCCCAATATGAATTGGGAAGATTTTCTTCAATTACCTAAAAATGTAGAAAGTGATAATGATGAATAATAATAAGAAGAGGTAGAGGTAGAAGAATAAATAGAGGTAGAGGAATAGATGTAAATAGAAGAGGACCTTTATATATCTATACAAGAATATGTAGCAAAAAAACCTCCTATATTTACACAAGAACCCACAATAAAAAATCCTCCTATTGCTAGACAAGAACCTATATAAGAGGACCTTGTTGCAATCACACAAAAATATATAGAAGAGGATCCTCCCACAACCACACAAGAACCTATAGCAAAGATGATCCTCATGGAGGAAGCTTTAACAAGCAAGGAGAATAGAAGAAGGAAGAGGAAATTGATCCTCCAACCTAAATTTGAGGCATCCATAGAAGAGCTTTCACCTTCCCCTAAAAAGGCCAAGGTTACATCTAGTCTTTGAAGATCCCATAGACTAAGAGGAAATATGAGAGAAAGGCTAAGAACCGAGACTTTTTTTTATATAAAAATCAATGAAGAATCAGAAGAAGAATAAGTTAATATCAGTGATGACGCACTTGAAGCATCCAGTTTTGATGAAATTGAAATTTATAAGGAAAAAAATTATCTCTAAGAAAAAGAGTATTCTCAAGAATTCAATATAAATAGTTATGAGGAAATAGATAGATTAAGATAAAGTCTTGAATTTATGCAACAAGAAAAAGTGTAGATCCACATTGAGACAAAATAACTGAAACAAGTCTCTATGTCAATATAAGAAGAATTTCCTACTTAGAAACAAGCTTTGTAAGAAATTGAATGACTAAGGAAAAAGCTACATGACCAATAAGTAAATAGACTACATACACTTGCTGCAACAAATTTTTAGATGCAACCTTCAGTAGATAGCCATCTTGTATCTATTATTTCACAGCTTTCTATAGCAAAAATATAGTAAGTAGAGCCCACAACTGACCAAACAATCAGGGATAATTCTTCATCTACTATATCTTTTGAAATAATGAAATGGATAGACAATTAGTCTGAAAGATTTAGAGAATTGAAAAAATAAAACATGAAATTAAAGTTAGAGGTTAGAATCAAAGAAGAAAGGATCTCCATACTACAACACAAAATTAAATATTTGGCTAATCTCACTCAAGAAATCCTTGATTGTAAGCCTTTTACAAGGGTGTATTTAGTTTACCTTGAAGAACATTAGCATAAATTTAAGTTCATGCAAATTTATTATTATTTTTCATGTAAAGTACTAGACCCTCTCTCTTTTTTTTCAATTATATAAATAAATCTCACAAAAAGAACAAGTACAATTTTATTAATTTTATCTTCATAACTATGTTGTGTCATATTATAGAGAATGGAATCCTAACTTGTATGTTGGAGATGTCTTTTTAAAAGCATTTTCAGCACATCCTCTGAATGAGCATAAGAGGGGTCATGAAATAACATAATGCATGAAAAAGGAAAGATAAATTCAATTGATTATCAAAGGAGAATATGGAACACCTGAAGTTGTGTGTTAGAATGGGATAACATTATGATAAGAGAAGAGGTAAGGGCTTGGTTTGCTAAAAATAGTGATGAAGCTCAGGATTTCTATTTTGGATTAAAAACTTCTATTGGGACATCAATATAAGAATCCTACTAATAGATATGGAAAAACATCACCCCTAAGATAAAGAGGAAGGATCCATACTATCCTTTTAATTTAAAAGTAGTATTTGATAGAGTAACAAGGTACATTCTACTTATAGGGGAACTAGAAGCACACGTGTTGAGTACAATATTCTAGCCTCCTTTGTTTTGATACCCCATACCTAATTAGTAGGATAAGAATCCATTGGATGTAGCCATGGAAGTTAGAAACTAAAAGCTTAATGAACAAAGGTGAGGATTCTGCACTCATCTATCTAGTGGTGTCATTGAACCTGCAAATTTTAGACCTGTGTGTTAATTTGAAATGAGCAAGTTTATTGCTTGAGGATGAGCAAAGTCTTAAGTTGGGGGGGTGTGATGAGCCCCAAAAATCTCATGTTATTTTTCCTCATTTACCATATTCACCCTTTTTACTTATCATGTTTTTGAACCATTTCCCATAGGTTTTCATCATAAGGTAACCATGTTTTCCAAATAGCATTATGTTATCATGTATCTTTGAATAGTTAGACTTTGTCTTGAAAATCAAGTATATAATATTTATCTTTTATTATAGGATTATTGTATTTATAATGTGTTTAAAAGGTGTTTTGAACTAATATGTACATTTAAAGGAACATTTCATAGTCTATCCTATAGCAAAGTAAATTCACTAGGAGAAAACATCTTATAGCCACTACATGTCCAAAGTTGTGATCAAACAGATTCTAATTCCCAAATTAATTGACTCACAAAAATTGTAACAACATTAATGGAATGTAGTAAATAAATTTGGTTAAGGTTGAACAACTTTTATTGTCCTAAAGTAGCATCACAAGTCCCATATTAATGAAAGCCTTAGCAGAAGGAACTATTTTTTGTCATCCTACAGGTAAATGTTTCTTAATGTAAATGTATTTTTTTTTTGTATAAGATAGTCTCCCTATTGTGTGTGTTTGTGTGTATGTAGCCACAAGGTTGAGAAGGGAGTAGATATCAATTAAAATAATATATCAGAAGCATATTTTGTAAGATAATTGTTGTAATTTCCCTGTAGCAATTCTTTGCTGCTTTTGATTAATATGAGCAACTATTTTTAAGTCAATTCTATTATTTTGAGAGGAAGGATTGAAGCTCAAGTCGAAAGAAATAAGGTCCCCCTTTGAAAGTCTTGTAGCAATAATCTATTCTGTCAATTAGTTAAGCATGTTATTTATTTCATTTATGTGTTGAGTGGTTTATTTCTAAGTTGTGTGATTTTCATCTTTGCATGTAATCATTTTAAGGAAGCTTCCAAACATAAAATAGTGTAATCGTTTGATTCAAGATTTTGTATGAGTGTTTAATTTAAAATTTTATTTCTTATATAATTTCTAGCATCCTAGATTATAATCAATAGAATGTCAAATTAGAAGATGAAGTGTGTACATACAGTGATGTCATCTTGTCAAGTTTACATCCTCGGGTTGACATATAAATGAAGTAAAAGATACAGGTCTTTGGTAACTCTCCTTGTTCATTAAAGATTAATATAAGTATATTATATTGTAAATATACTACTATTTAGGGTACAAGGATGGAAAACTATCTCTAGAGTAAGCCAATTGTTTGTGAAACTTAGATAAACATATATTTAATTTATTATGCAGAGATGCTAAAGATAGAAAGTAAAATTATGTTATATATTAATATAAAAATTTAAAAAAAGTACTTAACTAATTTTAATACAGATATGGATCTAGAATAAGTAAAAATTAGATTAGATCTATATTCTTGAACAATCATCTAATTCTATAAATTATACCTTTGTAGTCAGAAACACTTGTGACAACCTCGGATGGTTACAATGACACTTATGTCTAACTTGGATGCATCTATCTAGTATGGAATACTTATTAAAATAAGATATGACCATCTATATGCTTCTAGATTCTATGTCACCTTCAATCTAGTGATTTCATATTTGGGTCATAGATTATCTCTCCTTGTCAAATAGTTAAACCCTAGTTCTTCATCTTCATATTAGCTATGGGAAAAATGGATTAGTGGGCACATGGTGTCAATTTGTCCCAAAGGCCCATGTATCAATGAGTGATGCTTACATATCCAATACTATGAGGGGGATTTAGATTTATGTATTTCTCCCCTACGTGTTGGCTTGTGTGTGAATCATGCAATGCGTGATAATCAAGTACAACATTAACCTAGTTTGTAACATGGTAAATATGGATAATAGAATGATCCTTCAATAACTTAGACTTGTAGATGTGTTATGTTAGGAATATATAATGAAAATTAATATTAATGAAATAAAGATGGAAATAAAATGTAGAAAACATAATACAAGAGAGAGATATTTAACATTGTTCACCCAATATGGGTTAAGCCTACACATAAACAATCATTTCTTCTCTTATTCAGTTGAACAAATGAAGGGATAAACCTGTATTACATCTACTACAATTTCCTCTTCACCCATACACATTGTGTCATCATGATTATAATGCCCTCATATTAAAGAATGATTACATATTAGGGCTAAAATGCACCAACATAATTTCTATCATCATATCTATGACCTAATAGTGAATAATCTAGATTTACTATGAAATTACAATATTTTACAATACATTTTTTTCAAAATTTTACTTCAGGGGCACCTCCCCCAAACCCCTACTAGGGGGATACAAAGTATTTCATCACCCCCTGGACCCCCATGGTGACCATAATGGGGGGCAAGTGCCCCCACCCCCCCCCCCCCCCCATCAAGAATAGGGCATTCTAATATTATCAAGCTCCACCATCTAACATGTTGTCCCTATGAATGATATGGAAATAATAGAAATTAAGAAGGCTTTGTTCACTTGAGTACTTGATAGAATGCTTTTGGTAAGTTGTCTTATGAGTTTCTAGTTTTTTTTAGGTCTATGTTAGGTGAGGAATAAATGAGGATTTATTATATATTTATACCAATCCTTTTGGATAATATATCACCTTTAATAACTTAAGAAACCCATAGGAATATGTTTCATTTATAAATTAGATGACTTTAGGATACTAGACACTTGTGTTGGGGTAGGGAACTTGCATCGACGCAGGGGTATGATTGGGATGCAAGTGTATGAGAAGTTATAAAATTAGTGTAGGTCTAGAACTTGTAAATATTGAATATAAGAATATTTATAACATTTTGAGCAAGATAGAAGGCTTGGGTCATCAAAATAACACTAGTCAAATGAAGAGATAAGCAATTAGGCATAGAGAAATAATGTATGCGATCTTTTTGTCAATGGGAAAGGTATATAATTAGAAGGTACATCCATGATATTTATTTTATAAATGTATAAGATAAAGGTTTTATATAATTCAAAAATAGTGTCTATAGATACCTAAGAAGTCACCAAAGGGGATGTAAATAATGCTTGCATTGATGTAGGCATGGAAATATGTATTTGAGTTGAAGCATTTATTATCTTCATGGAGGATAAAGTTAAAGTAATTTGGTCCTTGGGTAATAGAGGTTTGAAAACATAATTCATGCCCCCCATTAGAAGTTGGAATCAATGATGTGCTCAAGGGGTGTGTAAATGGTGGATATGTATATCCAATCCTCCCAATATTTGGATCAATAAATAAAAAAGGTTGTCATTTATGCCTTTTGTTTTTTAACTTTCTAATATAATATTGAGGTTCTTATTAACATCTTCAATATTTTGATGAATATGCTTTAAAAATAATGCAATAGATTTTACTTTCTCCTTATCTACTTGGTCATGTTCATTATTATCATGTGTTGCCTTAGTGTCATGATCAGATTCACGTCCTTTATGATAGCATTTTTATTATTTTGTTCATTCTCATCATTGACACTCTCATTATTCATATGTTTTTAAAATGCATGCTATTGAAACATATTTGGTGGAAGAAGAGGAAGCTCAACATGGTCAATAGGTATACCACCTATTATAACACTACCCCTAGGCTGCTTACATGTTAATAAAATGAATATATGAATAATTAATACATTTTGAAACACTAGTTGACTAAAAACCCTAGGGAAAACTAGGATTTACATAAGGAGACTCAGATGTCTAGTTCAACAAATGTTTAACTCTAAGTTTGAAGTTTATAGGGTTAGTGAAAAGAATAGCCTAAACTAATATAGAATAGGCTATTTTATGAGTAGGATAACTAATAGAATTTAGATAAATAAATATTCTTAATTATCACATTGAATTTGTTAATAGCATGCTAGAGTATTTGTCTAAAAAGGAATGAAATAATCTTTAAGGGGGAAATAAGGGATGAAGATGTACTCCTAGATAAGATTCTAAAAGTGATCAGGGAGATGATTTTAGTTTGGCCACAAAATTACGGCATGACTTTGGAAACTTAGAAATGGTTACTCTCTGGTATTCCTAATAAATGGGTTGGAATAAATAATAAATCCAAGAGAATCAATGGATAGAGACATCTTCAAGGTAAAAACTATAAGCTAAACTTTGATGGTGTTGCTATGGCTAACTGGGTTAGATAGGTGTGAGGGTATTTTCATAAATGCCAAAGGAGAGCCTATCTTAGCATGTAATGAGGTCTTTGAGAAGTGCACAAATAATTTCATAGAGGTAAAAGCTCTTTGGAGAGGACTCACTATAGAGGCTTGAAATTTAAGAGGATTCTCAGATAAAAATAGCGCATGAAGGGTAGTCCCTACCTTTATATTGACAAATTTTGGTGTTTGAGTTTGTATGTAAATTGTTAATTAATTGATTTTAGATCATGAGTATGTAGATAGTTTAATAAATTATCAATGTTATTATGGCTTCACATTGGAGAACAGGGTGTTTAGCCAAAACATTCTCAATATTATCGTATTATGGTTATAATAATTGTTCATATTTATCTTAGTATAAGGACATAATTAAATGTTTCTAATACATTAATATAAAAACTATAGGTCATTATTAAAATTACATAAGATGATGGTTCTAAGTAAGCAAGATGCCAAATATCTCATTTAATTTTATCTTGAGTCAGGAATTTAGCAACCAATGATTTTACAGGTTTTGTGTCTAACCACATGATTAAAATGTGTGGGGCTATTAAATGTGATGTGACTATTTGATATATAAAACCAAAGGTTGGAAAAAATATGATAACATGTAAAATAGAAAATGCATTATATGCCCATGCCATAAATGTGTTAGAGTGAAAATAGATGAAAAGTATAAAATAAATAAAACAAGCCTTGTGATAATTTATTATAGAGTAATCTTTTGGAGTAAGGAATATTAGTTTAATGATTTAAACAATAAAAAAATAGTTTACATATTTACCTAATTTAAACATGTTTTCTTTTTCATAGCAATGAAATATGTCAGTAATAATCCAGTTTGAAATCCATGTGCATCACATAGAAATTCATGTAAAAAATACTAACGAAATAGCTATAATACAAAATAAGAAACTTCTAATACGAAGATAAAATCTCTAAAATTATATTACAAAAAAAATTGAACTAATACGAAAATGGCATACATGTTGTTTAGCTACAGAGAATCTTCCACATAAATAATGGGGCAAGTGATTTTGTTTATGTTCTTGAAGAAGTATATCACTAATTTGTTGAATATCCACTCCTCCATCTTTAGTTGGTTTCCCTTAAGCATGAAAATAAATTAAGTTGATTAGGAATGGAAGTTATTTTGTACAACCAATCAATGGATTTGCATATATGGCCTTTTGATTGGTTAGTTTAGGGCATGTTAGTTGCATTTGATTTCTTCCAAGTGCATGCATGCACATTGTTTTATTAGTTTAGCTATGTTTTTATTTCCTCCAAGTTTTGTGGCACATTTGGTTATTGTTGTTCCTTACTTGTAAGGAAGGTATTTTTAGTTTTTATATATTGTTTCAAGGCATTGAAACCATGATAACAATCAGATTTGTGATGGGAATTAGATGAATAATTTTCCAATGGACTATATAAGGCTATTGGTCTTTACTTAGTAGGTAATCAATATGCAAAGGTCATCAAAAATGTTAACTATTCTAGTCACCATCTGGTTGCAACATGGATTACAGGGTTTACCTAATCTTCATGAACTCATACCATGTTTATTGTTGGGAGTAAGAACACTATTTACATAGGCACTATTCATGGTTACTATTCACAATGATTATGCATGGTGATGTGGCATAGTTATGATGTGGCATAGTGGTGAAGTGGAATTTGAGTGGTGTGTCATGGCCCATAGAGGATCTTCATGGGGTATAGATGATATGAAAAGAGTGGGGGTAGCATTTTACTAAAGGATAGGTTCTTTTATCCTTGGTGATTAACATGTGTTTATTTTCTCATGAGAAAGATATAGGGTGAGTTCCTAGGGTATCTCCATGATTTTCATGTCTATTAATGATCAAAAATATGATTAAAACTTACCTTGGATCATGTGTGCACATGGAGGAAGAGATAAGAGGTTACTATTACTGATTGATCTCTCACATGTGAGAGTGGGGCACCAAAATTAGAGTCACATGGGATGGTTGATCTTATCTCCTTTGATTCCCTTCTTTATTGACTCCTTGCACACCAAGAAAAAGAATTTAATATTGATTGTTATGCATGACATGGATTTTGGAACATTTTTATTCCCTCCATGAAGTTTCTCTCTCCTCTCTTCTCTCCCTTTTAAAATATATAAAAGTATGGCTCTCTCCTTTGTAAATAATTTTAGGCAAGTTTGTAAATACCTTTAAAGAGATGATGGAAATAATTTTTCCTTCTTCCATGCTTGTATCTTATGTGAATATATGAGTTGTTGATGCTCTCTTTGTGGTGAAGAATTTTCCCCCTAGATTGTCTCTGATTTCCTCACCTCTGTGCAAGATAATTTTTCTTTTACAGGTCATAATTAGTGCTTTCATCAAGCTCATGCAAAATTCAAATACATAGTCATTTTAAATCCTCCTTAGTTTTGTCATAACTTCAAGCTTCCTTATGAAATACTTATGCAAGATTATCTAATTTTAGAGTTGTGTATGTGTGTCAGTTTCTTTTTTATTTCATTATGCAGGTTTCAAGCAAGCCAAGGATCACATTTTCTGGTGTATCACCATTTTTACTTTCCATTCCTTACTTCCCTTCTCTTTCTATGCATTTTTCATGAAATTTGAGTAGTTTTAGTGTATCATTAGGTGATTCACTAGGGGAACGAACCCTCTCTAGAGATTTAATTCTCACACAAGGTCACCCATAACCCAAGGAGTTTTTTCATTGTGTCACTTTAGTGAGGAGGCCCGAAACACCTCATAAAAGGGTGAAAATTTATGTGACAAAAAATAATATTGATTTATGGTGAGATATGGCACACAAGAGAAGAACATGTGAGATGTGTGAGGTGGCATAGATGTTTAAAGTGTTCCAAGAAAGATTGGATATGTCTACACAAAGTGATGATGTGAAACTACATGTGATGGTGATGAGTAAGACTTTATGGTGGGGTTATTTTACCTAAAAGAGTGTTTATATGATTTGGAGAGTGGCCAAACAAGTGAAATAAAATATAATATCAAATAAAATAAACCAACGGAGGTTTTGGTGTAGAAAATAGGTAAATATCCTAGTGACATTTTTCAATTTTGTGGAAAAGAAAATATGGAACAACTCTTGACTTTAATAATCGAGATAGAATTGTATTGTGATGATGTGAATGTTATTAAACCCATGTGGGTGAAGGTTACATGTAAATAGTTGAGTGTATTTTCAACCATGTATTAGAAGGATATACACATCAGGAGACAAGGGAAAGGTAAGAAGAAGGTTCATGATTGGGAATAGATGGTTTCCAAGATGTTGGGTCATTTTGTATACCCAAAGTAACAACTAGATTGGTTAAAGAAGCTTAATGTGAAAAGGATTAAGAAAATTGGTGAGAATAATATTTTCAAGAAAGGAAATAAATATGGGAAGTTTCAATGTGAGTAGCTAAAAACTACTTTGATAAGTAACATGGAGGTGCATATGTGTATCAAATAACACATTGTCTTGGAAGGCAACAAGGAGATGAGACTTCTATATATAGATCCCAATTATGATTTTTAAAATAATATATAGATGGGAATTATTAGTAGCCTATAAAATAAGACATATATTGAATAATGATGTGTATGTGATACATTATTCATTGAAATATGGAGACCCATTGTGTGATGATGAGTAAGAGATTGTGAAATCTCATGAGTGGGAAAATGTTGATTTGTCCTTGGTTTGTGATGGAAATGAGCTTGGAATTTTTATTTTGGATGGTATAATAGTTAATGAAAACCAATGAATGATTCACTTTTATATAAATGAACTAATTGAGTTTAAAGAATATTGCTGCCATGTAGAGTTATAGGTGAGTGAAGAGTGCATCCAAGTAGAGTTGTAGGTTTCCATGATGGAAGTATTGGATGAGGATGTTGTAAAATAAAGTTCACATAAGGATATGATAGTGAAATTTAATCCACATGAATAATCTAAAATCAAATTTATGGATGAGTTAAAACAACCATGAGAGTTGTTGTGAATGGGCCATTAACAATTCATTATGAAAGTGAAAAACATGAGAAGCATGAAAACATTGAAGAGGAGTCGGAAAACATGTCCTTGGGGAATGATGAGGTGAATGATGATTTGTGTGTGGTAAATATTTTTTACCCTAATGTGGTTTTTTATTGTGTACATATATTTATAGATATGACAAAAAATATAAGGACTAAGTGTGGTGCAATCTACCATGTTGATTTGTATGAGAAACAAAGTGAATAAATTCACCAAGTGATTAATATGGAAGTGGTGGATGAAGAGATAGTTGGTGATGATGTTCTATATGTGGAATATTGTCTTTAAGACATTATAGAGACAAGAGAGTGTGTTAAGATCATAAAACTAGTTTTTTTCAAAGAGATATGCAAATGAAATCTCAATTATGGCATATGTAGGAAGGAGAGTTATCACAAGAACAATTAAAAATTATCCTAAGTAGTAGGTATAATGGTGAATGCTTTGATAAAAAAAATTATGTGGAATACTATTGTATCATGGAGATGGATGAGATAGTATAGCTGAATTTGATATTAGCTCAAGCATGTGTAGAAGAACCTGATATTGTAGGTGAAGAGAATGAACCATTAAAATTCAAAAAGTGTTTAGAGGAGTGGTTGATTTGTATGATAATGATAGCATATATTGATGATTATGTTTCATCCATGAGAGAGAAGATAAAAATAATGGTGTATGATGTTGAGAAGGACCCAACAATAGGTTGGACAATGTGTAAACAAAGCCAAATGGGATCTAAGAGGAGGTGGTCAGTTTATGGTGGGTTTAAGTCCATATGGGAGTGAAATATGCATGATCAAGATTTTAGGTGGGTGTGGATGGATGAGATTGGTTTTCATCCCATAAGTGAGTTGAATGAAAGATGGTTATGCCTTTGGTGGAGGAGGATATATGATGGTGGGTGAAATCCCACAAAGTATAGGGATGATGGTGGGTCTAATCCTATAAGGAGAGAGAGAGATAATAATTAATTAAAGAATAGAAGAAAAACTAACAAGTATGAGTTGGAAATGGTGTAAAAATAAATATAATAAACTAAGTTACTTGGTGTATTAGAAGGGGATGTCATTGTCATTATGCCTCATGACCAAAAGAGTGGATTTGCTAATTATCTAATATATGTGAGTAAGACCTCAAATTTTTGAACCTCAGTGGTCTAATGTAAGATCAACCTATATTCATTAGGAAATACAATAGATATACAAATCAATCCTAGCTCGAATAAGATAGATCCTACTTACACTTCTGATTGGGGTTACATTAGATAATTGGGGTCATGATCAATATGGATCATCTAAACCTAATCAAGGGATCTCTTACCACAATAAATTCACTAGGGAGAGTTATAAAGCCTTCATTCAATCAAAACTATGCAATAACCCTAACTAGGTTCTATGTTTTCAAATTCAGTATAGTAATAATAAGTAAAGCAAAAGTTTAATCTAGTGCTCACCAAAGCTTGTGGCAAAAAGTGAGGGTTAGTAAACATAAAAGTAAGCATGTATAAGATAATTTTATTTAAGATATGTATAGGTAAAAATATAATGGATGGAGAGGAAAATATAATCAAAATCCATCACTTATGTTACTTCTATCTACTAAAGAGAGGAACAAAGTTAGATTTACTTACCTAGAAGATGAAACCATTGAGACTTAATCTCTCCCTTGGCCAAAGGTGCTTTGAAAGAGGTTGTCTTGGTTTGTAAGTATCAATAAGAAAGTCCAAAGCATCCAATACTTCTCCATAATACAATATTCTTCTTCAAGTAGAAACCTTAAGTTAAGACTTCTCAAGTAGAATGGCAGAAGAGAAGATTGTAAAGAAGTGCAAATGAATAATCAACTCTTGTTATCTCTCTAAAAATGGTGAATGGATGTATTTATATAGGTGTATATAACCCTAAACCCTTTTAAAATTTTAGGCTAACAAGGTCAGCTTGATCGACCTAATGAAATTGGAAAAAACTAGCTAGGTTATGAACTATGTCATCCATAACCAACCTAGTTCATAGTAAGCTTTGTAAATAACAATATAAGGTCAATGTGGCCGACTTAGTCATATAAACTAACAAAAAGGGGTTTAGGTTATGAAAATGGCTAATGGAGGTGGTAAAATACTAGAGGAGGGTGATAATAGGAGCAAAGATTAGGATAATTTTTTTAGGAGCTATTTGGATTGATAACAAGTGGCAATAAGGGACAATAATCCTATGAAGCACCAATGATCTTCCCACCCCTTTTTTGGTGTACCCCTTAGGGCATGCACTTAGAGAGATTAAGACTCGATGGGTTTATATAATTTAGAAATCATCAATAATTGATAAAGTTTAAAAATATTGTGTAAACATATGTCCCACTTAATTCTTGTCATGTGTCACTCAAGTGCAACAGGGGATGGTGCTTCGAGAAAGAACATAGTAACACATAATGCTGACGCTAAAAAAAGTTTCAATATTCTAAAACATAAAATAACTAAAATTAAATGAATAAAAAGGAAATAATTAAATGTAATGTGTATCTTGACTTACCTTTATCATTGGATGGTTTTCTATTGTGTTTGTAGTTTTGATCATGGAGGGTCTATAGATGATACAAAACTAAAGAGCAAAAACAAACACACATAGGAAACCCAAGATAATTGGTGCTATCTAGATGGGATGTACTTGTAAATTTAGTAAGTTAGGGTGATAAGTGTTATGTTAGACCAAATGACCAAGTCAAAATTTAGAGTAAATAGGGTAACCAAATAACCAAGGCTACTAAAGACTGAAAAACACAAACAAGTAAACCTTAAGAAAGAAAGGAAAACTCACCAAGTCAAACCAAGGATGCATGTCCAAAATGATGTTAATCAAACATCAATATGAAAGTAGTAACAATACTTACTTAAACAAAGTGGGTAAGCAAGGATGGTAATACAACATTGATGAGTGACTAGTAACAATCCTTAATCAATCATCAATGGAAAAAGGTGCATAAAAGGGAAAAAAAACATTGATGAGTGAGAAGTAACAAGCAAACTTCACTTAATAATGAAAAAAGTACATGAAATTAGAAATGGATGCAAGTGTCCACAAAAATGTTGGTAAAATAATGACAAATGGTAAAAAGAAATCAAGGCATATCTACAAATGTAGAACCATGGTGTAAAGAAAGTATTCATAATTTCTCAAACATGTTGTTTTGTTCTAAAGATAGATGAAACTAGAATAAAGTAGTGCTAGCATGTTTTTAAGATGTGAATAAGATGAAATATAGAAAATCAGAAAATAGATTTTGATTCACATGTTGCCTATCAAGTGGGGAAATGAAATGGGTGGAGAGGAAAATGAATGAAAAATCAAGGTAGAGAAACACTTTATCAAAGTCAAGACGCTCAAATTAGATTTATCAAAACAAGAGGACTCTCAACTTTAAGGATTTTGAAGAGCTTCTCTTAGCCACACAAATATTAGGTTAGCCAATAAAGTATGTAGATCATCCCATGAAGGCCATATGCATGAAAAGTGAAATGGACCTACCTTCACACAATGTGTTTCTCATTTCTCAAGACCCCTTATAAATCCATCGATTTACTGAAAAGATTGAGTACTTATGTGATAAATTAGGTAGCACCATAGAGTTTTGTTGAATTATCCTATTTTAATCTATTGGCCTACCACACCCCAATGGACCTTAACTCTATTGTGAGTCCAATTGTGGAGTTTAAGATTCAATTAGAAATAGGATATGTGCTTGTAATCACATCTTTTGGTTTATAATTTTGACTTTTGAGAGAGGAGGGCTATTGGAAGGTGGATTACCAATGAGGTTTTTGGATAGACTTGTGTTGATTGTTCCCACGTTATGTTGAAAAACTTGAAGATGAGAATTATCTTAATAGGTAAAAAAAGGATCAAATCCACCTACTTCATCTTGGGGTGTGATTTGAACCATGTTACAATCCATAGATAAAGGAGGGGAAGAGGTGATCCAAGAGTTAGGGTTCTCTTAGGAGGTAAATAAAGGAAGAAACAAATACCTCATATAGTGTCTAAATGGATTTAATTTGTCCAAGAATATTTTAAGAAGGGATTTCATGATGTTTTGAAAAAATGAACAAAATGCTAAAGAATGAGAAATAGAGAGAAATCAAGGACAAAAAACTAAGTCATCTAGATAGAATATCAAGGTTAGTAATTAGATACAAGGTTGACTAGGTTGATTGTGTATTGGTAAAAAAGGGAGCTAAAAATAGTACAAAGTTGATTGGGTCGACTAAATAATATTGGAAAAAAGGTAGATAAGGATAAATGGTCAACCAAGTTGACTAAGTACTATTACTCGATTGATAAAAGAGATTACATGGTAAATTAGGTTAACTTAGTACTATAGAAAGGGAAAAACTATCAGAGTTGTTGCTAGGGTCTGAATAATGTGAACGCAATGGTCAAGTGATCACACGAGATAAAGCTGGTGCACACCACAAAGAAGCTAAAGCAAAGTGAAATCATTGAAAGAGATAATTTGTGAAAGACAAATAGGAGCAAAACCCAATATTCGATTAACATGAGATGGCCATAATGAAGAATACATATATGAGAGCTCGTAAGTAATTCCTCCACAAATGGTGGTCAAAGCACCCCATGAATAGAATGTAACTCCTCCATGAAAGGTGGTGACAGGGTGCTAAGAATAGAGAAGTAACCCCCATACCCAAAATAGCCAGTCAAAGGAGTTACTTATGACATTCTTATGAGACCTTATGACACAAATATGACACACAATCTCCACATAAGCTAGCCTATCCCACGAATGTAGGAAAACTCCATGTATGCACAAATATATAATTTTTCTAATTAAATAATATGGAAAAAAATTAACCTACACTAACACCCCCCATAAGCGCAGCTTAGGTGGGCAGTGTGGAAATATAAAATGGGTCTCGACAACTAGGCTTGATGAGGTACCCATGTACAAATGAAATCTCCCATAAGATAGAGAAAAGGAGAAAACCCATAGGAAAAAAATCCCCCCCGAAAAGAGAGACATAAAAGAAATGAAGAGGCTAGTGCCCCCCCCCCCCCCGAAGATCAAAAACATAGTCTGTAAGAGATTATGTCAAACAGAGTGACAATGTGTTCAAAATAAGGAAATTTTTGAAATGCAATTTAAATAAGAAATGGATATAAACACATAATCAATTAGATCAATGAGAATGATCCAAATTGGGCACACATCACAAATCCTTGCACCAACACTGCCCAATGCAAGTTTTTGCAATACAACACATAATAATTAGAGCATAAGCAGTCAACTAAAAATCAAATGCTAACTAAGTGGCCATCCTGAGTCTTATATTATTATAAAGTGTTATTTTAAGTGTGATAGAGAAGTTGGTTGAAAATAAGGAATTATAAATCAATCTGTGAATGGTTTCATGATGTTTAGGTTGAAAAGGATCTATGTTGGAAATGATATTGGCTTGATATTTAGGCATACCCCCTCAATTCACAATCTCATAGTGATAAGGGTGTCAGGGGTTTTTCCAATATATACCATTAACCTACTGCAGATG
The DNA here is from genome assembly GCA_037957365.1 of Torreya grandis. Lineage (NCBI taxonomy): Eukaryota > Viridiplantae > Streptophyta > Pinopsida > Cupressales > Taxaceae > Torreya > Torreya grandis. The sequence continues at coordinate 1,233,373 of JARHVA010000316.1, forward strand.
TGGACCACACCCCAAGAAGAGCTCGTAGATGAATGAACTTGCTCTTAGTGAAAGGTTTGGTGAAGATGTCTGCAACCTGATCTGAAGACTAGAAAAATATCAAGTCAATGACCTAACTATGAATAGGTTCCTAAATGAAATGCATGTGAATCTCTATGTGCTTGGTCTGCTGGTGTTGAATCAGATTCCTGCAAATCTGAATGGTACTCTAGTTGTCACAATAAATGATGGTGGGATACCTAATAGGAATGCCAAACTTAAAAAGTATCCCCTGAAGCCAAATAGCCTCAATAGCTACATTAATAGCTCCCATGTACTCTACCTCTATGGATGATATAGAAATAGCATTTAGCTTCTTACTAGACCAATTGATAGGACCAAAAACTAGAGAGAAACTATAACCAAAAGTGGACTTGTGAGTCTATGAATCACCAGCCCAGTTTGAATCTATATACCTAATCAAGTTAGCCTCTATGCCAAATCTGTAATGAATCCCATATCTATGTAAACCTTTTATGTAATTTAAGATCCTCTTAGCTACTCTCCAATGCAGCCATGATGTTCCTACATAAATCTAGAGACAAGTCCCACTGCATATGATATGTCAAGCCTAGTGTGAGTCAAGTATATGAGACTACCAACAAGTTGTCAATACTAAGTGGCATCAACTAATGGTGAATAAAAGTCAGCCTCAAGCTTGACTCCTGATAGAAAGGGAGTCAGAGATGGCTTGCAATTAGCCATATGAAATTGAGATAATAAATCAAGAGCATACTTAGGTTGTACAAGAGAATTCCCAAAATTTGACTGTGAGATCTCGATGCCAAGGAAGTAGTGAAAAAACCCAAGTTTGTCATGTCAAATCTATCCTAGAGAGATGCCTTCACTGCTACAATAGTCGATGAAGAACACTCGGTGATCAAAAGGTCATCAACATATAGAACCAAAATCAAGAGTGAATCATCCTATTACAAGAAGTAGACATTAGGGTCAGAATGGCACCTAGTGAAACCCGCTGTGAGAAGGAAGGAATCCATATTGGCATACCAAGCTTGAGGGACCTATTTAAGGCCATAGATAAATTTCCTAAGTCTACATAATAAGGAAGAATCTTGAAAAAATCCTAGCAGCTGCTCCATGTAGATCTCCTCCTCTAGGTCTCCATGAAGAAAGGCACTCTTCACATCCATTTGGTGCACATCCCAACCATGTGCTATGACAATAGCCAAGGTGAGTCAGATAGAAGTCATCTTTACAATGGGTGCAAAGGTCTCTGAGTAGTCAATTCCTGCCACCTGTGAGAAACCCTTAGCGACCAATCATGCCTTGTACTTATCAACTGACCCATCTACTACAAACATGGTCTAATATATCCACCTACATCGAACCATGTTCCTTCCCTTAGGAAGTGAAGTCAAGTCCCAAGTGTGATTTTTGATTAAGGAAGAATATTATTCCTCCATAGCACTATCCCACTTAGGTACTCTCGATGCCTGTTGAAAAGTCTATGGATCCAAAACTGAGGCAAAGAAGGCATGTGGATCTCTATAAAAATCCCCCCTAGTACGTCTATTAACTATGAGATCTCTTGCCCAAGTCCCATCACTCTCAAGTGTCTGTCTGGCTCAAAGTGGCCCAAAAGTGGGTGAGTTAAGTGCTAACTCCTTATCCTCTAACTGACTAGAGGTGGATGACCCTACATCACTATCCTCACTATCTGAACTTGAAGAAGAAGAGGAAGATGTTTTTGGCTTAGGAATTTACTGTGGCTAATATGAATCTGAGGAATCATCATGAAGAAGTAGATCCAATTAGGGAGAAGAAGTGCCAAGTGTTGAGTCTCTAAGACTCTCTTAAAAGTGGACACTTCTCTTAATGAATAACTCATGAGTGGTTGGATCTAGAAGATGATACCCCTTAACACCATCCAGATATCTTACAAAGATGCAAGGCTTGGACTAACATTCCATAGCTTTGCATTTCTTCTTTGGTATGCAGGCCATAGCTGGGGATCCAAAAAACCTAAGGTGCTCAACATCAGGTTTCTTTTTATGCCAAGCTTCAAAGGGTGTTATCCATTTCAAAGCTTTGTGAGGAACCCTGTTTTGAATGTAGCAAGCACAATTGATGGCTTCAACCTAGTACTATGGTGCTAAGGATTCGGAGTGAATCATACAGCTACCCATCTCTTTCAAGAACCTATTTTTATGTTCTGCAACCCCATTTTGTGAAGGACTGTAAGTGACTATGCACTGTAAATCAATCCCCTTTGTGGTGCAAAATTGCTCAAACCTATTTCTGACATACTCCCCTCCATTATCAGTTTGAAGAACCTTGATGGATTTCTCACTCTGTTTCTCAATAAGAGCCTTGAAGTCTAGAAAATTTTCAAACACTTCAGACTTTTGTTTGAGAAAATATATCCAAGTGTACCCAGAGAAATCATCAATGAAAGTGAAGATGTACATGGCCCTTATGAAAGATGGTTTTGGAAAGGGTCCCGATACATCATTGGGGACTAACTCCAAAGGTTGTGAAGCCCTCCAAGCTTTGCCTTTGTCAAATTTTTCTTTGGGATGCTTCCCAAGGGAGCACCCCTTGCAAAGTCCTTTTGAGAATTGGACATGAGGCAAGCCAATGACCATGTCATTTTTGCAAAGTTGTTCAAGGTAGGGGTAGTTAAGGTAGCCAAACCACTCATATTTGCTAACTTCATCTAAATAAGTCAGCAATGTTGTTGGAGAAGAATCAAGTTCAAAATGTGACAAGGTGTATAACCTTGCTTGGTGATCTGCCCTACCTACTGCCACTGTAGTATCACTATGCAACTCCCTGATAGCCACTGAATCTAGTGAAAACTCAACTCTCATGCCCCAACCAATGTGAGTGATTTGGTACACTGATAGGAGATTGGTTGAAAGAGAAGGAACACTTAGAACATTATTGAATTTTCCTCCTTCCATTTTAACTGACCCTCTCCCTACAACAGAAACTGATGTGTCATCACCCAAACTAATTGAAGTCATGTTACAAGGCTCTACAGATGAAAACTCAACTAGTGAAGAGCCCATGTGGTGAGAAGCACCTGAGTTAATGACCCATGAAGATGTAGAAGCTATTGTAGCTACAAGGGCCTTGCCCTTTTCTTTCTCCTTACCCTTGCCTTTTGCCTTGGTAGAATCTTGGGTAGATGAATTATGCTTGATGGACTCAGGAACACCTATGTTGTGCTTCTCTAGAAGATGAGTTAGGTGATCTATTTGTTTTTTCATGCATTTATGTTCATCATGCCCTATCTTTTTACAATAGGCACACTTAACCTTCTCCTTCTTAGGTTTAACATTAAAGGAGGAAGACTCAGTGTTTCTTTGGCAGGATTGTTGTTTTCTTTCTTCTTCTCCTGGTCCTTGTTCTTTTTCTTCTTCTCCTTTGTTGAAGTCTTATCCTTACCATTTCCATAACAAGGACCAATAAAGTAGACTTTATTGTGCCCATTTGAATTAGCTTATCTTGCTTCCTAGTCAAGTCAGCAATGAATGAATCCAAAGAAGTAATTTTCCATGTAGCGCTAAGGGCACTTTTTGTGGCATGGAAAGTGGAGACTAACACTAAATAGCTTGGACCTAACTTAGCGAGAATAGAAAGGATGAGTTGATCATATTTCTTCTCTATCCTAAATTCTTTCAATTACAATCTGAGGGCCTTAAACTTAGTGAAGAAGTCCTGTAGGGATTCAAAGTTGCTAGCACTTAGACTTATGAGTTCGTTTTCGAGTTCATGACCTCTCATCTCATCAAGCTTCCCAAAAAAGACTTCTAAGGTGTCCCATATGTCTTTGGGAGTCCTGGCAGTTTCTAAATGGAAGAGAAGTTTTGGAGACATAGACAAGCTTAGTAATCCATAGGATTCATCACCACGGTTGTACCACTTGACCTTTTTAGCATCAGTGTTGGGTTCTACTTCAGTATGCATGGTGATCCTAAACAACCCTTTGCTTTTAAGAATGATTGACATTATAACCTTCCATTCATGACAGTTGAAGGGTGTTAGGGGTTTAAGTTGAAAAGAATCTATTTTAAGCTAAATTTAGGTGAAGTTGTGTTGATTACAAGTTTGTGAAAGTATGCAGAAAGGAGAAAGATAATAGAAGTAAACAAAGTGCTAAAAGACAATCACACCCCCCCCCAAAATGTTGAGCCCCCCCTAAATATTAAAGTTCATGCTCAAAATATGTTGGACTCAGCCAAAAATGCATCTTATAGCAATCTATGCAAGTTAAGTTAATAACCCAAGCAAATAGGATATCCGACCCAGCCAAAAATGCGTCCCAGGGGACCCAAATTTTTGGCACTTTATAAAGTAGTGCATTTTTGAAAATTATCTAGCTTAAGTTGTGGAAAATTGAAAACTAAGCACTTTTACAAAATATGGCACTCAAATCTAAGCTACCGTTTGCAAGATTTTAAAGTTTTAATTTCCCATAAACTAGTAATTTTGCAAAAAAATAGCACTAAAACATTAAAAATGCTTGTTTTGAGAGAGAAAGTGGCCTTCCAACCACTCATTGGACTTGGCACAGAGCGAGAAATCCAAAATAGGTGTTTGTGAGGGGGAATTGGCCTCCTACCAACCTGAGTCTCACCCTTCATCTTCGACAAGCGAAAACTCAAACTTAAAATAAAAACCCCAAATTGCCCACAATGTAAAATACAGCCTTAAATCTTTATTTTTTAACCAAATTGACTGATTTAAGATTTGAAAATTCAAATTTGACTAAGAATTTAAGAAACAAAGGCATATTTTACCAAATAAAGGCTGTGTGAGGGCCCACATGGAGCGCCAAAATGAAAAGGGTGCCATTTTTGAGGGTTTGGTATTTTTGTTTGTTGTTTTGACTATGCATCAGTAGAAAGACTATGCAAATATCCACATCGTATCTTGGTGAAGACAAAACAACTCCAATGCCTCTTTTTTCTACTATCCAAAGCCAAACTAAAACACCAAACTAAAATGCCAAGGTGAGAGGTGAGTGAAAATTGCACAGGTGTACGGACTGTACGGTCCATGCTAGTCTTTAAAGCTGATTTTAGAAAATAACTTCACACTTTAAGATTAGTTTCAAAACATATCCAAATGCATGGTTAATGAGATAAGTGCCAAAGTGGAAGAGAGGGGTTTTTAGGAGACACTAGGCTGTACAACTCATGCAGCGTTCAAGAAATCTTAAGAGGCTTCCACATGTCAAATGTCAACACACTAGTTTTTCAATGTGAGCTTTCCAATAACATCAATGATGTTCCAAGAAAACTTGCAGATTATTTGCATGCAGGTGTGGTCATATACTTCACACAAAGAATGAGTCAAACCTACAAATTTGCATCAAGGCTTATATGCTAGTATAAACATAATGCATGCAAATAACAAAATTGAAGATCCTTTACAAGTAAAAAACTCAAGATTTCAGAATAAACTAATAGCATAACTAGACACACGATTACCATAGTGGCTCTAATACCATATCATAGTTGTTGCCAGGGTCTGAATAATGTGAATGCAATGGTCAAGTGATCACACGAGATGAATCTGGTGCACACCACAAAGAAGATAAAGCAAAGTGAAATCACTGAAAGAGATAATTTGTAAAAGACAAATAGGAGCAAAACCCAATATTCGATTAACATGAGATGGCCATAATGAATAATACATATAGGAGAGCTCATAATTAACTCCTCCACAAATGATGGTCAAATCACCCTATGAATAGAATGTAACTCCTCCATGAAAGGTGGTGACAAGGTGCTAAGAATATAGAAATAACTCCCATACCCGAAATAGCCGGTCAAAGGAGTTACTTATGACATTCTTATGACACCTTATGACACAAATATGACACACAATCTCCACATAAGCTAGCCTATCCCACGAATGTAGGAAAACTCCATGTATGCACAAATATATAATTTTTCTAATTAAATAATATGGAAAAAAATTAACCTACACTAACACCCCCCATAAGCGCAGCTTAGGTGGGCAGTGTGGAAATATAAAATGGGTCTCGACAACTAGGCTTGATGAGGTACCCATGTACAAATGAAATCTCCCATAAGATAGAGAAAAGGAGAAAACCCATAGGAAAAAACTCCCCCCCGAAAAGAGAGACATAAAAGAAATGAAGAGGCTAGTGCCCCCCCCCCCCCCCCCGAAGATCAAAAACATAGTCTGTAAGAGATTATGTCAAACAGAGTGACAATGTGTTCAAAATAAGGAAATTTTTGAAATGCAATTTAAATAAGAAATGGATATAAACGCATAATCAATTAGATCAATGAGAATGATCCAAATTGGGCACACAACACAAATCCTTGCACCAACACTGCCCAATGCAAGTTTTTGCAATACAACACATAATAATTAGAGCATAAGCAGTCAACTAAAAATCAAATGCTAACTAAGTGGCCATCCTGAGTCTTATATTATTATAAAGTGTTATTTTAAGTGTGATAGAGAAGTTGGTTGAAAATAAGGAATTATAAATCAATCTGTGAATGGTTTCATGATGTTTAGGTTAAAAAGGATCTATGTTGGAAATGATATTGGCTTGATATTTAGGCATACCCCCTCACTTCACAATCTCATAGTGATAAGGGTGTCAGGGGTTTTTCCAATATATACCATTAACCACATGTTTATAATTGGCTAGAAAACCAAGATGGCTTCCCTCCAAGTAGGTATGCTTGGGAAGATAAATATTGAATGTTTTTTCAATATTGTGTGATTTTTAGTGTGTGCAAAAAGAGCAAAATAGTTCAACTAAATGACAATTTGAAAAACCACCTAATTAGACTATGCGAGTTAGTCTAAGCATGCAAACAACTAAAAATGAAAATGTGAATTAATTACTAGTAAATAGTTGTTAATTCCCAAATTAAGAATGGTATAGAGTTAGTTTAGATGACACTGTATGAAAATAGTAAAAAATAGAGTTAGTTTGGTTGCTAATATTCTATGAAATAAAAAGTATTTAAGAACAAAGTTGACCAGGTTGACTTAGTCTTTTAGATAAAAGACAAACTATAAAACTAAGTCTACTAGGTTGACTTAGTTTGCTATAGAATTATAGTTTCAAAGACTAAAAACTTGCATAAAATAGAATTGTGATGAAGTACTAAATTGATAGAGAGAGAAAGAAAGGAACCTTTATGGGTTAGAGGATGATGAGGATTGTAAATTTTATGTTTAAGTGCTTTGAATGTTTCTTTCAAGTTCTACAAAGTAAGTTGACTAGTTTGACCTAGTTCTTTAAAACCTTATTTGTTGAAGTAAGATAAGATGATTAAGTCAACATGTTTGACTTAGTTTATTGATTTAAATGCTAGATAAAAGACTAAGTTGACTTGTTCAACTTAGTTTTTTATTTGGATGATGACTAAAAGACTAAGTCAACTTGTTTGACTTAGTTTTTTATTTGGTATTGAAGAAGAGTACTATGTTGACCTATCCAATCTAGTAACCTATATCTAATGAAGACCTACATAGAAAGAATAAAGTCATTTTGATATGATTATGTGTTAAACATGCACACAAAATTTATAACTATATCGACCTAGTCGATATAGTATCCCAAATATATAAAAATAATAAAATGATAGAAATAAAAGTGTGAAATAAAACATGCAAGAGTTATATTCACATCGGGTTCACTATAATGTATGCAATGGAAAATATAATAGATCTACAAATCAATCCTAGCTTAGAGAAGATAGATCCTACTTATACTTATGTTTGGGAATACATTAGATAATTGAGGTCATGATCAATATGGATCCACTAGACTTAATAAAGGGATCTCTTACCATAATAAATTCACTAGGGAGGGTTCTAAATCTTCCAATCAAGCAAAACTATGCAATAACCATAACTAGGTCCCATGTTTTCATATTCACTATATTAATAACAAGTAAAGCAAAAGTCTAATCTAGTGCTCACCAAAGCTTGTGGCATAAAGTGGAGGTTAGTAAACGTAAAAGTAAGCATGCATAAGAGAATCATATTTAAGCTATGTATAGGTAAAAACCTAATGCATGGAGAGAGAAATATATTTAAAAGCCATTACTTATGTTACTTTTATCTACTAAAGAGAGGATAAAAGTTAGAGATACTTACCTAGAAGATAAACCCGTTGAGACTCAATATCTCCCTTGGCCAAAGGTGCTTCACAAGAGGTTGTTGTAATTTTTAAGGATCACTAAGAAAGGCCAAAGCATCTAAGACTTCTCCATAAGACAAGATTCTTCTCCAAGTAAAAACCCTAAGATAAGACTCTTCAAGTATAATGGTGGAAGATTAGATTGTAAAGAAGCACAAATGAATAATTAACTCTTGTTGTCTCTATGATAATGGTGAAATGTATGTGTTTACATAGGTATATCTAACCCTAAACCCTTCCAAAGTTTAAGCTAACAAGGTCAACCTAGTTGACTTAGTATTAAAATTGGAAAAAACTAACTAGGTTATGAACTGTCAGCCATGGCTGACTTGGTTCCTAATAAGCTTTGTAAATAAAAATACAAGGTCAATGTAGCCGACTTAGTCATGTAAAATACCAAAAAGGGGTTTAGGTTAGGTAAAGGGCTAATGAAGGTGGTAAAATATTAGAGGAGGGTGGAAAATATGAGGTAGAGCTTAGGGGAATGTTTCGAGGAGATGGTTGGATTAATAACAAGTGGTAATAAGGGACAACAATCCTATAAAGCACTAATGGTCTACCCACCCCTTTCCCAGTGCACCCCTTAGGCTGTGCACTCAGAGAGATTGAGACTCAATGGGTTCCTACAAAATAGAAAGCATCAATAATTGATAAATTTTGAAAATATTATGTGTATACAACTCTAAGGTCCTAAGCAATCTTACATCACCAAAAATAGAGTGAGTTTAATTTTTGTTATTTGCTTACATCTTTGTTTTGGTGTGTTTGGTGTGAAGTGTTGGGGATTTGTCTACTTAGTTATAAATATACTCTAGTTATGAACCTATATTAAGATAAGAGTCTAATGGGCTAGCATACTTGCATTTCACATGAGAGGGAGTCTCACATGATCACCCGAGGCATGAAGCTTTAGATTGGTTCTCATTGATTCTATCATTATATTTCATGATGGTATTTGCATCAAGTGTTGTATAATGAAGTGCTTGAGAAATAACATAGTCATATTAATTAACATAACACTTATGGCTTTCACTTTATTAATTAATTCATTCTGTGACTAGTTTATATTAAAATTAAGTAGGCATAAAACAAGAAAAGTTATAATAATGCCATTATTTCACATAAAACTATAAGTGTAACAATAATGTTCCATTACATGAAGCATGAGATTATATGATCATTACATTAGTTCTTCAACTAGTTCACCATCAACACATAATGACAATAACATTGACCAACCTTTTAAGTAAAAATAGGGGGTATTTATACCTAAGTCATCTCGACTCTTCAATTACATCATTAAACCAAGTATAAATGACTTACCAATGATCAAGTCATGACCAATAGTCATTTTGAGCCATTACATGAAATTCACTTACAAAAGAGTGTCTAATCATCTTAGATTCTCTCTCTATGTTATTTATCTAATGTCATGCTCATATCTTTGCATGAGCTGATGCTAGATCTTTGATTGACTAGTCTTATTCAAAGTTCTTGCCAACCATTCTTCAACCACCTCTACTTTTCATGCCCTACTTCAAGTCATCCACAATTATATGATCTCATGTTCTCTATTTCTTCATGTTCCTTAACTCCTTATTCTCTATGTCTTGGTTCTTTTGCATTAAGGTCTTCCATGCTTTGGTTATTTATGCCACTATACTTCAGTCAATCTCTCTTCTATGTTCTGGCTTATCTTTGTGCTATAAAGTTACTTTGGCTAAAATTATCCAAAATTAGGGTCCAACATCAACCCACACTAAGTCACTAGTCCATCCCAAACTAAGTGTCAGGAATAAGTTCCTCAAGATTCAAAAGCTCCAATATGGTTACATCAATCTAGCACTGCACTTCCTCACAATGATTGAGGGCGGTTAAGTTTAATAGTTACCTTCTCAACTTTACCCTTCAACTTCTTGGTCTCTTTGGGATATTCAAGAAAATTGGTTGCTTGAGTTGTCAAAATATCAAATTTTTTCGTGGAATCCTTATGGACATCCTCCAATGAGACAAATTTTTTCATCACTTAGCCTTGAAGCATTATAAAACTAGTGTTAAGTTCCTACTAGTGTACAGTTATCTTGGTCTCTAGTTCCTTAATATATTGGATGGATTTAGCACACTGCACCTAGTCCTTTATTATTGAGGCATTCTCCTCTAGTTACATTATTTCTATTTTTCCTAGAACCTCTCTTCCAAAAAAATTTACATGCGTGCTAGTTTCACAAAAAAAATGTCATTGATGGAAGATGTGGCCCTAAATTTATTCAAAAATCTCTTACACACCTTGATAGACTCTATAAATTACATAGTAGCTGATATCCTTTCATAGTGTGGGTCTAGATGGTTTATTTATTTTTGTAAAAAAAAATTCACCAAATTCTCCATCTTCTCCATAACTTCACCTACCATTGGGAATCTGTCAGTAAGTGCCATCTCTGGCTACAAAATGGTCTTGTAAAATTATATTCTTCACTTGAATGGTCATTGATATTTCCAATTGGCACTTGAGATCTTCTATTTATTTTATAATATTAATCTCTTTAGAACATTTAGTACAGTATAAAGTGATAACTTCTTGATGTGTTCTCATCATTAAAAACATCTAAGTAAAATGAGATCTCTCACCGAGTTTGGTCTGTTGCATCTTATAGAGGAAAGTAGTCCCACATAAAAAATTTACCCCTAAGAATATCTCAATAGAACTAGGCACAAATAAAGGATGTATCTTCATGTTTAGGTGGTTATTTCTCCTCTATTTCACTAATTGGCCCTTTCCATTTATTTGTGTCTTGATCTAGGATCTCATTATCTAGGTCCCCTTGTTATTGGCTTGAACTGGCACCAACATCCTCAGTTGTTATCATGCCTTCCCCCTCTCCACCATTAATTGGTGTGTCTTTAGGGGATGATTATTCTTATTTCACCCATGGGGTTTCCATTTGTAGAATTGATTGAGTTTCATCTATTTGTTTTTTAGGGTAAGGTTCCATTTGTGGAGATGCCTCAAGGCTCACCATCCTTTGTTCGATCTCTTCTTTCTTTGGTGCAAGAGGGCCTTGTTCTGAACAAACAAATATTTCAAGGCTTTTCACCTTTTTTCTTATCAAGGGGCTTATTGTCATCAAATTGTGTACCATAGGATACTCTATGAAACTACTAAAATTTGATGCAACATTGAATCATCTCTTGAGTTATGGGTGAACTTGTAGGAGAGATGAATCTCTAGATTATGATCGCTAGCTCCCTAGATATGACCTAATATGCTTAAGCTGCTAAAACTACCTAACATAGGTGGAAAGGGAGAGAAAGATACATAAATAAAACCTAAACTAGGAGGTGATACACCTAAAGTTGCTTTCATTTATACACTTTAGATTTTTACAATGAACTAAGACAATCAAACTATCCTCACACCATTAATAAAGCTCCCTAGCATGACTGTTTCTCATGAAGGCAAATAACAACTCAAAAAATGAAGGCAAGTGAATGGAAGGTCAGATATGACACTACCAAACTCATACTTAAAAATTCTATTTCAGCAACATACAATTAATGAAACATGTTAGGATAGAAGCCATTTGTAGCAACACATTCAAGGATTGCATGAAAACAAGATGAACTCAATCTATGCTTGACATTCAAGATGGATCACTTCAACATGTAGTGCAAATGGACTTAGATTATAAATAGCTTACTTATCAATAGCTTAAGTACAAATCAAGGTACAATTTTTTTATGGATTGACCATACCAAGAGTTGGAATCCCCTAAGAAGCCAAGATGGCCTACATTTATAGAGTTTAGAAGAAGAGAGAGAAGAGAGAAATTGAAGGGGCATAAAGACAAGTGTCCAAAGGTGAGGATCAGTTACAAATAATATAAATGAGGTGGAAATGGAGTTATGAAACTTATGTGAACATGTTTCCATCCCCTTACATGTGGCATTGAAACTCCTCAATCATTCTCCTTTGGAAAACTGCCTTCTTCGTGGGCTTGAAACTCCTTGACAAGTGGTAAAAGGCAAGAATTTAATCATGTGCTCTCTTAGATAGTTACATTTTCATCCCAAGGACACTTATAAATCATCTTGAAGCATCTCAAATAGTTATGTTACCTAAAATCATCAATTCCCCTCTTAGGTATCACAAGGCCTCCTTATCTCATTAGGCCTAATTTGGCCAAAATAGCTAAAATTTGGATTTAGCTCAATTAGTGAATTTTTATTCATTTAAGGCCTATTTACATAATTTTGGATTGGAAAAATTCCATTTATAACCATTAAACTCTCACCAAGACCCCATTTTGCTCATAGAGCCTTCACTAGGCCTTGTCCTCTTGTAGCCATGTTTTTACACAAGTTCACTTGATTAAGAGAATGTACGGACTTTAAAGACTAAGTGAGACCATTTTTAGTTACCCTTTTCCACCATTATGATCTATGCCAAGTTTTATGGTTCAACACCCAAGTTAATTGTGTTTTTTAATCCATTAGTCCTCCCAATTAGGCCTTGCAGACACCTAAAATTGGCCACCGATGACCTCCAATTAAGCTTTTGTCTAGTTTCCACCTAAAATGCACAATTTGGCCTAAAAACACTAAAACACACAAAATGATGTGAAAATGACATATTCAAGTTCCAATTCTAGCCAGGGTATCCTAAAATTGGGTAATGCAATTTATGGGCTAACTAACTTTGATAAGTTTATTTCGAGTCAAAATGCCAAATTTGCACTTGGGTGTTTTGGATTGCTCTTTCTTATAAAATATTTTGAATAAGGCATGTTCCTATTTTATTTATTATTGGCAATATTCTAGATGGGAATACACATCGAACGCATCTGATATGGACTTCCAATTTTAATCTAGTCAAATTTAGGACTAATAACAAGACATTCTGATCAATTTGGGTAATTTATGCACAAAGTGCTTAATCATGCTTAAGAGATATTTAACCCAAATCAAGGTCCAATTGATAATTCCATGGAAACTTGTTGAATACTTGTTTTTAGAAATGAATATTTAATATCTGCATCATCAAGTGACCTCATTTCTTGGGAAGACATCCCTAGGCACTAAATGCCACAAATATCAAGATTCATGCCCCCATGCCTCATCAATACCTTCCACGATGCCCTCCATGCCTCTTAATTTTCACTTCTTCTAATTCCATGATGAGGATAATTATAAACTTAATTCCAAAAATTGAATTAATCTTCAACCACACATCTCAATCTTGATATGGACAGTTTAGGTTGATTCTAATCAAATCCAAAAGTATATAAATAGGAGGCCTCACAACATCATTTCTAAGCTTAATTAGTGCAAAGTTATAATGCAAGATTGGTTCCAAAAGTTTTAAGAAACTAGTGTTACCATGCCAAATTTATTCCAATACAAGCCAAGCCACAAACCAAAGGTGTCAAAGAGAGATGGAGGTTATCAAGCTTCCATTTCCAATGACTTTATGGGCACAAGCTGAGCAAGCCACCACAACAAGCATTTTAGAGCATCCAAGGAAGGTAAAAGAGTTTTTTTTTTAAAATTTAGTTGTGTGTTTTATTCATGATTATTAACTAATCTTTCCCTAGTGTCTATGCCTAAATATGTTATGTTATTAGTATGTTTATTTCATCTTGTTTTCATTTTAGAACTAACACCATACTAACCATCTTCTTTTGAGTCAAATTCCTAGATCATATAATGGCATGTCTGGTGGGACTAGATGCATCCTACACCTGAAGGATATCTTTTTGCAACTTTAAAATATTTATTTGAGCCCTTAAAACTCTTAAAAATTGATTTTCTAACTTTATTTTTCCATTTTTGGTTGCTATGATTTTTACATAGTAACCGATGTCAATAGGAAATACTGACATCAATCATTGATCAACCGATGTCGATCAATAGAACTGATATTGGCTAGATCTTGGTAGTTGAGTAACCAATGTCAATGGTATTAATCAATGTTGATCACTATGTTTTTCCAAAAACATATACCCAAGACCTACTTTTCCAAAGTTTTTTGTTTCAAACTCATAGGGGCTTCAAAGTTAAAGGACATGCTAAAAATTTTGTTATAGGACCAAGTGGGATATTTGCTCAAAACATGTTTAAATCACTTTTTCATGCTTAGAAATTGATTAGGATCCTTGTTTTGGTATTTAACAAAGAATTTAGATATTTTTGGTGAATGTTTTCAAAGTTTGCAACTAAGACTAAGGGGTCAAATGAACACCACCAAACATTTTTATTTGGGTTTAAACTTAAACACACTTGTCAATTTTTTGCTTGCAATAGTTGTTTAGTTAGTTTTTTGTTTAGCTAAAAGAGGAATGTTGCATGTATGCTCATTTATTTGTCGCCTATATGGAACCCTTGGAATAAAAAGTACCATTCCTATTGTAAATAGCCTAGTCCAAGGCTTAGAAAGAAATTTATCTAAAGCACTCCCCAAAAACTCATCAATGTTTGGGTGATCTTGAAAATGACCCTAAAGTCTTTCTACTTTCATGCTTTGCTTATTTTTTATGCATCTTGGCTTACGAGGGGGACTTTATCACCTCCCGCAAGTTCTTTAGGGAAGGTTTGACTGAAGGTTTTATCTCTAAACATTGACTTCATTTGGATCCTTTGGAGTTGCACACAGGATGTAGTGGCACTTTAGACATCACACTATACTAAGCAAATAGTAGAATGTAGTGGTTGCAAAAAGGACTATACCTTTTTGCAACAAGCCAAGTGATAAAAACCCAAAATCCATGCTTTTCTTTTGCATTATTTGGTGTGAAATTTGTTGTGTAATTGATTCCCCTAGATCATTTAGAAAAATTTTATATCTTAGACAAAATCCCCATTTGTTGTGGAAGTATTGTTGGTGCAAGGCACACCTCAAGGTCCATGTCATAGTATTGTAATTTAAGATAAGGGGGTGTAAACACCCTACTATACAATACACATTTACTTTTGGATGAACACTTAAAATCCTCTCAAATAATGTATATTGATAAATTCCAAAAGTACTAAACAACCTTGTCAGTTTAGGATCTAAGGGTGATTAATTAGTTGGTCTTTTCCTAGATTAAAGTCTTATTTGGAGTCAAAAATTGGTGTAAAAAAACAATCACAAACCAAACACATAGTCCAAATTTTCCTTTGAATAAAGAGGCCTTATGTTGCCCGCATGAGATCATCAATTTACCTTGTTCAAAGTTCATCAAAAACTTGAAAGTCATATCATCCACTTTGGCACAGTTATGCTATCCAGTTGAATCTAAACCTTGACCAAATTTATTTAGGTCCTTCACTTGTAATCTAAATTCATAATTACACATTTACAGGTTCATAGGGTTGATGTGTTAAGTGGGCTCATCATTTGCACTAAATTTGAGAGAACTTAGGTTTAATTTTCAATTTGGGTTGAAGGTCATTTAAGACTCATAATCATTGTCCTCAATTGATAGACTTAAGCCATTTTGTGCTAAACACTTGCACTTTAAGTGTATATACCACAACATTTTAAGTCAAGAAAGGTAGTGTTATGCTATCAAAATTGTGGAAAATTGTCTTTGCCTTAGAGAGCTTTTGAAAAAAACTTTTTTATCACACCTTTTGGGTAGTATAACGTTGTTATGTTACCCAAATCATTTCAAATTTGTTCCTACATTTTCATAACAATTCAAGTGTACCTTTTGTGATCCTTTGTCTAAAACACAGTTATACTGCTCACCTTTGTCTAACCTATTTGTCAAAAGAACCAAGTTTTATACCATTATTTATGAGAAAATAAACTATTGCTAAAAGTGCCTTTTGTTTCATACCTTATACCTAGTTGATCAAGTTCATGACCAAGAATCAAATGCATAGTGTTTGTTAGAAGTGTTTCAAATCTATTTGATTAAAACTTTCATCCATTTTTAAAGTCTAGGTTTCAATGCCATTTGGCCAAGAGTCCTAGCACATGCCTTGTTTGAGCCTAGCTTTTGATGTTGCATTTGGCCAAAAGACCTAGCAACTTTTAAATTCCTAGATTAAACTGATTTGAAATAATTCAACCTTAGAGTTTGGCATTTTGGTTTTTTAGTCCATTTACTTGATTATCTTTGTGTGAATAGTGAAATGTTATATATTTTATGCTAGCTTATTTCCTCACAAATTTTTGCATAAACCTTTTGATCCTTTTGACAAATTTAGACCAAGTTGAAGGCATCATTTGTTGTAAATTCTATCCTTTTTAGAGTTTATATAACTCTTTGACCTTTTATCACAAAGCATTGACTATGGATCCCAACATGTATTCCTACACTCGTAGTGGATTCATGTACAATCTAAGGATTAGTAATGTAGTTATGTAGGAAGAAATGGTGTAAGACCCCTATGTGAATAATATTACTTATGAGATGGATTCTTATCCCTATTATAATACTCAATCAGGGGCCTAAATCCAAGATCTATTAGCTAACTACCTAGTTAACACATTGCATTATTCATAATAAGACCAAGAACAAACCATGGAATACTTAGCTACAATACCAACAATGGATGATTTAGTTCTTCAATAGTCATATTCTACTAATACAGCTTCCACGTATGATCCATTTTTGTTTGAGTGACATTTTTTAGAGAACAAAGATGAGATTTTGGTTAGAACCATAAAATTAGGGGCCAATTTTCTAGCAAACTTCCCCCATGAAAATTTACCAAGTCTAGTAAGAGTGCCCCATTGTATCATTTATGATCAACAGGCTTCTTCTAAAAATCTTATGGCTCTAGTCCAAACAACGTATCATGACCCTAATATATCCGATCAAGGTAAAAACATCATGGAAAATCACTTTAACCAAATGCAAATAGCATACCAAACTTACCTAAATTTATCATGAAATTTCAATCAAATGAACATGGTAAGTAAGCCTCTCTTTGCCCTAGTACCTTCAATAGAAGTGTTGATAGAATTAACTGAACAAGAAAATCTAAGTTCTAACCCATTTTTATAAACCACTCCAGTAGATAACTTGATGCATATGCCAGTTATTGAAGAATTGTCTTCAACCTCTACACTGAATATCAAGCCAAATGTAGTAGACAATGTGCAAACAATGTCCAATATTGATCAAAGTGGTACTAATACACAAAAATCTAGCCAACAACATGTGCCTATAGTTAATCCTATGAGCAAATCATCATACCAAGGAATAGGAGTTTTTTCACCCTAGCCTCAACCATCCACTTCTTCAAGTGTACAACTTATAGGATTAGATAATCAAATAATAGATAATATTACATCTCAATGATAGAATGTGATGAATCCTACTCCTCCTCAACAAGTGGTGAGTGGTATTCCATAATAGTAGACATAATCTAGTGTAAAAATGTAATAGAGGATGAATATGTTGCAACCTCAATTGAGGGAAACTAATTTTCCTCCTCATTAGGTAATGAAAAACATACCTCTTTAGTCACAGACTAATATGCCAATTCAAAACCAAGCAATGACTAATCAAATGTGTGCAAATATTGGTTAGTGATAGATGTTGGATCTATAATCTGCTTTCACTTCTCCATAGAGATTTTTGCAACAAGGAGTTCCCCATGTTTTTCAAGTATCTATTAGACAACTAATGGTTCAAAATGTGCCACAAATTTAGAGCCAGGGTCTTGGTCCACAAGTTCCCAATCAACAACAAGGTTTAATTAGTTAGCAGCATGTCCCTTTTAAAACATAGTAGGCATAATATAGTTATATCCCTTCATCCCAACCATAAAATCCATGAAATAAAACCTTTATTGCCAACCCAAACCAAAATATCACACAACCAAATGTGTAATTTCAAGTACATTCCAATACACATATGTGTATTCCTAGTCCATTCCCTAACTAAGCCAATGTACCCCAACAGGTGTCTTTGTCATACCCTGGTCAAAGTGTCCCACTTGTGACCTCCCAGCCATTTACCTAAACCAATATTCTCCCTCAAACCAATATCCCTTCTAGTTTCCTATCCCAAGAATTGTAACAAATGAAGGATGCAATTGCTACCATTCAGGTGGGGAAGTAAACTAAAAATTTCAAATTGGATGATGTGTGTTCCTTTCTATTCAACATGGAGTATTTGTAGATACCATTTCCTCTAGGATACAAACCACCCAAATAAGAGAATTACAAAGGAAAGGTGAACCTAAGGCTCATTTGACCGAATTCTTTGTCACATGTCAACCAGTGGAATATAGTGACATATACCTTTTGTTTTTGTTTCTAAGGAGATTGGTTGGACAATCCTTGGAGTGGTTTTTAAAGTTTCTTAAGAATTTAGGAGTGGCCTTTGATGATCTTTATAATAAATTTGTGCAGCACGTTTCCTATAATCTTGAGCATAAGATTTCATTAGTGGACTTGACACAAGAAAATTAAAAAGATGTGGAGAGTTTTTTAAGTTATTTACAATGTTGGAGAGCCCTTACAAGTCATTTCACTCATAGTTTATTGGATAAATAATTAGTTGTTGTGTTTACTAAAAATTTGCATAGTGAGATAGCCTATCATTTAGAATTTCAATGTTCACATACATTCAAAGAGATCATTGATAAAGGTTTATTGATCGAGTAGGCACTCATCAATAAAGGAGTCATCAAGCTTAATTCCACTAATTAGGGAAATAGCCAACAGTAACATCCTAATCAAGTGCAATCATCATAACTGGCACAGGCCAATAACCAAGAAAAATCAAAGCAATTCAACCATAATAAGAATGTTGTGGGAAATGGAGTGATCAAATCTCATCATGTGAAAACTATGTAAACATCATCCACACCACCTTTTTATCTTACTTCTACCTTACAACCTCTCCAACCAATGCCGTAAGCAAAACAACCAAAACTTGCATAAAAAATATAGTAACCATTACCATTGAAAACCCCTCCTCCTAAGAGAACTGTGCCTACACATCATGTCTTTAGTGACCTATGAGAGCCCATTAAATCTATCTTTTGTAAGAGTTTTGCTGCTAATTTGATTAGTTGGCCTATATCAAATAATTATCTGTAATGCATTCCTTACCCTAATTGGTACCATGAAAATGAATTTTGTGACTATTATCAGGTCAATGGGCATAATTTATGAAGATGTGGCCAAATCAAACATTTAATTAAAAATATGTTGGATAATGGGGAGATAAAATTATATAACGGTGCTTTCACTTCCAATAAAACTCTTGGGATTTATAAAAACCCTTTTCCTTGACATAACAATTAGCAACAGCAAAACAATTAGCAACAACAATAATGGCTAGTGTAGCAACAAAATTAACAGTATCAAAATCAAACACTGAACTAGCAGAATTAACAAAATTAGTAGTAAAATCCACAATGACAAAATAATGGACAAAACTAAGGTTAGAATGGTAGTAACCAATAAACCTACCATGAAGTTACACATGACTACAACAAGTTTGTAATTTATATTGTAGGGGGTAGCATTAATACCATATCCATTAATATTAGACCAAGCTCTAACCAACCTAGACCATTATTAAACCATATTATCTATCCAAGTTACATCGATAATCCTTCTTTGACCTGTAAGTGCATATAGGCAAACTAGCAAACTAGGACTTACACTTTTAAATCTTATAGCAACAACTCATTCTTGTCACATGACCACATGTCAATGCACTAGCAACCAAGACTTGTCCTATCTAGTCCCACACCATTTCCAACAATAGTTAGTAATAAGACTCCAATATTTAATCCTAATTATGCAATCATAACTCAAAGGTCAAAGATTACTATCCTAGGCCCACATCCATCTACCACTTTCCATATCATCCTACCAACTGTTCAACCTCAGAATAAACCTTTCACTACTAATCAAGATAAGGAATTTGAGATTGTGGAACAATTATAGAAGATACTAGCACAAATTTCTATTTTAGATTTTCTACAAACATCAATAATCCATAAGAACATCTTGAATGAGTTTTCGACCCAATCCACTATTGTTAGTGACATATCCCCTGATAAATTTCAAGCTTTGGTTAGACACCCAGCTCTAGCCCAACAAGTCACATTCAACCAAAGTGATATGTCTTCCCTTAGCCCGCTCCATAACAATCCATTATACATAGAAGTTTATATAAGATGACATAAAGTGAAATGTGTCCTTATAGACAATGGATCTAGCCTCAACATAGTATCTCTCAAGCTCATCATGCTTCATAGGTACACAATGACAAATCTCCAACTAGAAATAATAACTATCAAAGCCTATGATAATCAAGAAAGAGAATCACAAGGCACCATTAGTTTTCCAATAATCATTGGGCCTTTAGCCTATGGAACACTTTGCCACGTGCTTGATCTTGAGTTATCATATAATATGCTATTAGGAAGGCCATGGTTACATGAGATTCATGTATTTCCATCAATGTTGCACCAATGTATCAAGTTTTCCCACTCAAGGATGAAAGTGAATATTCCAAGAGATTTACACCCGTATGAACACTGCAAACATCTTGAGGTTAAATTTCAAAGCTATAATTATTAGTATAACATGAATCAAATTTCCAAGTAGGATAAAAGAAAGGTTATACTTATTGATCATTCACTAGATAAATACATAGATCCTAATACCTTGGATTCCCTTTCCCACATGCTAACTCCTAAAGCTTCCAATCATTTCACCATTTTAGATAATGGACTGAGAGAGTATCTGACCCATGATACATTTCTTATTATTGATCTTCCTTAGAATTTGAAAACCTTTGGGTGACCTAAACTCACCCCACATAGGCATTGGAAACAAAAGAGCAAAGATACAAGACCTGTCACATTTGTACCAACATCTAGCCTAAAACCTGACCCTCTTGGAGGAGACGAATCATGGTTATACAATGACAATTAGGCTGATTTTTATAAAAGTGTAAAGTATCCTATTCCTAATAGGATCATGGAGCATCACAAATATAAAGGAAGAGGCCTCAAACCAAATCAACAAGGAACCATTGAGCCAATTTCCATGACTAAGTATGAAAGACCTTATGGACTTGGATTTAAACCACCTGGGGGTGACCCTACATATCTTATTCAAACTCTATCACTATTGATTAGTGATGATGATGCTGATAATGAAGTAGAGTCTAATCATAGCCTCACCTTTGATGACCTAACTAAAACTAACTTGTTTAATAATAATGTCATTTGTACCCTTACCTCGATCATTCATCATAACCCATTGCCATTATATTATCCCCAACTGATAGATTGGGACCAACAAGAATCTAGTCTACTAATTGATGAGTTCCAGAATGATGATATGTTCTATGATTTATTAGGCTCTAGAGACAACATTCTATTGGGGGATCACAAATCAAGATTCTCAATTACATTGGATCTTGCGGCCTATTTTGGAGAGCAAGTGAACACCCTTAGCCAAAAACATATAAATAAAGCTTTAAGGTCCCAAAGTGAAAATTTATTTGAGGTGATTTATAACCAAGTTAAAATTAAAGATAAAGGCCAGTCTAGTAGTGAAAACTTGTTTCAAGAACTATTAGATGGGGGTGTTCATTCTTCTTCAAATTTAGAACAAGAAACCAACAATGATGAACTTGCCTACGGATCTGAGTTCAGATGTAAGTGATAAAAAGTATTTAATCAAATTCTTTAATAATTTTTGACTATTTTGTCACATGGCTAGATCTTCTATTAGTGGACTCAAATTCATCATGCCTAGGATAAGTTGAAGAATAAGTCTTAATAGAGGATCCTGGCATAGTTCAACAATTCAAGTCATTGCCTACTATCCTAAAGACAATTCAACCCTTAAAGTCAAAGATACAATAGAGGTAAACATCAAGACTCCATCAGACCTAAAATAGATAAAATTAGGCATGTCACTGACTAAGGAAGAACGTGATGTCTTTACAGCTTTGTTAAGAGAATTTTTAGATATCTTTGCATGGGCTTATTCTGACATGTTGGGGTTGGAACCCACCTTGGTTTTACACCACCTTATGGTTAATCTTGATGTCAAACTAGTCAAATAAAAGTTATGCAAGATGCAACCTCACATTTTTGTATTGGTAAATAAAGAGTTGGAAAAACTCTTACAAGCAGGTTGTATTAGATCCATTAACTACTCAGAATGGATCTCTAATGTAGTACTTGTTAGCAAAAAGCTTGAAGGGATTAGAATTTGTATTGATTTTAGAGACATCAAAAAATCTTGTCCTAAAGATGATTTTCCATCACCTAATACTAAAATGATCATTGACTCCATGGTAGGTTATGAAATGCTTTCACTCATGGATGGCTTCTCAGGATACAATCAAATCAAAATCACACAAGACAATCACCATAAAACAACATTCACCACTCCATGGGGAATAGTTTGTTATCAAGTAATGCTATTTGGACTTAAGAATGTTGGTTCCACATATAAAAGGGCCATGACTATCACATTCCATGATATGATGCATGATATTATTGAAGTCTATGTTGATGACATATTAGGAAAATCCAAAACTAGGTCGGACCACCTAGCCGTAATGTGTAAGATATTTGAAAGACTATGAGAATACAAAGTTAGACTCAATCCAAAGAAATGTGTGTATGGTGTAACTTCAGGAAAATTACTTGGCTTCATCATATCTCTTAAAGGTATTGAATTTGATCTGGCTAAAGTCCATGTTATAACCAAGATGCCACCACCAACCAATTTAAAGCAACTCTATAGTTTGTAGGGTAAGATCCAGTCAATTCAATGCTTCATCTCTTAGTTAGTAGACAAGTGCCATCCATTTACACATTTTTTGAAGAAAGAGGTTACATTTCACTGGGATGATCACTTCCAAATAGCTTTTCAACAACTCAAATATTATCTTATTAATCCACCTATTTTATTAACTCTTATGCCAAGAAAGCCATTCTTAATATACCTATCAGCTACTAATCATGATCTAGGGGCACTCTTGGCTCAACATGATGATAATGGAAAAGAGCATGATGTATAATACTTAAGCCATATGTTGGTTACATATGAACATAACTATGCACCTGTTGAAAAAGTTTGTCTAGCCATGGTTTTTGTAGCTCAAAAATTGCACTATTCCATACTGAATAATAAAACCATAGTCATTTCAAAGGTAGATCCACTCAAGTATCTACTATCCAAAACAACTTTACAAGGTAGAATGGCTAAATGGATCATGCTTATCAGTGAGTTTGACATATAGTATGTCAATCAAAGGACAAGTTCTTGCAAATCAACTTGTTGAAGCACCTCTCTTGGATACACAGCCACTCAAGTTTTTATTTCTTGATGAATTCATCATGACCATTATTGATACACCCCTTGAGGAGTAGCCTTGAAAGCTATATTTTTATGTTTTATTCACTACACATGGATCAGGGGTAGGCTTATTATTTATTACACCACAGGGGGATCTAATCCCTAAATCATTCAGAATTAGCTTTCCTTATATAAATAACATGGCTGAGTATGAAGCACTTGTTTCAAAACTTTGACAAGTAGTGCATTGGAATATATCTTGTTTGTTGAATATTTTGTCAATTAGCATACTGATAAACAAAATATGTCTAATCATCCAAAGTAGGAAGATTGGTTGTCTAAATGTGTAGGTTTACCACATCAAAAGGGGACTAATCTCTCCTCTCATCAAGGGGAGGTTCCCTATAGATATGCTATATATATATAGAAAATAATACTCAAGGGTAGAACAAACCATCCATCTCTCTTTTTTTAGTGATGATGCATGCAAATCAAAGGGGAAATCTCAAGGGAAATGACAAAAAGAACTCATCTTCTTTCAGAAGTACTATTCAGCAAACCACAATAATTCTTCTGGTAGTAATTGTAAAATGTAACCAAGGAAGTAGTAACCAGCATATTGAGATGTAGCACAAATTCTTCACCTCAATCGTACAAGAGTGAGATACTAAGGACAATGAGGGCACAAAGTTGTCCCAAGGTCCTTTACACAGAAATAAAAAGAAAACACACTAAAGTCAATTATGGGGGCACAAAGTCTCTCCACAATTGGCTTCAGGACACCTAGCTGACTATTTTCGCTAATTTTGCTTATTGAATTAAAGGAACATAAAATATATTAATTAAAAAGACATAAGAATAGTTTCCCCAACAACAAAGATATCACAGCACAAAGTCTAAAAAGTCGCTTGCTTTCTTATTCTAATAACAAAATATGATCAACAATCTGAGCTCAAAGTCTCAGTAATGCCTTTCAATTTGGGTAGAGTTTTGTTTCTGATAATTTGAGAGAGAGATCTCTCCAACAACAAGAGAGTCCCTTATATAGCCTCTTCAACAAGGACTCAGGAATAGTAACACATCATGTTGCGTTAAATTTTGTTAAGAAGACATGCTAGAATTTAGGGGCATTTACCCATTTGCTTTTCTCAATGCAAAGAAATGAGTCACGCTATTGAAATTTTGCATCTTTCAATATCCACCTGGCAGTCTACTTCTAGAAATATATCTAATGCACAAATGTTTCTTGTTGTTCTTGCTCTTTACACTCCTCTTAGTGGTTCTTCCTTTGAACTTGTTGATAAAGCCTTTAAATGCATTTGGATCTGTGCTTAACCCTGAAAATATCAATGGCTATTTCATTGTTGTGACTTTGACATCTATGGGCGTGTCACTTTCCTTGGCAATTCCTTTAGCTTTCTTGTTTTATCTTTCCCAGAGGGGACCTGCCCTTTAGGGCCTTGAGAAACGGTCTACTTTAGGTCGAGAAGAACCTCCCGCAAGGGTATCTACCCTTCAAGTGGTCTTTGGATGGCCTTCGGGCTTCTTTCTTCTGGCAAGCTTTATCCTTTATTTCCTTCAGATAAAATGTCTGAAGGAATTCTTTCGAGCAATTTGTCTGAAGGAAGACTTCCTTGCCTTGTCTTTCCACCAGGCTTTGCTTTGTTTTTCGTGTGAATTTCTTCAAACAAATTGTCTAGAAGATTTCACTTTATCCTTTGCCTTGTTCATTTTTTTGAAGGAATTCACTTTATCTATTTTTTTAGGGGACCTTTTACGAAGGAAATCCCTTTGCTCTTTTGGCCTTTGAATTGGTCCATTTTCCCCGTTTCTACCCTATGCACGGGTTGTTTGAGCTCCAAATTAGCCTTTCAAGTTTTTGTAACGGTTCACTTCAGCTTCTGAGTGTCCTCCAAAAGGGTTGTTTGCTCCTTAGAAATTTTCCTTAGTCAATTTAATGTGAATCTTGAATTATGACATGTGGCAGCATCCACTACATTTTGTCAAGTTTTTTTTCTTTCCTTAGTCACTTTTACTAAAAATTCCCTCTGTAAGGGAACTTGTGTCTTTGACACTTAGGGCACTCCTTTAAACTTGTCGCTTTAAACCAACTGATTGAACCAACTTTGGTTCAATGGTTCAATGGTTCATTCCCTTATTTCTATTGACTGCTTGAACCAAGATTCTTTGAAACAAGCCTCATTGAACCCATTGAACCTTGAACCTGTTGAACCTTTGAACCAAAGTGGTTCAATGGTTCAATGATTCAATCGATTCATTCCCTAAAAATGACTAAGTGTCAAAAACTTGTTCTTTTGATTGAACTTGCATGTAGAGGCCTTTAAACCTACTAAACCATTAGTCCATCTGTTTCTACGCTAAGTTGCTTTCTACATTCAAGAAAATAAATGAGAAACTAAAAGAAATGGTCAAGGCTAGAAGATACCAAATTGTAGTCATGTGCACCGAAATCAGACGTTGGAAGGTACTCCTCTTTGGCTGTGGAGGAATGACACCTGCAAAGAAAAAGAGACTAAACACAAAAAATGTCAGTCAAGGATATGGTGGGCTGTCAGGCA
This sequence comes from Torreya grandis, assembly GCA_037957365.1. Taxonomy (NCBI): domain Eukaryota; kingdom Viridiplantae; phylum Streptophyta; class Pinopsida; order Cupressales; family Taxaceae; genus Torreya; species Torreya grandis. The sequence continues at coordinate 1,259,444 of JARHVA010000316.1, forward strand.
AATGCCTGATCCCAGAAGTACGAAGACTTCCTAGAAGGATATCAACCCACTAGTTTAAAACAAAATATTTGATGAAAGTAGATAAAAGACAGAATGACAGAAAAATAAAAGACAAAAAACAAAGTGCATACCTGATATGCAGCAAACTATTCTGCACAGTCACCGGTGTCGGTCTCTATGCCGGCGTCAGTCAGGGGAAGGTGCTGACGTCGGTTAAGGTGCTGGCGTCGATCGGGGTAATGACCGGCGTCGATCAGGGCAACAGTTCTGGACAGAGTTTAGGCTAGTCTGGTTGTGTCTGGTCGAGTCAGGATAGGGTCTGGTCTAGTCTGGACAGGGTCTGGGGGTTTGCAGAAGGTCTGTTGTTTTGTTTGGGGTTTATGCAGGAAGTCTAAATAGAGTTACAGACTACGTAATCAAGAGATAGTAAGCAGAGGAGTAAAGGAGGAAGTCAAGTCTCGGGGCTACAGTCTGAAGATCTAGGGTGATAGCAGTAAATAAAAAATAATAACTAGAGAAAAATAAAACACAGAGCAAGATACTTACCTGTTATATGCTAGAAGATGAAGTTGGAGACGTGATTGACGTTGTCGCTATGCTGCCAAATGATCGAAGCAGAGTACCTGTGCTGGAGAGAGTGAATGCAAATTGGTTGGATGTAAGAGATGGTTGATTACCAGAGTTGATTGATTGCAAGAGTCCTGTTGAATGAATGAAAAACTAGTTGATCGAATGAAGAGGTTACGAATGAAGGCGAGAGACGATTCGATAACCAATCGGGAAACCGATTGGGAACCGAATGGATAACGGGTAACGGAATAACATTTCCTATGTTTGGATTGAAAATGCAGTGCTAAGGAGAATCGACATCGGTCGATAAGTGACCGACATCGGCAACGTCGATCGGGTGGCGACCATGGTCAACAGATGCAGAATGGGGGCAGAGACTAACTTTAGTCTTTTGCTCATTTTGACAAGCTGCTAGGGTCAAGGCTAGTGGGAAAAATGGTCAATATTGGTTAAATAGGCGAGGGAGAATAAAATGGGGGATGACCAGGGGAGTTGACACGATTTTGGTGTCTACATTTGCCCCTTTTTGTCTTGTTGGTTGTTCTAGACGAACTGCAAGACAAAAACAGGAGTGATTGCCCCAGGTGAGGGATAAGGTTGATTTCGTCTTGTTGGTTGTTCGAATAAACTGCAAGACAAAAATAGGAAGTGGATTGCCCTAATTATGGATGAGGCAAGACAAAAATAAGAAGCGGATTGCCCCAATTATGGATGAGGTATTCCCCCTCAAAGCAAGAGTCGAGGGAAGGGAACCGGGAATCGGGTGCTGATTTGACAAAGAGTGGATGAAAAAGGGGTGAGGGTGAATGCTGCAAAAGTCATGAATGCATGCATACCACTGCACGAGATGGTTAGGTCAAAGTGTCATAGGTTAAGGGTCAAGGAGTGCCAAAATTTAAATAACCTGGCCCCAGCATTTAGTCATCTGCTGATTGGGTTATTCAATCTAAGTTGAAGCTCCAATGGGTCATCGCGTTCCAGGTATCCTGGGCTCAGGAAGTGCTCCTAAAAACACGAAAAAGTCACAAGTAGTGCGGATCAACCAGCTTGTGATCCTATACTTGCGAGAGTCAAAAAAGCTTGTGCACAAGTCTGCTAACCAGTCATGAGGTAGAATACATGCAAAAACAACCAAGGCAACATTGTCTTGGAAGTGGTCGAGGTCGGAGGAGATATGCATGATCTCCAATGGTCATTGGTCATGGGGGAGGAATGGATGAAAGGATGTGGTCGAGCTAACCTCAGAAGACCCCATGTCAACTGAGTGCTGCCTACATAGCCCCTGTGGAAGGGCCTCAGGCCAATGTAGTTCTCCCTAGAAGGGAGGGAGGGTCAAAGGGATAGCATTGGTCATGGTCAAGGGCAAGGTTATGGTCAAAAAGAGGAAAGAAGGTTTGTCCATCAGAGAGACGAACAAATGAGGGTGGTCGAGCTAACCCCAGAAGACAGTCGTGTCATTTGAGTGCTGCCTACATAGCCCAAGTCATAGGGCCTCAGACCAATGTAGTTCAGATAAAGGGTCCGAGTGGTAGACAGGTGGTCAAAATGGTCGATAGATTGGTCTTGGTTATGATGAAATGATGAGGAGAAAAAGATGTTGCAGCCTTTGCCATATTATGTGATGGTGTATTCTGCAACATTGGTCGAGAGGTCTTTCATCCCTAGCAATTTTCCATAGTCGTGATGGATGTATGCTAAAAATGAATTGAGGTCTATTTATGCTTCAGCAATTATTGGTTTATGCTTAACATAAATTGTGGCTGGTCAATAGTTTCCATGTGTATTGATGTCCATAGAAACTAGGGTGAATAGGCTATGGGGAGTGGTCTGAAAAGAGAGTTGAGTTGAGTTGATTGACAAGTGATGAAGGTGAATGTGACCAAAGTGCAGAAGAAGTGAAAAGCATATTGCTCTTTCATTGACAAGGACCAGAATGACAGCATAGATAGGGGTTATTAGAACCAGGAGCCCCATTCATGCATGATGTCGTTGACCAGATGTTGTGTTAGAATGGTAATCGAATCACTTTGACATTAAAGTGAGCTTGAAGTCCCTTGAGCAGGTGATAGGAGGAGGAAAAAGGGTAACCCATTTTAAGAGCAGAGATAACTTTGCCCCTTTTTATAGGAGACCCTGAGACAACTATAAGTCAAGTCCATGACTCGTTTTTTCATTTTTTTTATTTTTTTTTATTTTTTTAGGTGCAGACTGATCAATGCGGGAAGTCTACATAGAGATGTCATTTTCTTGGTGGTCAGTTGTGAAGCTGATCAATGCGGGAAGCTTCTAAGAAAATGTTGTTTATTGCCAGATTAGTCATAGCCATCCTTCGAGGGAGTGGTATATATGTTTGTTTAATATAAGGGCTTTTGAATAGCTGTCCTTTGAGGGAACAGTCTGCCTTTTGAGTTGATATTGATATAGTGACCATGGATATTGTGACATCTTGATTTGTTTTTATAGAAATGTGAGTCATGGACAAGATTATAGAAGGTCAAGGGCTCCCTTTCATTAGTACAAAGCATCCATACAACATAAAAGGGTTATAGGAATTGTTAAGAGGAATAGGGTTGAAAGGAATTAGGATTAAGAGGATGGGGATTGCTCAAGGGATGAGCTCAAGTTAAGTGTCAAGTGGACGAGTACTCGACTAGCAGTAGAACGGTCATAGATGCAACGCATTAAGAGGCTCAAGTTCTGGTCGTCCATCAAGAGAAGATAGATGATAAGTCCCTGATCCATACTTGTGCGTGATAATAAAAGGTCTGAGCCAATTAAGAGCAAACTTGCCTCATTTACTTCGCTCCATATTGGTCACATGCTGATTCTCTTTGAGGACGAGGTCTCCGATGTTGAAATCTCATTCTCATAGATTTTTGTCATAGGCGCGCTTGATGCGATGTTGATAGACATGGAGATGATTAAGCGCAGCAAGATGGCGCTCGTCAAGTAACTCAAGTTGAGCTAAGCAATCTTGACGAAAGTCATCGTTGGAAAGGATATCATGCAGAGAAATGTGGAGAGACAGGATCTGTACTTCGAGAGGTAGGACAGCCTCTGTTCTGTACATGAGAGAAAAAGGGGTAGCACCCGTAGAGGTTTGGATGCTAGTGCGGTAGGCCCACAAAGCGAAGGGAATGTGAATGTGCCAATCCCTGCCTGTGTCGCTAACCACCTTCATGAGAATTTTAGTGAGAATTTTGTTGGAAGCCTCGGCCTACCCATTTGCTTGTGGATAGTAAGGTGAAGAGAAACTGAGCTTGATGCTGAATGAGTCGCATAGCTTTTGGACAGTCTTGTTTTTGAAGGACTTGCCGTTGTCGATAATAATTTTATGAGGGACACCAAAATGACAGATGATGTGGGTGTTGATGAAGTCGACGATATTCTTGGCTTTTGTGGAGATGGGAGGAATGGCTTCCACCCACTTGGTGAAATATTCAGTGGCTGTGATGATGGATTGATGATGAAGAGACGAATGAGGGTTAATCTCACCGATGAGATCTAAACCCCACTGAGAAAAAGGCCAAAAATCCTGAGCGATTTGTAAGGCGTGACTAGGAAGATGAAGCAAGTTAGAGTGCTACTGACACTTGATGCAACGCCGAACATAATCGCTACAGTCTTGATGAAGGGTAGGCCAATAATAGCCCAGACGAAGGATGCGCTTGGCAACCGAATTCCCACTAAAATGTCTGCCACAAATCCCTTCGTGGACTTGCTGAATGGCTTGAGATGCTTCAGTGGAAGTGAGACAGCGAAGAAGGAGGCCGTCAAAGCCTCACTTATAGAGAAGACCCTCTAGCATGGTATAGCGAGCGGTACGCTTGATAAAATCTCATCGTGCATTGCTAGAGAGGTTGGGAGGAATGACAGAGAAAGATAAGAAGTCCACAAGTTGCTTATACCAAGCATCTCATGGGCTAGGGTCTATAGTGTTGACATGATTAATGTGAGAAGAGATATATGAAGGCAACGTCACACGATGCACCGTGACAAAAAGTCTGGATGTAGATGAGGAAGATGGGATATGCGAAGCAAGAGAAGCCATGGTGTCAGCAAACTTATTCGTGGATCGAGGAACAGTCTGCAGGAGGAAATGGTCAAAAGATGCAAGGAGAATGTCAGCACAGTTTTTGTACCTTTGCAAGATTTCATTTTTACAGAGGTATGAACCGTTGACCTGATTGACGATGAGCTGTGAGTTGCCGAAGATGTTGAGGGACTTGATGCTGAGAGAGAGGGCGGTCTGAAGTCCCAAAATTAAGGCCTCATACTCGGCCATATTATTGGTACAATCAAAGTTGAGTTTAAAAGACAGAGGCATGGGCTCCCCTTCGAGTGGGATGAGAATGACCCCAGCACCCCCACCTAGTTGACATTTGGAGCCATCAAAGAACATGGTCATCTGATAGGTGGTGTCGTCAGTAGAAAGTGCAGTGATAGATTCGTCAGGGAACTCACACTGCAAAGGTTGATTGTCAGGAAGAGGGGCATCTGCTAATTGATCAGCGATGGTTTGCCCCTTGATAGATTTCTGCTGGATGAATTTGAGATCAAACTCAGCAAGCAGCATGAGCCACTGAGCCATACATTGATTCTGATATGGCTTGGAGTGCATATACTTGAGAGGGTCGGTGTGGGTGATGACAAAGGTCTTGTGATTAAGAAGATAGTGGTGAAGCTTGGTAGTGACAAAGACTAACGCCAAATAGAGTTTCTCGATATAGGTATACCGAGTTTCATAGTCGACCAGTGTTTGGCTGATATAATAGACTGCTTACTCACGGTGATGCTCATCTCGATGCGTGATCATGGCACCTAACAAATGATTAGTGACTGAGATATAAAGGTAGAAGGGTTGGTCATCTTTAGGTGGAATGAGGACTGGTGGAGAGACCAGATAGCATTTTAAGGCTTCAAAAGCCTCTTGACAGTCCTTATCCCATGTAAAGGAGACGTCCTTCTTAAGGAGATGATGAAAAGGTTGGCAGCGGTTAGAAATCTGTGAGATGAAATGATGAATGGACTGGAGCTTGCCTTGCAAACTGCAAAGCTGCTTGAGATTGGTCAGGGGTGGCATTTCAAGGATAGCGCGAATCTTGGTGGGATCTATCTCGATGCCACGGAAGGAAACGAGGAAGCCGAGAAGCTTGCTAGAGAGGACCCCAAAGACACATTTCTTGGGATTAAGATGAACATTATACTAAAGAAGATGAGAGAAGATGATTTTGAGAATGGTCAGATGGTCACGGCGAAGCTTGGACTTGCCGAGCAGGTCATCTACATAGTCCTCCATGATTTTATGAAGGAGATCATGGAAAATGTAGGTCATGGCATGCTGATAAGTGGCGCCTACGTTTTTCAAGCTGAAAGGCATGACTCGATAGCAGAAAGTCCCCCATGGGGTAATGAAAGTGGTCTTGTGCTGATCTTCCGAAGCAATCAGGATTTGATTGTATCCTGAAAACCCATCCATGAGAGATAGCATCTCATGGCCAGCCGTGAGATCAACAAGCTGGTCAATGTTAGGAAGAGGAAAGTCATCTTTGGGATGGGCTAAGTTAAGGTCACGATAGTCTGTGCAGATCTGAATCCCCCAGTTGCCTTGGTGACTGGGATGATGTTAGAGACCCACTGTGGATAATCGATGGGCTGGATGAAGGAGACAGAAAGGAGACGTTGAAGCTCCTCTTTGACAAGGAGGGCAATGCGAAGATGTATCTTTTGAAGCTTTTGACTGACAGGCTTAGCCTCTGGTTTGGTGACAATGTTATGAGTAATGATGGTGGGGTCGATGCCAGGCATATCACTGTAAGTCCAGGCAAAGGCCTCTCTATGGTCAGAGAGGAACTGGGTATAGTCAAGCTGCTCCTGAGCGTCTAAAGATTGGCCAATCTTTAAGACATAAGGAACATCAGAAGAAGGAAGGTTGATGTCAATGGTTGATTCATTTAACATAACCTGGGTCTCAGAAGGGAGGGAGCGCTGGATGAAATAATCATCAGCACCCATATAAGAAAGAATGGCGTCGTCGTCAATGCAGTGGATAGTGTGAATGGTTGTCGACTCATCTTCGATCATGCTGGGAAAAATGAGAGGGAGAGACTTGGACACCGCATTGAGCTGATAAGTCAAGGGTTCTAGGTGGATGGTGTTTATGCAAAAAAAAACTAGGAGGAATGGAAACCACTAACTCCAGAGGTGAAGGGGGTGGAATAGGCGAGTGTGGAGGAGATTGGTCAATGATTGGTTCGAGACAAAGGTCTATAGGGTCTTGAGTGGGGTCATGATATCCTAGGCCATATCGTTTCTTGGCATCGTCATCGTTGAGCGGTTGGATAGGCTGATGGGAGCCTTGCTCATAGCATCCAAAACCAAAACCCTTCCATGCACACCTGTAAAGGTAAGTGTGTATAAAGGCGGGGTTGCCAAGAAATGAAAAGTCTGATGTGAAAGGTTGGGGTGAAGAAAGAGGATTACCGTCAGTAGGAGCTTGATTGAGCCCCCCATAGACGAGGTTGGTGCGGAGGTGAGGAGGACCATAAGGTATGATCATCCCTATCCGATGGTCGTAGCTGGGGCTGTGATGAAGGCGTCCATACTCTTGTGGAGTTTGGAACATGTCTAAAGTCAACAAGCGATACTCTCCCAATGAAAGTCTTTGGAAGATGTCTTCCATAGGATCTGTGGTCATCACTTGAAGGGGAGGTGTAAGGGTGACCGCTTGTTGCAAACTGGTTGAAGCTTCTGTGGATGGAGGTGATGCCGGGATTGATGGCTTGATAGGAATGAGGACGTCATTTGGACGGTAGGTGGTGTTACAATTTTTCAAAGGTGAAGGGTCAGCGGGAATGGTGTGGACTTGCCCGTCATGCTCAAATTTCACACAACGGTGCAGGGTGGAGGGGACATAGGCCATGGCACGGATCCAGGGTCAGCCCAGCAAGATGTTGTATTGAAACTCTCCTTCGATGATGTAGAAGAGCTCTGGGACTGTGCGCGGACCAACGTGAATATGAAGGATGACTGTGCCAATGGTCGTGGCAGTAGTGTCATTAAAGGAGTGCAATATTGCGTCAGTTTTGGAGACGTAATTCTTAGGAAGAGCCAATTGATCAAAGGCATGGGTGGAGATAATGTTGATGCTAGCGTCTCCATCGATCATAATGCGTTTAATGTGTGTCTGATCGATATAGGTAGTGATGAAGAGGGCGGCATCCTGATCTTCTGTGTTGGATGTGGGAATCTCATAATTGCTGAATGTGATGGAGGCAATAGGGGCTAAGGAGTGGACAAGGGCAGCAAGTGGCTAGGGGTCCTCGGGTTGGACCTCTGCTGCCTGCAAGGCTTGGATTAGGGCCTGACGATGCTGGGGCGAGGTTTAGATGAGGTCATAGAGAGACATCGTCATAGGCATCTGGTGAAGCTGTTTCAACATGGAGTCATGGATTGGTCTGAAAGAAGAAGAAGAAGAGGAGGGTTGAGGTGCGCCAAGGATAGAAATCTTAGGCTTAGGCAGTTGAGGTGGATTGACGAAAGGGTAGGTCCAAGGAATGGCAGATTTTTCTTTTGCCTTGTCCTTTTATGACCTAGTGGTGATGTGAATGGCATTGATTTCAAAGATGGGAGGTGAAGGTGATAAAGGGGTTGTAATTGGTTGATGAGATGTTGATGGGTTTGACGAGGTTGAAGGGTTATGAGAAGGAGTCAGGGGTCGGTCGAAAGTGTCCTCAAAGAGAAGAGTGTCTTTCTCCAGATAATGGCGAATGACAGCCTTGAGGGCACAACAAGTCTCGGTATTGTGTCGTGGCATATGATGATATAAGCAAATCTTCGTGTCATCGAACCGGGAGGGTTTAGACCCAAGAGGTTGGAAGGACCTGATGGGTGGAAGAGTTATGCTGGAAGTTTGCAAAAGTCATTACAAGATCAAAGAATATGAGCCCACTAAAGGGTCCGTGCTCATCGATGTATGCGATGCCAGTGACTTTTGCTTGGGCGATGTTGGAGGGGGTTTTCGTACCACCTTCTGGGTTGATGGTGCGGTGACAGGCGGAGACGGTACATTCTTCATGAGAGGTACTGCCCTTTTGGGAGAGGGTAGGCTTGTGGTAGGTAAAGGAAGCAAAGGAGGTAACTGATTTTGATTAGAGGTCAAAGTGGGAAGGACTCTGGTTAGGGTTGAAGGATGGGGGCCCAAAATGGAGGGCAATGGTGATGGAAGAGGAGGCGTTCGCCTCTGTGGTTTGGCAGTCTTCTGTGATTTGGGTTGAAGAGTACTATTAGTTGAAGTCTGGTTTAAGTCCACCTTCACTTGTGGATGAGTGAGGTTGGAGACGGGGTGAACGCCAAGTGACTTGATTGGTTTAGATGGGGTAGATGCGGGTTTTGGTTTTGATGAGGTTGATGGAGATGTAGACGATCTAGAAGTGGAAGTCTGATTTTTGTTGATAGTCTTGGGAGGTTCTGCCATGAGAGGATTAGCAGCATGAGATGAGAGCGCACGGGCTTGTTGAAGAGCTATGAGATGGTCCCACAATCCTTGATGCTCCACTTTCCTAGAAGGGAGAAGTTTGAGTCTCTCCACTAGTTGGGAAAATGGCTGAGAAGATGTGGGATGAGGTTTAGGTTCTTGAGAAGACGTCGACGATTGTGGGACTGAAGGTATGGTAGTTTCAGCCCCAAGGCATGATGAAGTTGTGACAGGTTCATCCTTGGTTGGAGACGAAGGAGAGATAGGTTCTTCCCTAGGTGGAGAAGAAACTGGAGAATGAAGCTCCTCAAGCGGGTAAAGGGCAGGAATGATTGTGCCCTCCACTTGCGGTCGAGGAGTAGGAAAGGTTGGGTCCTCCATGGGCAGCAAGAAGGAAGATGGTGAAACCGGCAGTGCTGGTAACGTCGAGGCGTCCTCCAAGATGAGAGAGGTTGACGGAGAACTAACCGAAGAAAGAGGTTCGTCCACATGTGATGGACTGATGGATGAACTCACCTCTTGAGGTTGGTTAGAAATGAAGGGCGAGACCGTATTGACTGTTCGAATGTTATGTTCATGAGAGTTGTCAATCAAGGTCTGGACATTGTTTTGAGTTGGTAGATGATTGGGGAATGGTTGTTTGAAGATATCGATACCCTGATTAGGAGGGGCATTGGGATTGTCGAGGATGAGGTCACCCTTTTCCAACATGTCTTGGATTATGTTTTTAAGGGTTTTACAGTTGCCCGTGTCATGACCCTTAACACGATGGTAGTTACAAAAGTCATTTTCCCTATACCACGCAGGGATGGCGCATGAGGGATCAAATTGTGGTGGTGGTCGGATCTGGGGGAGATTGAAGGCCCCTTGTTTGATGAGTTTTTCCAGCATAGACACGTATGATTCTCTGAGTGGAGTAAACTGTCACTGTATTTATCTCTGCTAAAATTGGCGAGTGGCACTCATAGATGTGGATGGTTCAGGTTGATTAGTTGAAGGTGAAGAGGAAGAAGATCTAACAACCATAGCGTTTGCTGAAGCTTTAGATTTAGGATTGGATGAGGAAGGCTTAGAAGAGGGGTCATTGGTTTTGGAGTTGGGATTCTTGCTCCGTAACTTGACTTTATTCTCCTCGATGGCACGTAACTCAAGTTTATGAGCCATCGTGAAGGCTTCGTCAAAAGTGCAGAAGGTCTGAACCCTCAAGGTGGAAGAAATATGTCTAGCGCAGGCTTGAGAGAAAAGTTCAATAAGCTCAGGCTGGGGTAAGGAAAATGAGAGTTGATTGATAAAGCCCCTCCACCGAGCGATGAAATCAACAATGGATTCATCCTCGAACTGGTGAATAGAATAGAGGTCTATGATGGAGACCTTCTTGGTGATATTGATAGAGAAATGATCAAGGAAGAGCTAGGCCAGCTGAGTGAACGTGAAGAGGGAATGGCTGGCAAGGGAGCTGTACCAGTCAAGCGCAGCACCCAAGAGAGACATGGGAAACGTGCGTAAAAGCAACGCATCGTCATGGACGATAAGGTAACAGGCATGTATGAATGCTCGTAAGTGTTGTTGTGGGTCTTCCTTGCTTTGAAAATGAGAAAACTTAGGAAGTTCCCACTGGCTGGGATATGGTCTGATAGGGATAGAAGGATGGATGGGCTCATTGCAAATTTGTTCGTATGAGAGAGTATTGCGTGAGCCAGAAACGGAGGTCTCTAGGTTGGACATTTTATCCATCAGCATCTTGATGATATCTACTAACGGATTGGCAGGTGGAGCGCCTCCTAGATTGTAAGGTGCTTGAAAGAGGCTGGAAGAGGTATACGACGTAGTCAATTGTACCAGTAAGGGTGCAACGTACGGATGACTAGTCGTAGGGACAGAAGAGGTGACTAAGGATGGTTGGGTAAAAGGCATGGCTAGGTTTGATGTTGTCATGGGAGGTTGGTTAGAGGTAACATGGGCTAATGGATAGGTAGCCACCCTAGTGTTGATAGGAGCAAGGGTAGGCAGAATAGAGACGACCAAATTCTGAAAGGGGGTAGAAAGTGGTTGAGTGGGCTGAGATTGATAGGGGGCCAAAACCCCAGTGGAAGTGGGCCCAACGATGGAGGGAGAGGCCACACTTGGATGGTTGGTAAAAATTTGGTCATTGGTTGAGGCAACAGCCTGGGTGTCTAAGGGTTAAACTATGAACGCCGTTGATATGGCCGCAGTCTCGAGAAAAGAGGTCGGCATTCCGTAAATTGGATTGCCCAAGGGGTCCCACATTCAGCTATTCGCGAGATAGTGTTGCAAGGCTTTTACGTTGAGGTCCAAGAATCATGCGAAATCTTGGTCCCCTTCTGGGACAATAGGCATTTGGGTCGGGGATGGTCTAGTAGGAGTTCTTTCAGTTTTCGAGTTGAACTTCATTATAGGGCTGGTTATAGGCGGGGTAGACGGAAGAGGATGATGCCTCGCATGATCAACTAGAGCCTTGGCTTGGCTACGAGTCAGAACCATTCAAGGCAAAGAAGAACGTCCTCACAAGCTCAAACAAATAGATAAGAACTAAAAAGATGAAGAACACAAGCAGATCCTAAAACCCTAGAAGTAGATTATTAGGATTATAGTGGCTTATGCCTTAGAATGTGTGTAGAGGAAGATTGGCTTTTGAGTCGGGTCCTAGAAGAAGCAGTCTATGGATGGTTTTGGGTTTTTTTATGGTGCTCAAGAAGTCTGTGTTAGGTTTCATACAAGGCCTGGTGTTAAGGAGCAAGCTCCCCTCACTTCACGATTCCAGTGGTTAGCTGGTTTCGCTTAGCCAAAATATACTTCCCCTAGAGATTAGGCTCCGCCAGAGAATGGAGTGGGCTTTCTCCTTGGTGATGAAATCCAAGTAAGATCACTGGGACGGGTAAGGTATCCACTGGGGGATGAAATCCCAGTCGGGCCTTGTCTCAGGTAAGTTAAAATGTTTGTTTTGTGCAAGTGGTTTGGTCGTGTAACATCAAGTGATCTAGATTAATTCAATATGCGGTTTAATTACTATGTGTGGTCTAAGAGATGCAAGCAAACAGAAATGAATGCAAAGTGTTTTAATGCCCAAGTCGAAATGTTTGTTCGTATGAAGATGAATGGAGAAAGAGTCGAAGAATATGAGTTTTGACTAGTCTAGAAGTGCAAGAAAGAAAAGAAAAGTTCTTTTTAGTCCTGCTTATGATGTCGTTTAAGAAGAGACGAAAGGAGGCAAAAAGGAAGGAACCTAATGCACCTATATGAACGAAAGAAAGAAAGAACCCAAGGAAGGCCCTAGGGTCCCACCGGGCGTGCCAGAATGTTTCTACGCTAAGTTGCTTTCTACATTCAAGAAAAGAAATGAGAAACTAAAAGAAATGGTCAAGGCTAGAAGATACCAGATTGTAGTCGTGCGCACCGAAATCAAACGTTGGAAGGTACTCCTCTTTGGCTATGGAGGAATGACACCTGTGAAGAAAAAGAGACTAAACACGAAAAATGTCAGTCAAGGATATGGTGGGCTATCAGGCAAATGCCTGATCCCAGAAGTACGAAGACTTCCTAGAAGGATATCAACCCACTAGTTTAAAATAGAATATTTGACGAAAGTAGATAAAAGACAGAATGACAGAAAAATAAAAGATAGAAAACAAAGTGCGTACCTGATATGCAGCAAACTATTCTACATAGTCACTGGTGTCAGTCTCTGTGCCGACGTCGGTCAGGGGAAGGTACCGACGTCGGTTAAGGTGCCGGCGTCGGTCGGGGTAATGACCGATGTCGGTCAGGGCAACAGTTCTGGACAGAGTTTAGGCTAGTCTGGTTGGGTCTGGTCGAGTCGGGATAGGGTCTGGTCTAGTCTGGACAGGGTCTAGGGGTTTGCAGAAGGTCTATTGTTTTGTTTGGGGTTTATGCAGGAAGTCTGAACAGAGTTACAGACTATGTAATCAAGAGATAGTAAGCAAAGGAGTAAAGGAGGAAGTCAAGTCTCGGGGCTACAGTCTAAAGATCTGGGGTGATAGCAGTAAATAAAAAACAATAACCAGAGAAAAATAAAACACAGAGCAAGATACTTACCTGTTATACGCTTGAAGATGAAGTTGGAGACGTGATTGACGTTGTCGCTGTGCTGTCAAATGACCGAAGCAGAGTACCTGTGCTAGAGAGAGCGAATGCAAATTGGTTGGATGTAAGAGATGGTTGATTTCCGGAGTTGATTGATTTCAAGAGTCTTGTTGAATGAATGAAAAACTAGTTGATCGAATGAAGAGGTTAAGGATGAAGGTGAGAGACGGTTCGATAACCGATCGGGAAACCGATTGGGAACCGAATGGATAATGGGTAACGGAATAACGGTTCCTGCGTTCGGATCAAAAATGCAGTGCTAAGGAGAACCGACGTTGACAGGACCACCGACGTCGGCCGATAAGTGACCGACATCGGCGACATCGGTCAGGTGGCGACCGTGGTTGGCAGATGCAGAATGGGGGGCAGAGACTAACTTTAGTCTTTTGCTCATTTTGACAAGCTGCTAGGGTCAAGGCTAGTGGGAAAAATGGTCGACAGGGGTTAAATAGGTGAGGGAGAATAAAATGGGGGATGACCAAGAGAGTCGACACGATTTCAATGTCTACACCATCACTTCCTTGTTATTTCTAAGCTCTTTGATCTTCATCACACTAGTTGAAGCTTTAAACCTGTCGCTTGAACCAACCAATTAAACCAACTTTGGTTCAAGGTTCAATGGTTCAATCAGTTCATTCTTTTTATTTGGCTAAGTCCTTTTGATATATTTGAACCAAACACGTTGATCCATTTAGCCTTTGAACCTGTTAAACCCATTAAACCTTGAACCCGAGTGGTTCAATGGTTCAATAGTTCAATGATTCAAGCCTTCTCTTTGATAAGTGTTTTGAAGTTGTTGAACTTTGAAGTGGTTAAACTTTGAACCTTGACAAATGTGCTTAACTCTTGTTGTTGATGTTGAATCTTTGAACCCATTGAACCTGTTAAACTAAAATGGTTCAAGGTTCAGCAATTCAATGGTTCAATTCTTGCTTAGAAGCTCACTTATGAACTCTTTTGTTTGAACCTTGTTATTGAACCATCTTTGAAATCATCTAAGTGTTGAGAGCTTGCTTCTTTCCTATAGAGTCTGTAGAAATCAAACTATGAAGCCCATAGAACTTTTCTTGTAGAGTCCATAAATTTAAGCCTACAGAGTCCATAGAGTCAAGCCTACAGGGTCTATAGATTCAAGCCTACAGATTCCATAGATTCAAGCCTGTAGAGTCTATAGATTCAAGCCTACAGGGTCCATAGATTCAAGCTTATAGAATCCATAGATTTTTTGAGAAGCTTGAAAAATGAGGAATTTAAATGCTTAGAACAAATTTCAAGAAGGGAAGAGATCATTTTGGTCTATTGAACCAAAATAGTTCACAAACAAACTTCTCAAAAATGAGAAGTCTATTTTTTGGGGACAACAGCTAGCTCTAGTTTGGGAACTTCTATCAATTGTAAAAAAGAATTAAAGGGAGTAGAATCCAGAATCTCTAGTGTCTTCATGTGTACCATTGGGCTACGGAATCATGTTACCTAGAAATAGAAGGCATCAAAAAATAGAAATAGACAAAACAAAATAGAATTAAAAACTATACAAATATACATATGTACAGATGAAATGATCTGATACTTCAAGAGTTGAAGTGTTTCAGATGTTGCCCACTGTGAAACAAAGAAAAGAGTGTGCCATCTTGATATTTTAGTAGAAAGATATTTTCACCATTGTGTTGATGAATTATAAATAGGCCTCTCCAAAGGGAGTCAAACCTTCCATGCATCCCTTTTAGTTCTCTCCTTTTGTCCCACAGCAGGACTTGATCTCCAATCCAAAATTCATGATTTTTGGCCTTCTGGTCAAAAAGTTTATTTACTAGACTTTGATGAGCAGAAATATGGTCTACCACCATGGTTCTCTATTCATCCAAATTAGTCAGGCATATGATTCTCTTATCAAGAGAACTTTCATATGTCTGATCTTCAATTGCCTTTACCAATTTCAAGGCTGGCAATTCTAAGGTGATTGGTATCTCAGCATTGATACCATAAAGAAGTTGAAAAGGAGACATACCAATTGCCCTCTTTGATGTGATTCTATCTACCCATAGAGCATCAATCAATGCTTTATGCCATGTCCTTTGATTGTCATCTGCTAGCTTCTTGATGATAGTTACCAGGTTCTTATTACTTGATTCAGCTTGTCCATTCCCTTGTGAAAAATAATCAGAAGAGTGAGAGTGTAATTCCATAATGGAAATAGAGTTATGTAATCTCCTGGGAGGTGAAACAAAATGCATTGTTAGTAACAATTTTGTTTGGAACTCCAAACCTGGAAATGATATTCTCCTTGAGTAAATTACATATAACTTCTGAAGTAGCATGCTTAGTTGGAATTGCTTTTACCCACTTGGTGAAATAGTCAGTTGTTGTAAAGACATAATCATGTCCAGCACTTGAAAATGGGTTTATAGTCCCAATAAAATCAATCC
This sequence comes from Torreya grandis, assembly GCA_037957365.1. Taxonomy (NCBI): domain Eukaryota; kingdom Viridiplantae; phylum Streptophyta; class Pinopsida; order Cupressales; family Taxaceae; genus Torreya; species Torreya grandis. Next base: position 1,275,038 of record JARHVA010000316.1, read on the forward strand.
CCTATTACTAGAATGGTTCTTTTATGATCACTAGCTTGAGAGGCAAGGCAACTAACTTGGGTCTTCCAATAAATTGCTAGCAGAGTTCACATTTTCTCACCCACTTATATGCATCTTAAAAAAGAGTTGGCTAGTAATACCTAGCTCATAGAATCTTGCGAAAAGTCACAGGAGCAAAAAAATGTCCTCCATAGGCTAGATTGTGGAAAGATTTCAAAAGTTAGCTCTGTTTCTCTTTGTCTACACGATGAAAGAATACTCCATCTATGCTTCTTTTGTACAAGTCATTGTCCCAAAGGACAAAAATTGGCAGATTTCAACTTGATAGTCCTCCTTTTTTTATAATAAAAATAAGAAATACATTCACCATAAGTAAGAAAATGAGTAATACCTAAATACCACTCATTAGTAGTGGAGACAAAAATGACTGTTGGTGTATCTTCCACTTTAGCTTCTTCATGTTGTGTATCTTCTGGTTTCTTGTGAGCAATTAATTGACATAGGCCTTTTCCCTTGACTAATTTTGTCACTTGATGTCTAGATCGAACTCTTGGATCTTTACAATCTAATTGCCTCTTTTGTGCCAAACTCTTGCTGAGTTAATATGGACTTGACTATAGTGTCAGGAACTAAGTCAGTAGTGTGTGAATTCAAAATATAGAAGGGGAAATGTTTGACTGCTTTCACCACTACATAAGCATGATTCTCTACATTTTAATACTTCATCTCATGGGTTTTGAGAGGGAAACTCATGAAATAAATGAGAGATTCTATATCTTTCTTGTCCTGTTAAACAAGAATTGTTGAAAGCGTGTGTTCAGATGCATAGTTATATATGATGAAATCTTTGTTGTAATCTAGACAAACCAAGGTAGGAGCATGAGCAATAGCAGTCTTGATATTCTAAAATGCTGACTTGCCTTCTTTAGTCCAGCTGAAAGTGGTCTTCCCTTTCATCATGTTCACAATGTGTCTAGTCTTCTCAGCAAATTCAGGGATGAATCTCTGTAATAAATTCACCTTTCTGAAGAAAGAGTGAACAACATTTTTACTTGTAGGTAAATTAAGCTCTTGAATAGACTTGACTCTGTCTGAGTCAATCTTTATGCCTTCTTTAGACACAATGTGTTCGAAGAGTTTCCCCTCTATTACTCCAAAAATAGACTTTTTAGGATTCAAAGAAATACCATTCTGGCGGTAGTGCTCTAGCACTTATTGTAAGTGGCATAAATGATCAAATTGATGCTTTGAAAATATGGTTAAGTCATCAAGGTATACCACTATGAATTTACCTATCTCATCTTTGAAATCCAGGTCCATTGCTCTCTGAAAGGTGGCACCAGCATTTATCAAGCCAAAAGGCATTCTTCTATATGCAAATGTACCCCAAGGTGTGGTGAATGTAGTCTTATGTTGGTCTATTTCACCAACTTTAACTTGATTATATCTTGAGAAGCCATCTAGCATTGATAACATCTCTGAACCTGTCACTATTTGAAGCACTTGATCCGTGATTGGCAAATAGTAATTATCTTTAAAAGATGACTGATTCAAGTTCCTAAAATCTATATAAATATGAATTTCACCACTCTTCTTTCTTACAAATACTATGTTTGCAATCCATGTGGAATGATGGATTGGGAAGATGATTCTAGCATTTAACATTTTTTATATCTCAGACAGAATAGTACCTGATATTTTTGGATTGTACTATTTATATTTTTGCTTATAGGGCATTGAGTCAGCCTTGAGAGGAATGTCATGACAAATTTCATCATGTCTGAGAGACTTCAAATCATCATAAGAATATGCTAATACATCCATGTATTAATGGAGTAAAGTGGTGAACTTAAAACTTTTTTCAGGGGTACATCACTTACCAATGTTAACCATTTTGAGATTTTCTTTAGTAGTCATATTTACTTGATCAAATCCCTTAGAGAATCTTGAATCTATTTGTTATTGTTTGATGAATCTATCATGCTTGTCAAATAGTTTCTCAAGAGAAACCAGGCCTTTGGGAATTTTATTTCTTTTCAGATATAAGAATTCTTCATTTATATTTGAACTAGATTCAGAGGCTAATTCATACTTCTAAGGTTCAATGCCTTTAAAATATAGTTGTTCAAAATTGTCTTTTCATTCTAGAAAGGTAATGATTTGATGATCATCATTGAGTACTTGCTAATGATCAGCATTATCAAGAACACTTGGTCTACAGACTATCTCAATAGTATACCTATCTTCTTTGAAATTTGAGTGAGGAACTAAAAGAGTTCTTGAAATAGAAAGTGCATCAACTCTGTCATTAGATTCCCTAGGTATGGAAAAAATGTTGAAAGCATCAAAGCTTTCAATTTGGTCCCAGACCAAGTTGTGATAATGGTGTAATCTTTCATTCTTGGTTTGGTATAAGTTTCTTACTTGATAAACCACTAATTCAGCATCCCCTTTGGCATGAAGAAACTTGATGCCTTTATCTTGAGTAGCCTTCAATCCAAGCAACAGAGATTCATATTCAGTTGTATTGTTAGTGTTGATAAATTTTAATTTGTAAGATGAAGAAAACATATCTCTTTGAGGAGATATCAACACAATCCCAGCTCTCAAACTAGTAAAAGAGTAGCTACAATCGAATTCCAGAGTCCATACCTCATTAGATACTAATTTTTATTTAGACTTTCTTTCATTAGAGAGGGAGGATCCTTCTTCATTTGTATTGCAACCTACTAGTTCTTCTACTATTCTAGTTGAACTAATTTCTGGGTTGACATTTTCAATAATTTTATCAGATGGTTCATGCATTTCATTTGTAGATAGAAAGTAGTTACCCATACCTGAGGATTCAAAAAAAATTGAGATTCAAGCGCTGATGTTTTGGTGACCATGTAATTTGCCTCCTTTTCAGAGAGCAATCGCTTCATTACGCCTTTGATATGGATTCTTACCTTAGACAGGTCCATGCTTAGTTCTCCTCACACATCCTTACAAAAAAAAATTCCAAGTAAAATGCCATAGGATGCTAGGACATCAGCCACCAAGACAGTCATCTTGATTCTCTGGTCTGAAAAGGTTGAAAATACAAATTAGCCATCTTTGATTTTTCCCAGCAATGGTACTTGCTTGTTTTCTATGGAGAAACATCTTCCAAATGTCTTGGTGAGTGTGAGGCCAAGAGATTTAGCTACTTTAGTAGGCATGAGGTTTTGAGATGCACCAGAGTCTATAATACAATTACTTAGCTTGTAACCATTTATTAACAGAGAAACATAGAAAGGTTCTATTTTTTTAGGAGCAGCTAGAGGAGTAATGACAAGACTATTCAAAATGGGCATGTTTTTTGGGGAATCAAAAATTACTTTTTTAGCTTTTAGTCCTACAGGGATGGTTCAATTCTTAACATATTAGACTAACTTATCTAATTGATCAAGATTAGACTGTAAATATTTAAATTTAGACATTTGTATTTTGGTCTTTTTGACATGATCAACTATGTCAAATGGTAGAATTGGATTAGGAACAGAGGAAGGTATTTCAACCTTTTAGGTTTTAAGAGGGATAGGAGGGCTAGTTTGTGAAGTTAAAGTAGAAAGTGAAGGTAAAATTGATGTATTTACCTTTTGAGTGATCGCAAGATTTTTTAACTAAAAAGGTAGAGTGGTTCCATGCTTAGCAATTATAATTGTTGGTTGAGGTTGCTCCTTTGTCTTCCCTTCATCAACTTGCTAGATTGATTGGTTCTTGGACCTAGTAAACACTGCATATGATCCATCAAAAGCTTTTCCTTTACTTTTGGGTTCATCTTGGTAGTTTAAGAAACCAATGTGGGAGTCACTAGTTGATTCTTCTTGATTTTATACAAGGAGATCATCATCATTTACTTGATTCAATTTAGGCTAGAAAGAGAACTTTGATTCTACTTCAAGATATCCCATTGCTAAATTGGTTGGAGGAGCCTCCAAGGCAAGTTTCCCTTATAGGGGAGGAAGAAGATTTTATTGCCCTCGATTTTTGGTAGCATTGCCCTGATATGACTGATTTGGAAATATCTTTCTTGGCATATCTCTGTATGAAGGAGTAGAAAAAATTTCTTGTGCCATTTACTTTTTGTGAGCAAGCAACTCATTTACCAACTTCTGCACCATTGGATTTGTGGTCCTTGTAGATGAATATTCAAAAGATGATGAGGGTCTATTTTTATTTGGATCTCTTCTTATCTTCCCTGCTAAGATGAGATCATCTTCTACTTTAGTGGCCAAATTTTGAGCTGTAGCAAGATCTATTTGACCAGCACGTCTCAAAAGAAAACTTACTTCAGGTAACTGAGAATTAATGAAGAAAAATTTGAGATTCTCAGCTGTAGATCGAGCAATTACAAGAATTTTATTCCTCAATTTTTTAAACTTGGCTATGAAGTCCCTCATTGGTTCATGAGGTTATTTCTTCATCTGTGTAGGTTGAGCCAAAAGTGCATGTGCATCTTCTGCAGGTTTGAATCTAGATTCAAACTTAGCCTTGAGGGTATTCCAATCAGTTACTAACTAAGCCTATAGATGATAAAACCAATCTACAGTAGCACCTTGTAATGTTTCTATAAATATCCTGACTACTACATCTTCAAATTTTACTCCAATTACACCATAGGCTATGCTGAAGGTTGTAATGTGTTCATCAAGATGAACTTTTCCATCACCATAGAATTTGGGGAAATTCTTCCATAAACTGCATGGAAGCTCATGTAGAGGTGGAGTAAGATTGAGAAGACCAAAATAATTAGCCCAAGGGCCTTGAAATGCCATTATATGACTATGAAAAGGAGAAATAACAAATCTCAGAGGGGTAATTATTGGTAAAGCTTTATTAATAGCAGAAGTGGATACTTCATTTGGCAATGAAGATCTGACTTTAGTAGGAGGAAAGCTCTTGGTTCGTTGGAGGTGAGATGGTAAAGGAAATAGATCAAAATTAGTTTTTTGTACCAACTCGAATACAGGGTCAAAAATACCTTTAGCCCTTTGGCTTCGTGTATACCTTCAATCTGCCAGATTGTGAAACAAGAATGAAAAAGAATTGACCTTGATTTAGTTTAAAGCTTGAGGCTTTAAACTGCACGTTCTTTCCCAGTTAGTGTGGAGGTGAATGGTAATGTTATAATGGATAATGGTAGAAAATGATTCAATTTGAAACTTGAGGTTTCAAAATGCACATAACTATGTCCCCAACGGAGTCACCAAAAATAGTTGGTTGAATATTTTGTCGATCAGTGTACTAATAAACAAAATAGGTCTGATCATCCAAAATAGGAAGATTGGTCATCTAGATGTGTAGGTTTACCACATCAAAAGGGGACTAATCTCTCCTCTCATCAAGGGGAGGTTCCCTATAGATATGTTATATATATATATAGAAAATAATACTCAAGGGTACAACAAGCCATCCATCTCTCTGTCTTCAGAAATGATGCATGCAAATCAAAGGGAAATCTCAAGGGAAATGAAAAAAAGCACTCCTCTTCTTTCAAAAGTACTATGTAGCAAACCACAAGAATTCTTCTGGTAGTAATTGAAAAATGTAACCAAGAAAGTAGTAACTAGCAGATTGAGATGTAGCACAAAGTCTTCACCTCAATTGTGCAAGAGTGAGATACGAATGACAATGAGGGCACAAAGTCATCTCAAGATCCTTTACATAGAAACAAAAAGAAAACACACTAAAGGCAATTTTGGGGGCACAAAGTCTCTCCACAGTTGGCTTTAGGACACCTTCTTAACTATTTTCACTAATTTTGCTTATTGAATTAAAGGAACATAAAATATATTAAGAAAAAAGACAAGAATAGTTTTCCCAACAATAAATATATCACAGCACAAAGTCTGAAAAGTCACTTGCTTTCTTATTCCAATAACAAAATATGATCAACATCTGATCTCAAAGTCTCAGTAATGCCTTTCAATTTGGGCAAAGTTTTGTTTTTGATAATTCGAGAGAGAGATCTCTCCAACAACAAGATAGTCCCTTATATAGCCTCTTCAAAAAGGACTCAAGAATAGTAACACATCATGTTGCATTGAATTATTTTAAGAAGACATGCTAGAATTTAGGGACATTTACCCATTTGATTTTCTCAATGCAGAGAAATGAGTCACGCTATTGAAAGTTTGCATCTTTCAATATCCACCTAGCGGTCTACTTATAGAAACACATATAATGCATAAATGTTTCTAGTCATTCTTGCTCTTTATGCTCCTCTCAATGATTCTTCCTTTGAAATTGTCACTAAAGCCTTTTAATGCATTTGGGTCCATGCTTAAACTTGCAAGGATCAACAGCTATTTCATTGTTGCGACTTTTACATTCATGAGCACGTCACTTTCCTCAGCAATTCCTTCAGCTTTGTTGTTTGATCTTTCCTAGAGGGGACCTGCCATTCTGGGCCTTGAGAAATGGTTCACTTTGGGTTGAGAAGATTGTCCTTCAAGGGTATCTAACCTTCGAGTGGTCTTCAGATGGCCTTCAAGCTTCTTTCTTCCAGCAGGCTTTATCCTTTATTTCCTTTAGACAAAATGTCTGAAGGAATTCCTTCAGATAATTTGTCCAAAGGAAGTCTTCCTTGCCTTGTCTTTCCATCAAGCTTTGCTTTATTTTTTGAGTGAATTCCTTTGGACAGATTGTCTGGAGGATTTCACTTTGTCCTTTGCCTTGTTCATTTTTTTGAAGGAATTCACTTTGTCCATTTTGTCGGGGGAACTTTTTTGAAGAAAATCCCTTTGCTCTTTTGGCCTTTGAATTGGTCCATTTGCCCCCTTTCTACCCTTCACAAGGGATGTTTGAGCTCCAAATTAGCCTTTCAAGTTTTTATAATGGTTTACTTTGGCTTCTAAGTGTCCTTCAAAAGGGCTATTTGCCCCTTAGAAATTTGCCTTAGTTAATTTTATGTGAATCTTAAATTGTGACACGTGGCAGCATCTACTACATTCTATCATGTTTTTATTTCCTTCCTTAGTCACTTTTACCAAAAATTCCCTCTACAAGGGCACTTTTGTCTTTGACGCTTAGGGCACTCCTTTGAACTTGTCACTTTGAACCAACTGATTGAACCAACATTGGTTCAACAATTCAATGGTTCATTCCCTTGTTTCTATTGACCGCATGAACCAAAATTCTTTGAAACAAGCCTTGTTGAACCCCTTGAACCTTGAACCTTGAACCCTTTGAACCTTTGAACCAGAGTGGTTCCATGGTTCAATGATTCAATCGGTTCATTCCCTAAAAATGATTAAGTGTCAGAACACTTGTTCTTTTGATTGAACCTGCTTGTAGAGGCCTTTGAACCTATTGAACCATTAGTCCATCACTTCCTTATTCTTTCTAAGCTCTTTGATCTTCATTACACTAGTTGAACCTTTGAACCTATCACTTGAACTAACTGATTGAACTAACTTTGGTACAAGGTTCAATGGTTCAATCGGTTCATTCTTTTTATTTGGCTAAGTCCTTTTGATCTTTTTGAACCAAATACATTGAACCACTTGGTCTATGAACCTGTTGAACCCATTGAACCTTGAACCTGAGTGGTTCAATGGTTTAATAGTTTAATGGTTCAAGCCTTCTCTTTGAGAAGTGTTTTGAAGCTGTTGAACCTTGAAGCAGTTAAACTTTGAACCTTGACAAATGTGCTTAACTCTTGCTGCTGATGTTGAACCTTTGAACCCATTGAACCCATTGAACCAAAATGGTTCAAGATTCAACAGTTCAATGGTTCAATCCTTGATTAGAAGCTCGTTGATGAACTCTTTTGGTTGAACCTTGTTATTGAACCATCTTTGAAATCATCTAAGTGTTGAGAGCTTGCTTCTTTCTTACAGAGTCTGTAGAAATCAACTTGTGAAGCCCGTAGAACTTTTCCTGCAGAGTCTATAAATTTAAGCCTACAGAATCCATAAATTCAAGCCTACAGAGTCTATAGATTCAAGCCTACAGAGAGCTTGCTTCAATCCAATAGAGTTCATATATTCAAGCCTGTAGAGTCTATAGATTCAAGCCTAAAGAGTCCATAGATTCAAGCTTGTAGAGTCCCTAGATTCAAGCCTGTAGAGTCTGTAGATTTTTTGAGAAGCTTGAAAAATGAGGAATTTAAATGCTCAAAACAAATTTCAAGAAGGGAATATTGAGGTGTGGAGTTAAAATCTACACTAGATGAGCAAATTGCAAGGTTGTTGTATTCACACAGTCACTGACATCGGTCAGGGATCGACTGGAGGCTATCGACGTCAGTTATGGATCAGCTAATGTCAGTCATGTGCAGGTAGATAGGGACTGATGTCGGTCACCTGTGCATTTCAAAAGTCTATTTTTGAGGACGAAATAGATTATTTACATGATAAGATTAAGTGTTAGTCTTGAGTCCATGTATCTATCTTTAGTAGGACTATTTTAAGCCTTTGATTAGGAGGCATATCTAATGGTTGTGAATGCATAGCTCATGATCCCTAATTCTATATAATGGGGATAGATCTTCATAGCTTAGAAGATGTAAGATAGACAATTCAAGTAGCTGAATTGTGTTTGTAATTGTGAGAGAGAACTCTTGAGGGAAAGAGATCTGTACATCTGAGAGGTGTGAGAAAAAGGTGTGATTTTTTCATTGTATTTCCTTTTGAAAGAGTTTAATACAATTTTTTGGGTTGTTTCTTGTATCTCTTATTCTTTATTGATTCTGATTTCTAGTTACTTTTAATTCTGGTTTAATTTCGTGTTTAGTTGCATACAAAAGTAATCAATTGTTCTTGTTAGATCCTAATAAGTGGTATCAGAGCTTGGGTTCACTAACAGGTGGTTCAAATCTATTTAGTGTGTGTTGATTATAGATCACTCATAGGGGTTTCTATTTGAGTGGGATTATAGCAATGGCAAAAGAAAGTAAACTAAGAATGGAGAAGTTTAATGGCAAGAATTATCAATTATGGAGGATGTAGATAGAAGATTATCTGTATCAAAAAGATCTATACTTATCATTGGGTGGGGTTTCAAGTAAGCCCACAGACATGCAAGATGAAGAATGGAATGTTCTTGATAGAAAGGCTCTGGGATCCATAAGGTTGAGCCTGGCATCTTCTGTGATTTCCAACTTGTCACAGGCAAAGACAATGGTAGAGTTGATGGATACTTTGACAAATTTATATGAAAAGCCCTTAGCTTCAAATAAGGTATATCTTATGAAGTGATTATTTAATTTGCAAATGCAGGAAGGTGGATCTATATCTAGTCATCTAAATGATTTCCATGTAATAGTAAATCAGTTAAATTCAATCAAAATAGTTTTTTATGATGAAATGAAGGCTCTCTTAATTTTATGCTCTTTACCTGAAAGTTGGCATGGTTTGGTATTGGTAGTTAGTAATACTGCATCTGCTTCAAATATTTTGAAAGTTGATGATGTTGTTAGTGTAATCTTGAATAAGGAAACTCGTAGGAAAAGCACAGGGGAATCATCAGGTAATGCTTTAAGTATTGAAAGTAGGGGAAGGAAAAAAGAGAAGAGAAAGCAAGGGAGATCAAGGTCTAAGTCAAAGATGAGAAGAAGATCCAAATCTAGAAATGGAAGAAGAATAACCTTCTGAAATTATGGAAAGATAGGGCATGCAAAGAAAGATTGTTGGTTGCCAGTTAAAGAAGAAAATCAACATGAAGGTAAAGAAGAAGCAAAAGTTGCAGGTATTGTTTCATAAGATGCTCTTGTACTTTCTTTGGATAATAGAATAAAACCTTGGGTTGTAGATTATAGTGCCTCTTTTCATGTAACCCCAAATAGAGAATTTTTCAAAGATTATGTCCAAGGAGATTTTGGAAAAGTTTATTTAGGGGATGATGAGCCTTGTAAAATTTTTGGCAAAGGAAAAGTGCAACTGAAATTGCAGAATGGAAACACATGGGTGTTGAGGGATGTCATGCATGTACCCATCCTGAAGAGGAATTTGATTTTTGTAGAAAAGTTGGGGGATGAGGGTTGCATAGTAACTCTCATAACTAAAACTTGGGAGGTTTCCAAGGGTGCACTTGTATTATCTAGAGGTAAGAGAGAAGGTACTCTCTATTTATGTAATTATATTACTGATTATTCTCCTTTTGTATTATCTACTTCAGATGTAGATGTAAAGTTGTGGCACTATAGGCTCAGCCACATGAGTGAGAAGGGAATGAAAGTTCTTAAGTCAAAAGGTAAGCTTTCAAATTTGAAAAGCATAGATCTAGATTTCTATGAGCATTATATTTTTAGAAAGCAGAAGAGAGTGAGGTTTCTCAAAACTAGGCCAACAAGGAGGAAGCACAAGTTGGAGCTTGTTCACACAGACGTGTGGGGACCAACTCAGGTAGCTTCTATTGGAGGATCACAGTATTTTGTTACTTTCATTGATGATGCTACAAGAAAGGTATGGGTTTATTACATAAAGAAGAAATTTGATGTATTTGACACATTTAAGAAATGGAAAGCTTTAGTTGAGAATGAAACAGGTATGAGATTGAAGTGCCTTAGATATGACAATGGTGGTGAGTATTGCAGCAATAAATTTGAAAGTTACTATTCTATGAATGGAATACACAGGAAAAGGATGGTTCCAAGGACACCTCAGCAAAATGGAGTTGCTAAAAATATGAACAGAACAATATTGGAGTGTGCACGGAGTATGAGGTTGCATGTTGGTTTGCCCTTACAGTTTTGGGCAGAAGTTATAGACACTGCAATTTACCTGATTAACAAAGGACCCTCTACTGCTCTAGATGGTGGAATTCCAGAAGAGGCTTGGATAGGTAAAAAGGTAGATCTTTCATTTCTCATAGTTTTTGGTTCTGAAGCTTTTATGCACGTTGATAAAGAAAATAGAAAGAAGCTGGATGCTAAATCTATGAGGTGCACTTTTATTGGTTATGGCTCTAGAGATTTTGGATTCCGGTTATGGAATTTAAGAACTAACAAAATTATTATAAGCCGTGATGTTGTTTTCAATGAGAAAGTGATGTACAGTGATCAGCTCAAGAGGCTAAATGATTTTGAGTAGGGCAATGGAGAATTGGACGAGGTGATGATCCAAAATGAGCTCATAGAAAAGAAAAATCACACACAGGAAAACATAGACACCGACATCGATCAGGAAGGAACTGATGTCAGTCATATAGGAACTAACATTGGTCAGATAGTGACTGATGTCGGTCAAAGAGAAATTGATGTCGATCAGGTGGAACTAACGTCGGTCAATTACAAACCTAGAGATGACTGAGATCGGTCACTGACAGAGAATTTGGATGGACAGCAAGCAGTGAATGAGTCTCAAATGCCCTTGAGGAGGTTAGAAAGGGTAAGTAAACCTCCAATTTGATATCCCCCTTCATTATTCTACTTATTGCTCACTGATAGTGGAGAACAAGATAGTTTTGATGAAGCAAACCCAAAAATAGTGGGAGCTTGGCATGAATGAGGAGATTGATTCCTTGAAAGAGAACCAAACATGGGATTTAGTTGAGTTACCAGCTAAGAAGAGAGTACTAAAGAAAAAATGGGTTTACAGGTTAAAGAAAGGTGAGAATGGACAAATGAGACATAAGGCCAGGTTGGTAGTAAAGGGATTTGCACAAAAACTAGGTGTTGATTTTGGTGAAATTTTTTCTCCTATAGTAAAAATGACTTATATTCGAACTGTATTGTCTTTAGTTGCTATTGAGGATTTGCATCTTGAGCAGCTTGATGTTAAGACAACATTTCTTCATGGAGATTTGGATGAAGAAATATATATGGATCAGCCAGAAGGTTTTGAGGTCAAAGGTAAGGAGAAGCTTGTGTGCAGGTTGAAGAAAATCTTATATGGTCTTAAGCAGGCTCCAAGACAATGGTATTTGAGGTTTGACAGGTTTATGATAGAGCATGGCTTTTGTAGATGTCAATTTGACCATTATGTTTATTTTAAGAGATTGGATAATGATAGATATATTATCCTGTTGCTGTATGTAGATGATATGCTTGTTGCAGGTTCACACATGCATGGTATTTATGAGCTTAAGGTAAAATTAGCTCACACATTTGCCATGAAGGATTTGGGAGCATCAAATAAAATCCTTGGCATGAGTATTAAGAGAGACAGGAAAAATAATAGTTTGATTTTGTCTCAAGAGGATTATGTAAACAAGGTGTTGGAGAGGTTCAATATGCAGAATGCAAAATCGATAAGAACACCTATGGCTGGACACTTCAAGTTGAGCAAAGAATAGTGTCCTAATTCACATGATGAGGTAGAGTACATGAGTAGAGTTCCATATGCTTTGACAGTTGGGAGCTTAATGTATGTAATGGTATGTACTAGACATGATATTGCCCAAGCAGTGGGAGTTGTCAGTAAGTTTATGGCCAATCCAAGGAAGGAACATTGGAAATCAGTTTAGTGGATTCTCAGATATCTGAGAGGGACCAGTAGTAGGCATTTATGCTATGGAGGGTCAAATACTTATCTACATGGATATGTAGATTTGGATATGGTAGGTGACTTGGATGGCAGGAGAAGCACCACATGATATGTGTTCACTATTGGTGGAACGACAATTAGCTAGATTTCAAAGTTGCAGAAGGTTGTTGCCTTGTCTACTACAGAGTTAGAATATATTGTAGTCACAGAGGCTAGCAAGGAGATGATATGGATGACACAGTTCATGGAAGAGTTGGGAAAAGAGAAAGAGAGCTGTAGATTATACAGTGACAGTCAAAGTGCAATTCATTTGGTAAAGAATTCAGCCTTTCATTCAAGAACCAAACATATATAGCTTAGGTACCACTTCATTAGACAAGTATTGGAGGATGGTGAGTTAAAGCTGGAAAAGATCCATATGGATGAGAACCCTACTGATATGTTAACAAAGCCAATAACAAAGGAGAAGTTGAATCTTCATTCAACTTTTGTTGGTCTTCAAGATTGAGCTTGAAGATGGAGAAGCTAGAAGATGTTGCTGTACAGGTACAGGTGCAGCTGTTTATCTCCAAGTGGGAGATTGTTGAGGTGTGGAGCTAAAAACTACAGTAGATTAGCAAATTGCAAGGTTGATGTATTCACACAGTCACTGACATCGGTTAGAGATCGACTGGAGGCTACCGATGTCAGTTATGGATTGGTCGATGTTGGTCATGTGTAGGCAGACAGGGACCGACATCAGTCACCTGTGCATTCCAAAAATCTATTTTTGAGGATGAAATAGATTGTTTGCATGATAAGATTAAGTGTTAGTCTTGAGTCCATGTATCTATCTTTAGTAGGACTATTTTGAGCCTTTGATTAGGAGGTGTATCTAATGGTTGTGAATGCATAGCTCATGATCCCTAATTCTATATAATAGGGATAGATCTTCATAGCTTAGAAGATGAAAGATAGACAATTCAAGTAGCTGAATTGTGTTTGTAATTGTGAGAGAGAACTCTTGAGGGAAAGAGATCTGTACATCTGAGAGGTGTGAGAAGAAAGTGTGATTTCTTCATTGTATTTCTTTCTGGAAGAGTTTAATACAAGTTTTTGGGTTGTTTCTTGTATCTCTTATTCTTTGTTGATTCTGATTTCTAGTTACTTTCAATTCTGGTTTAATTTCGTGTTTAGTTGCATATAAAAGTAATCAATTGTTCTTGTTAGACCCTGACAGGGAAGAGATCGTTTTGGTCTGTTGAACCAAAATAGTTCACAAATAGACTTCTCAAAAATGAGAAGTCTATTTTTTGGGGACAACATATCTCATCTCCAAGTTTATGGTGATTCTTAATTAATCATCAATCAAGTTATAGATTATTTATAGACCAAAGATGATAAGCTAGTTTCATATAAAGTCATGATTGACACTCTTAAACAACAAATTTCCAACATTCAATTTGAGCACATACCTAGGGTTAATAACAAAACTATAGATGCCATAGTTACTATTAATTCTCTAATTCGACAAATAGACAAAGCTAGAGAGTATCAATTCCTCATCAAGAATTTGTCATCACCAACTCATGAACCTTTAACCATTGGCATGATTTGTGATATTGTTGGCCCTGATTCTATTTGGTACTCAAACCTTTAAAACTACCTTCATGACCAAGTTATACCACCTAGCCTATCTCTAAAACAAATCAAAGCCTTCATTCATCATTCCTCTCATTATACTCTACTTGAATCAACCCTTTACCATTATAGTTTTGATGGAACTCTACTTTATTGTTTAACTTTGGTAGAGTCTACATTAGCATTAAGAGAAGTTCACGAAGGTGTATGTGGATCCCATTCTAGCAGGGTAATCCTCTCTAAAAATCTCTTTCATACTGGTTATTATTGGCCCATAATGGATGTAGATGGCACTGCATATGTAAAGTGTGATAAATGTCAATGGCATGCTAATTTGATTCATGCCCCAGCAAAAACTTTGAAGCCAATGTTGACACCATGGCCATTTTCTACATGGGGACTTTACCTCATTGAGAAGATTAACCCCACTTCATCTGATGGCCATAAACATATCCTTACCACCACTAAATATTTCACTAAGTAGGTTGAAGATATACCCCTCACTTATGTGACTAGAGAGCAAATTTCCAAATTCATCTTCAACCATCTCATCTACCACTATGGTATTCCTTCTGGCATTATATCTCATAATGGAGTATAAGTTAAGAACAAGGATGTAGACCAATTATGTACTAAATATAATATCACACAAAAAATTTCTACAACATATTACCCTCAAGGTAATGGCCAGGCTTAGGCATCTAACAAAACCATTGTCAATATTCTCAAAAAGATTGTTAATGATGTTGATCATGATTGGCACCTCCAAATATTCCTTACACTTTGGGCCTACTGTACTAATCATCATACCCCCATAGGAGCCACTCTATACTCACTTGTTTATGTTATTGAATCCATCCTTCCCATTGAGGTTTAATTGCCTTCACTATGCATCTATTTCAAGCATGTTCTGGGTGATCATGATTATTGAGTAGCTCACCTACAAGAGCTAGACCTACAGGATGAAAAATGCATGGCCATGCTTAATAATATTCAAGCATATTAGAATCGACTCAAAGGCCACTATAATCAGTGTGTCAAGTACAGAACATTTAAATTTGGTGATATTGTTCTTAAAGAAAACCAAAAGAATACCATGATCGAGAAGAAAAATAAAGGGAAATTCAAACCAAAGTGGATAGGACCTTTTATCATCACTACAAATTATGGATCAGGAGCATATAAGATTGCCACATCAGATACAGAGAAACTTTTGGAGCTGATGAATATTATTCATCTCAAGTGGTACTATGCTTGAGTGCTAAGCTGTATTGTCTGTAAGGACCATTTTAGTTATGCCTTTTTGTCACTATTCTTCTATGTATAAATACCATCCTTATATGTCCTGTGTGTTCTATAGCCTAACCTATTAGACCTTGGTTTTTGTCATTTGTTCTACATTTTAAGCATCAAGGTATCTAATCAATTCATTAGTTGATTCAAGAACTTTAGACAAAGATCATATATTGGGACAGTGTGATATAAGTTTTAGTAGTTGCATTCTTTATTTTTTAATCTTTCTTACCACCGGTCTTACTGCTAATTATAATTGCCTTTGGGAAAATTAGTACCTTTGATCTATGCCTTTATGTCCTAGTTATAACCACCTATGGGAAAACTAGGGGAAACATTAAGCCTTAATGTACCAACTTGCTACTTCTTATGTCATACTATGCCTATTTTGTTTGAATTGATTGTTGCACTAGTCAATTTTTTTTGATGTAATGGTAGAACTATAGTGACTTGAGGTCCTAATCTAGGACTATGTAGGTAGTGCTCAATACTTATTGAGGTTAGCTTAGTCACCCTTTTCCCTATGCTCTCACCATTTTTTGAGCAACCTAAGCCACACTCTCACCATTTTGTGAGTTAGTAACTTAACCCACGCTCTCACCATTTTTCGAGCAACCTAAGCCACACTCTCACTATTTTATGAGAAACCTAAGCAATGCTCTCACCATTTTGTGAGTAGCCTAAGCCACACTCTCACCATTTTATGAGTAACCTAAGCCACGCTCTCATCATTTTGTGAGCTTGAACCATTTAATGTCTCATTATTCTCGATTGAGTTAAGACACTCCAAAACACTTCCAAAAACATTTTAAAAATAATTAGAAAAGAACAAAAACATTGACCACTTCTTTGCCTTAAGGATTATGGGAATCCTTACTAAGTCACAAGCAAATCACTTGTCATTTAGTTTCCCCATCCTTTTTGGAGTTTTTTTCTCATGCACTATCCATTTTGTAAGACCATTCCTATTCTTCTATTAAATACATTCTATTTTTTTTCTTTAGTTATCACATTCTTCCCATTTTCTAGGAGAACTACATTTGGCCTGAAGTTTTTATTGGATATTACATCCATAGAACTATGTAGGCAATATCCACTTGCCTAGTACATATGGAGATAGTTTGATCACCCCCTTCCTTTTCTTCTATTCCTCCACTTTGTTTGTTGGTAAGTTGTCACCTATTTTCTAAGGGTAATGTTCATAGGGTTTTTATTGTGTTGTTTGTTTATTTATTTTTGCTTTTTTTATTTGTTTGTATGTTTGTTTGATTTCAGCAATGTTGCCTTGATTCATTTTATGTGTGTTCATTGGGTGATTCCTTGCTTACACTTACACTTAAATCCATCCATATTCATATGTTTTCTTTTTCATCATGGTTTTTATCATTGGTGCATTATTTTATATTGAGTATTGGATTATGGGAGTCAGTCCTTATGCATATTTTGGCCAAGTCTTTATGGTGTTCTATCATGAAGCCTACCATCACATGCTACAACAAACCTTAGCTTCAGGAAGTCTATTTAGCAATGGCAACATCTCTTCAGCATTGACATCTTGATTCGCTCCCAATCATATCCTAAATAGAGTAATTAAACACAAAATAATTTTAACCTTTATTAGTTTAGATGAGCATCTCCCAATTAATAGGTTGTTCTAATTCATCATTACCCTCTATGTTAAGTTATCATCATCTTCATCTGATTTTATCATGTTTTCCATAATCAAGGTCCAATGATTATAACCACCTATGGTCAAATCATTGCACACCATCCTACTTACATTTATCAATGATTATAACCACCTTTGGGTAAATCATTATATTGTTACCAATTTAATTTATCTACCTATACAGGGGCAAATTGTTATCTTATTTGTCTATCCTAGCTGGGACAACTCCATCTTCTCAATAATTATAACCACCTTTGGGCAAATCATTGTGTTATCATACCACTTTGCCACTATCAGGGTACAATGTTTATAACCACCTTTGGGAAAACCATTGTGCACCATCCCACTTTCATTTTCAGTGATTTTGATTACCTTTTCAATATCATTGTGTTTTCACCCCATCATCTTTCCTTTCTTTGGTCCCCTCATTTCACTTCTTTCTTTTCAATGGATCATTTGCCAACCTGCTTGTGCCAACCATTCCCTCGATAGGGCATCATATTGTTAGTTTATCATCATTGTAGTTGTTGGCATATATGACCTTTTCATTCTTTGAGAAGGCATTACTATGCTTATATCTTTCAATACCTTTCCAAATAGGGGTAAACTGTAGACACCTAAAATTGGCCATCAATGACCTCCAATCACGCTTTTGGCTAGTTTCCACCCAAAATACACAATTTGTCCTAAAAACACTAAAACACACAAAATGATGTGAAAATGATATATTCAAGTGCCAATTTTGGCTAGGGTATCCCTAAATGGGGTAATGCAATTTATGGGCTAGCTAACTTTGATCAGTTTATTTTGAGTCAAAATGCCAAATTTGCACCTAGGTGTTCTGGATTGCTCTTTCCTATCAAATATTTTGCATGAGGCATGTGCCTTTGTTATTTATTGTTGGAAACATTTGAAATGGGAATATGCATTTGATGTGGACTTTCAACTCTAATCCAGTCAAATTTAAGACTACTAACAAGACATTCTGATCAATTTGGGTAATTTATGCACAAAGTGCTTAATCATGCTTAAGAGTTAATTAACCCAAATCAAGGCCTAATAGAAAATTCCATGGAAACTTGTTGAATACTTATTTTTAGAAATAAATATTGAATATCTACATCATCAAGTGACCTTATTTCTTGGGAAGACATTCCTAGGCCATAAATGCCACAAATATCAAGATTAATTGCCCATTCTTTAAATGCCATGATGAGGATAATTACAAACTTAATTCTAAAAATTGAATTAATCCTTAACAACACATCTCAGTCTTGAGATGGATGGTTTAGGTTTATTCTGATCAAATCCAAAAATCTATAAATAGGAGGCCTCACAACATCATTTCTAAGCTTAATTAGTGCAAAGTTATAATGCAAGATTGGTTCCAAAAGTTTCAAGAACCTAGTGTTACCATGCCAAATTGATTCCAAGCCAAGCCAAGCCATAATAAAAAGTTTCCAAGGAGAGATGGAGGTTTTAAATCTTCCATTTCTAAGGACTTCATGAACACAAGCTAAACAAGCTACCACAACAATCATTTTAGAGCATCCAATTAAGGTAAAGAGTTTTCTTTTGCATTTTAGTTGTGTGTTTCAATCATGATTGTTAACTAATCTCTCCCTAGTGTCTAGGCCTAGATATGTTATGATATTACTGTGTTTATTTCATATTATTTTCATTTTGGAACTAACACCATACTAACCATCCTCTCTTGAGTCAAATTCCTATATCACAGTTCTAATTAGGCCTCTTTAGCCTAGAAGACTAAAAATGCATATTTTTTGCTCCCACACTTTTGAATTGAAAAATTATCATATGATTAACTTTTTTCATCTCCTTATCATTCCTCATGTTGAATTTGAGTTCCTGATAATCTATACAAACCCCTATTCTAGTATTAAATGTTCTTTCTTAGCCTATTATGTACAACCCTATACTTGTAGGTAGAGACCAGTATTATGATGTGGATCTTAGGAGAGTTATCAAGGTCATCCTAATGAGTTTCAAGCTTGAAAAATCCATTTGAATGCTTATTTTGGCCTTTCTCTCTCATCAAGTTCAAATCAGGGTTCTTGGAGGGTTTTAGAGTGACTAACCCTCTTAGCATTTGTTCATGCAGGATACTCATTTTAAATCTGATAAAATGACACTTGTGACTCCTAAAGGATATTATTTAAATTCATTTAATGGCTCAAGATCCCATGCAAAACTTGGTGTAAGTTCCAAGCACTTGAAGTTGACACTTGAGCTCCATTTTTTGCTTCTTTGTAGGGTTTGAGTGATTCCTAAGCCAAAAATGGTTTCTTGGAGACTTTATTTGAAAAAAAAAGTTTTAAACCTCTTTATTTGCCTTTAAAAATTTCTTAAATCATTAAAATGGCTTTCCACAAGATTGAAATGGAAAATAACCTTTGTTTGGCTTCTAGGTTCAAGGTTTCCTTTACATATGAGTGTAACCCTTCTTGTGTAGGGTACCCTGTTTGTCCTAAGACCTTATATCAAGGTTTATTAGGTTTTTTTTTATGTTTTTCCTGACTTAAACAACCTTCACTTGATATTTTATTTCCTTTTGGTCACCAATTTCACCTCTTTTTCTTCAAACTGTCCCTTCATGCATGGGAAAAACAACCCCTACTCTAAGACAAAGCAAAGAGGGTTTTATTTTTTATATTTAGAAAATTGGTTATATTATAATCTTAATAAACCCTAAATGGTACTCTATACAAAAAATTTTCACCTAAATCTTCCATCTATACCTCCATCTTCACATATTTCCAAGGTAGACTTTATGAATCAAATAGTCTCTGAAGGTGGACAAGGTAAGACTTATGCTTGGAATATTTAAGGATTGCCTTGATATTTATTATGAAATTTATTTATCCTAAATTCCTCTCATTTCATGATTTTTTAACATATGGATCCACTCAAAACCTCCCTCCTAATTGGAATCCCCAAACTTACCTCTTGAAATAGGGCTTTCCCTACCCTGTCTATATAGATTAAGTCCATTTTGCTATAAGAAAAGGGCCTTGTGTGGCTTTAGGATTATTTGGATATGTTATTTCCTTAATTTTTTCTTGATTAATCCATTTTACACTATTTAAAAATCCTTATATGCTTTCCTGGGCACCAAACTCTCATCATGTCCCTTATTTGCTTATGACCCTATCTAACTGTGGCAATGGACAGGGGATCTTCTTTTGGGTGCCTTTATTTGGAGATTTTGGCCAAGGTTTAAAAAAATTATATATTATATTTTTCTCACCTCATATTCCAATGTTAACCATCTTTCAAACCTAGCATCTTGGCCCTTTTAGGCCTTCCAATTGCTCACTGTCCTCTTGGACTGAGATAGTACAAGGACCCTACCTGTAAGTGAGTTTAGGGTTAGAGTGGCATGAAGTTGGTCTTTATTTATTCTTTAGAAACTCCTTTATATCCCCAAATTTATTAGGTTTGTATTTTCAACCTATTTTAGCCCTAAATTCTCTAAGACTCCACCAAATGCCATAATCCTCATTCCATTATCTGCTCAGCTGTAGGTGGCTATTTTTCATTCATTTTAGGCATGTGATTGATTTCTAGGTCAAGATAGACTTGATCATGGTGCCTATAATAGTATGGAATTATTTATTTACTTTCAAGACATAACTTCCTTTACCTTATTCCTAATCAAGCCTATTTCACAAACTTTGACCCTTCTGCCTATAGATGATTCCTCACAGTCCTGTGTATAGACAAAGGAGTATACATTGGAGTTTAAGACATTGGATTCACCTTATCTCATACCCTCTTATCTTGAAATATAATTTGAACTATTATCATCATCCAACTTGATATCATGGCCTAGAATACCATAATGAAGGGAAAGGTTAACATTTTGATTAGTTTCTTGTAGATAACACTACCTTGTTTTAGTGATTTTCTAGTCATCTTTAGACCTTGCCGCCAAATCTAATCTCCACTCATCTTTGTATTCTCAAAATTGGCACAATTATTTTAGGTGTATCGGGATACCAATTTTTCCAATTTTAAATCTTGGATCACATAGCAATTGAATTTTTTGAGGTCTTAAAAAACCTTCAAGGCCTCTATTTGCCATTTTTAGGGACATGGAACCCAATATGGCCTGATCACAGTCCAACTTCCCATTTGATGCTTTGACACTTTACTTTGTCAAACTAGGATTATTAATAGGTATATATATGATTTCCCATATCAAGGAATCTTAAATTGGATTGACCAATCTATTGGAACACCTCTAGAAGGCATACCTATGCATCAGTTGTAGATGGTCATTCTTTCTATATAGGCAAAAATGATATAACTATGAAAATTTATAGCACCTAAATGCATCCATTAATTATTAAATTCACATTAATAATTTTGTTCCCAAAATCTGTCACTTTTTTTTGTGGACAACATATCAACTATTTTGGTCCTGCAGGCCAAAATGATCTCTCCCTTTTTCAAAAAATGTTCTGAGCAGCCAAGTTTTTTAGTTAATCAAGCCTTTTCAGCTAAGGAAATTACAAGTTCAATAGGTGGGCTTTCACAAGGATAAAGTTACAAATACTTAGGCATTTTCTAAAAGTTACAAGATTGGTTCAACACTGAGGTTCAATCAAAAGACTTAACGGTGGGCTTCAAACAATTGGAATGAACCACTTTGAACTGTTGAACCATTGAACCCTACCTCTGAAAGGTTCAAAGGTTCAACGAGTTCAAAGGTTCAACAACTTTGGTAGAATTAAATAAAATAAGGCTTCGAAGAGTGAAGATTTAACTATTGAACTATTGAACCTTGAAGCAAAAAGAGTTCAAAGGGTTCAAAGGTTTAATGAGTTCATCAAGTTCAATAAAAAGGAAAGGATCCATAGGGTTCAAAGATTCAAAGGATTCAAAGAAATAGAATGAACCGTTGAAATTTGAACAAAAATGGTTCAAGGTTTAAAGGTTTAAAGGGTTCAAATAATTTGAAATCCAAACAAAAGCTTTAAGTGAATGAAGGAAACGAAAGATTCCATAAAGAAGTTCAACAAGATGGTTTAACCAAATGGTTCAAAGGAATGGTTCAACTAAAGAAGAAAAAGAGAAAGTGAATGCAGCCCTTCACAAAACATTGAATTGATGAGCTAACTAAATTTACAAGCTAATTGAACCACATGAACTATTGAACCATTAAACTGATGCACTCCAAAATAGTTCAAAGTGGTTCAAGCAACTAAGTGACCATGATGTCCCTGCAAACGTCAAATTTAGGGTAATAAAATATCTATTGATTTTCAAATATAGCATGGACCTAAGAAAAAACTCAGCAACTGGCCAAAGAAGGAGCTAAAAGAGCTAGCTAAAAGTGAGAAGATAGCCCTAAGAGCTCAGATGGCCAAGGAAGGACAAAAAGTGGCAAAGAGAGAATAGCTATAGGAAATTTAGAAATATCTATAGGAGAGTTATTTCTAGTAGGTGAAATAGTCCACCAGGTGGACATCAGAGAGCGTGAGCATTCAAAGGTATAGCCTATTTTTCTTGCATTAAGTAAAGGCGAATGGAAAGCCGTGTAAGCATCATAAAGAATACCAGACAACCCATGCTTAGGAGGAGACATTTGAGATGGTTCAAAATGCCAAAATCAAGACTGATGACCTATTCCAAGATGGCCCTTTTATAGATATTCAAGGCATTCAATTCAACATGAGCCATTTTCATGAAAACAAGTGCCCAAGTCTTTCTTGGAATGCTATATATTGTAATCTCCCATTTTGTATAAGAGAGATCTCTCTGTTATCAGAAGTGAAACTCTACCCAAATTGAAAGGTATTCCTGAGACTTTGAGCTCAGACTGTTAATCATATTTTGTTATTTCAATGAGAAAGCAAGTGACCTTTTAGACTTTGTGTTGAAATAGCTTGTGTTATCTAGGAAATTGTTCTTATGTCTATTTCCTAAATATAGTCTTGTCCATTTAATCAAATAAGCAAAACTAGTGGAAATAATCTAGAAGGTGTCCTGAAGCCGATTGTGGGAGACTTTATGCCACCATAATTTTCTTCAGTCTATGTTTTGTGTAAAGGATACTGGAGAGACTTTGAGCTTCCCTTATCCTTTGTAATATTTTACTCTATTGTAGATGAAGTGGAAACTTTATGCTACACTTCATTCTACTATGTTACTATGTCCTAATCAGTGAGAGAAGAAACAAAAGACTTTGTGCTTTTGTGGGTTTTTTGTGGTTATAGTTACTACTCAAAAAGTCTTCCTCTGGTTTTCTAAACATCATTTTTGAAAGAAGAGAAATGCTTTCAACAATTACCCAAGATTTCACCTTGCCCTTTTGAATATCATCTCTAAAACAAGAGAGATGGATGGAATGATTTCATCCCTGTGTGTATTTTTAGCTTTTATATATATATTTATATATATATAGGGAACCTCCCCTTGATGAGAGGAGAGATTTATCCCATTCTGGCTATGGTCACCACACCTATTTTACCACATAAATCTCCTTATGTTGTAGTTGATGTAACCTATTTTGCCATCAATTAGCTAGTGACAAAATATTCACCCAACAATTTTTTGGCGACTCTACTAGGGAAGTTCTATGCAGTTTGAAGCTTTAAGCTTCAAATTAAAGCATTTCCTATGCTTTATCAATTTCCATTATATCCTTATCCATTTCCATTATATCCTTATCCATTTCCTTTGTATACTCTGATCTGTGAAACTAGAGATTCTGGGGATCCAACGTTTCATTGCTTTTGTCTACTCTGGTAGCTCCATACCAATAGTTTTTGGTGACTCTACTGGAGAAAGAATATGAAGTTTAAAGCCTCAAGCTTCAAATTGAAGTAGCTCCAGTTCTTTTCCATTTCCATTTTACACCCTAGTAGATTCATAGTATATGTGAAGCCAGAGAGCTCGAGGTATTATTGACCCTATATTTGAGCTAGTGCAGTTGAGTAATTTTGATCTTTTTCCTTCACCATCTCACCTCCAATGAACTAGGAGTTTTCCTCCTATCAACATTAGATCACCAATACAAGGCAAAGCTTCTTTTCCTCTACTAATAGAGCTTTGTACATACATACCCCTCAGAGATTTGTTATCCCTCCCTTCAATAGTCATATCATGGTAGCCTAAGGCCCCTGGGGTAATACCTATGGTGCTCTAAACCTAACTCCACCTCTACATGAACTACCTCACAGTTTAAAGAAGAATTTCTCCAAATTCTATGGTGATGGGAGAGTTCATCCTGATGAACATATTGCAGCCTTTTGCATAGCATGTGGTGTGATAGGCATAGAGTATGAGGACATAGTAATCAAGTTATTTATAGAAACTTACAAGGCGTTACTATAGATTAGTTCTATCATCTATAGGCTCAGATCGTGACTGATTGGAACACCCTCAAAGCCAAATTTGAAGCAAGGTTTAAGCCTATAGAAGATGCACATGCCCTATTGGCTTAACTTACACAGATGAAGAAGGAGCCTCATGAACTTATGAGGGACTTCATAGCCAAATTTGATAAGCTGAGGAATAGGATTCCCATAATTTCTCGGTTGACAACAAAAAATCTCAAATGCTTTTTCATAAACTCTCAGCTTCTTGAAGTGAGTTTCTTATTGAGGCAAGCTAGCCACATAGACCTTGCTGCAGCTCAATATTTGACCACTAAGGTTAAAGATGACCTTATCTTAGTAGGAAAGATAAGAAGAGATCCTAACAAGAGCAAACCTTCTTCATCTTTTGAGAATTTTTCTACATGCACCACTGATTTTATGGTGCAAAAGCTGGTAAATGAGTTACTAGCTCTCAAAAATCAAATGGTGCAAGGGATGTCTGCTCCTCCTTCATATCAAGATATACCAAGGAGGAATTTTCCCAATTAGTCATACTAAGGCAATGCTACCCAAAATCAAGGCCAACCAAATCACCTTCCTCCCCCACAAGGGAAGCTTGCCATTGAAGCAGCTCCAACCAACTTAGCAGTTGGATATCTTGAAACTAAATCTGATTTTTCTTTCCAACCTGAGTTGAACCAAGAAAATGACATTGATATCTTTGCAAAATACCAAGAAGAATCAGTTGGTGACTCCAACATTGGTTTCCTAAATTACTGGGATGAACCCAGAAGTAAAGGTGAAGCATTTGATGGATCATACGTAGTATTTACCAGGTCCCAGAATTAGTCAGCTCAATAAGTAGATAAAAGAAAAATAGGGGAAGAATCTCAACTAGCAATTTAAATTTCTAAATAAGGAACTTCACTACCTTTCCAATCAAAGGACCCGATAATCACTAAAAAAGTGAGTACCCTAAACATTCCTACACCTTTTTCTTCAAATTTGTAGACCAGTCTTACACCCCCAAAAACTAGAAGGATGAACTTCCTTCTTCTATTCTCAGTTCTTTCCAATCATTTGACATAATTGACCATACTAAGAAGACCAAACTTTAAATGACTAAGTTTGAATATTTACAAGCCAACCCTAAGCAGTTGGATAGGTTGGTTGAATGTGTGAAGAATAAATCCATCCCTACAGGACAAGATGTTAGAAAGGTAACTCATGATCTCCCAAGGAACATGTCCACCCCAAATAACCTTGTCATTACTCCTCTTATTGCCCCTAGGAAAATATAATTTTTTTATGTTTCCCTATTGATAAATGGACACAAGCTGAGCAACTACATAATTGACTCAAGAGCTTCAAACAATGTCATACCTGCCAAGGTAGCAGACTCTCTTAGCCTTACTCTGACTAAAACTTTTGGGAGATGTTTCTCCATGGAAAAAAAATAAGTGCCTCTGATGGGTCAGATCAAGGATGCCTAATTTGCATTTATGGCATTTCTATAAAAAATAATTAAGATGACAGTCCTAGTGGCCAATGTTCCAGCCTCCTATGGCATTCTGCTTGGATGAAATTTATGTAAGGATGTTGGTGGTGAGTTAAGCATAGACCTATCTGAGGCAAGGATACCTGTCAAAGGCATCAAGTAGAGGCTACTCTCTAAGAAGGAGTCAAATTACATTGTCACCTAAACATCAAACCCTGAAGCCCAAATTTTGTTTGAGTCTTCAGGAACAGGTAACTTTTTTCTTGTCTATAGAGGATGTTCTTGTTCCATCTAATGAAAGTCCTATAGATGACAATCTAAAAATTGATTAAGACATGACAATAAAAGAATTGGTAGAGTAAATTTTAGATGCAAAATAATCCTCCCTCCCTAACTAGAAAGAATCTTTAAAAATATCATTTTTTGATAATGTCTGGATTCTAAAATTTGATGGCAACTGTTCTTCTATCGGTGTTGGAGCTGGGATTGTTCTAATATTTCCTCAAGGAGATATTTTTTCTTATGCACATAAGTTCCAATTCAGTAACACTAACAACATTGATAAATATGAATCATTTTTACTTGGGTTGAAGGTAGCTCAAGATAAAGGTGTTAAAATCCTTTATGCCAAAGGAGACACTGAACTGGTTGTTTGTCAGGTGAGGAACCTGTATCAAACCAAGAATGAGATATTATGACATTATCATAATCTAGTTTGTGACTACATTGAAATCTTTGATTCTTTCATTATTTCTACCATTTCTAAAGAATTCAATAGTCAAGCCAATTTGTTGGCCATCTATGCAACTCTCTTGGTCCCTCACCAAGATTTCAAAGGAGACAAGTACACTATTGAGCTAGTTTTTTGACCAAGTGTGCCTGATAATGCCAACCATTGGCAGGTGTTGACTAGGGACCATCAAATTATAAGCCTAACTAAAATAAAAGAATATTGAATTATGGTAATGGACCATACTAATACATGTCAAAATTAAGAAAATAGACTCTTCTACAAGATAACAAGGATTCATGATTTTCAAATTGGAGATCAAGTCTTGTTGTGGGGCAAGAGGAGAGAACCAAAGGGAATGCACATGAAATTTTATCATGGTGGAGAGGTCCATTTTCCAATCATCATTTCTAGGAAGAAAATGGTTTCTTACTGATATATCAAGATGGCAATCTATTTTCACTACCTCACAATGGGCGGCATCTAAAGCACTTCAACTCTTGAAGTATCAGATACGTCCAGTTGTACATATGTATAATTTTTGTATAGTTTTTTATTTGTTTTGTGTTGTTCATTTTCATTTTTTTTCACCTTTCTTATGGGTAGCATGACTCCGTAGCCCTATGTCATACATGAAGGCACTGAGATTTTAGTTTCTACTCCCTTTAACTGTTTCAAAATTTCAATCGATGGAAGTTCCCCAACTGGAGCTACCTGTTGTTCCCAAAATATGTCACTTGTTTTTGTGGACAACATATCAACTATTTTGGTCCTACAAGTCAAAATGATCTCTCCCTTTTTCAAAAAATGTTCTGAGCAGCCAAGTTTTTTAGTTAATCAGGCCATTTCAACTAAGGAAATCGCAAGTTCAACGGATGAGCTTTCACAAGGAGAAAGTTCCAAACACTTAGTCATTTACTAAAAGTTACGTGGCTAGTTCAACACTGAGATTCAATCAAAAGACTTAACAGTAGGCTTCACACAATTGGAATGAACTACTTTGAACTGTTGAACCATTGAACCCCACCACTGAAAGGTTCAAAGGTTTAACGAGTTCAAAGGTTCAATGGCTTCGGTGGACTTAAATAAAAGAAGGCTTCAAAGAGTGAAGATTAAACCGTTGAACTGTTGAACCTTGAACCAAAAAGAGTTTAAAGGGTTCAAAGGTTTAATGAGTTCAACAAGTTCAACAAAAAGGAAAGGATCTAGAGAGTTCAAATCTTCAAAGGATTCAAAGAAAGAGAATGATCTGTTGAATTTTGAACCGAAATGGTTCAAGGTTCAAAAGTTTAAGGTTCAAAGGTTCAAAGGGTTCAAAGAATTTGAAATCCAAACAAAAGCTTCAAGTGAATGAAGGAAACAAAAGATTCTAGAAAAAAGTTCAACAAGATGGTTCAACCAAATGGTTTAAAGGAATGGTTCAACCGAAGAACAAAAAGAGAAAGCAAATGCGTCCCTTCATAAAACATTGAACCGATGAGCTGATTGAACTGACAAGCCGATTGAACCACCCAAACTATTGAACCATTGAACCAATGCACTTCAAAAGAGTTCAAAGTTCAAGGTTCAAAGTGGTTCAAGAAACTAAGTGACCATTACATCCCTATGGACATCAAATTTAGGGTAATAAAATATCTGTTGATTTTCAAATATGGCACAAACCTAAGAACAAACTTAGTGACTAGCCAAAGAAGGAGTTGAAATAGCCAGCTGAAAGTGAGAAGATAGCCCTAAGAGCTCAAATCACCAATGAAGGACAAAAAGTGGCAAGAAAAGAGAGAATAGCTATAGGAAATTTAGAAATATTTGTAGGAGAGTTATTTCCAGTAGGTGAAATAGTCCACTACGTGGACATCAGAGAGCGCAAACATTCAAAGGCACAGCCTATTTTTCCTACATTAAGTAAAGGTGAATGGACAGCTGTGTAAGCATCATAAAGAAGACCAAACAACCTATGCATAGGTGGAGACATTTGAGATGATTCAGAATGCCAAAGTCAAGACTGACGACTTGTTCCAATATGGCCCTTTCACAGAGATTCAAGGCATTTAATTCAGCATGGGCTCTTTTCATGAAAACAAGTGCCCAAGTCTTTCTTGGAATGCTATATATTGTAATCTCCCATTTTGTATAAGAGATATCTCTCTGTTATCAGAAGTGAAACTTTGCCCAAATTGAAAGGCATTCTTGAGACTTTGAGCTCAGACTATCAATCATATTTTGTTATTTGAATGAGAAAGCAAGTGACCTTTCAGACTTTGTGTTGAAATAGCTTGTGTTAAATAAGAAATTATTATTATGTATATTTCTTAAATATAGTCTTGTCCATTTAATCAAATAAGAAAAACTAGTGGAAATAACCTGGAAGGTGCCTTGAAGCTGAATGTGGGAGACTTTATGCTACCATAATTATCTTCAGTCTATGTTTTGTGTAAAGGATACTTGAGAGACTTTGAGCTCCCCTTATCCTTCGTAATCTTTTACTCTATTGTAGATGAAGTGGAGACTTTGTGCTACACTTCATTCTAATGTGTTACTATGTCCTGATCAGTGAGAGAAGTAATGAAAGACTTTGTGCTTTCATAGATTTCTTGTGGTTATAGTTACTACCCAAAAAGTCTTCCTCTAGTTTTCTAAACATCATTTTTGAAAGAAGAGAAATGCTTTCATAAATTACCTAGGATTTCTCCTTGTCATTGTGAACATCATCTCTAAAAAAAGAGAGATGGATGGTATGATTTCATCCCTGTGTGTAATTTTAGCCTATATATATAGATTGTAGGGAACCTCCCCTTACTAAGAAGAGAGATTTATCACATTCTAGTTGTGGTCACCACACCCATTTTGCTAAATAAATCTCCTTATGTTGTGGTTGATGTAACCTATTTTGCCATCAGTTAGCTGGTGACAAAATATTCACCCAAAAAATAACCTCAATAGTTTAAGGACCATTACAAACCCTCCAAATTTACATTCATGATGTCACCATGCTCCTTTAGGTGGAGTTTTGATCCAAAACTCAAAAGCTTTGGTTGAAAGATAATTCAAGAAACAAGAATAACATAATTTAAAATAATGTTATGGCTCTCAAAAGTTTTGTCATCAATTTGGGTAGACCCGTCACCTAAATTGTTGCCCAAATCATTCCTCCCTCCTTGAAAAGTAATGGTCCCAATTGCATCAAGATTTTTTTATCAAGTGTGGCAATTGTATTTTTATTTTATTCTCGATGCATACTTGAAATGGATTGTGCTTTATGGAACTATACAGGGCTTTATTATTCATCATTTCTATCTGACCATCAGTCTGTGGATGAAAGGCCATGAACTTCTTCAGCTTGGTATCTATTTGCTTCTATTTTTGTGTTGTTTGTGTAGTTAGGGCTACAACATCGACCCTTTTAGATTCTTGTGGCTTGACCACCATGAGAACAAATTTCTTGGCACTAATAAGAGAGACAAATGTAGAAGGTGGTACCTTTAGCACCCTATAACATCGTGTTCTAAGAGTGAGAATGATCCTTTAAGTTCTTGATTCATAGATGCCATGTCGATCATACATGAATGGCTACCCAAAGAGTATATCACAAACATCTAGATTGACCACATCACATAGGACCTCATCTTGGAAAGGTTTTATTGCATATGAGAGAAGACATTGGTGGGTGACACGGAGGTTTCTCCCTAGACTCAACCATCCAATAGTGTATGGATTTGGGTGAGGTTTCATGGATAGATTTAGGCTTTTCACAACATTAGTAGAGATTAAATTCTTTTAACTTCCACTATCAAGAATGAAATGCAGAGGCTTACCTTTCACCCATAATTTAGAGTGAAACAACCTTTCCTTGTCATCTAGCCTCTCCTCGTGGGTCTGTGATGAAGCAATAATGGCTTCAGGCTCAACATCTATAATCTCTTCTTCAACCTCTTCAACTGCAGGGTCTGTATGAGGCAGAGTAGTGGATGTTGATAATTGTGACTCAAAAAGCAAGGACTTAATGGCTCAACATTTTTTTTGGAGTGATTTCTAGATTTGTGATAATCACACCACTTCCCAGTCTTTCCTTCCTTTTGCTTCCAATTTTGGCCTCAAGTTTGACCTTCTTTATCACTTTTCCATTTTGAAGGCTGACTCTTCGTATTCATTCTTCCATGCTTCTATTCAATCTTCACTATGAACTTGTATGCCTCATCAAGGGTTTCTAAATTGAAGAGTTTCATTTCTCCCCATATGTACCACTATAGTCCACCATGATATTTTAAAACCTTGTGTTTCTCACTTTCTTGGATGCCTAATCTCGCAGATAGAGAATGAAAAATATCAATGTAATATTGAACAGACTATTCATTACCTTGGTGAAGTTGTTGCCACTCTATGTACAGATCATCATATGCTATAATGGGGTAGTATTCTTCCTTTATAGCTTCTATGAAATCATCCCAGGTAGGCTCCACCTCAAGGCCAATATCATCTGTACTAAATCTCTTTTTGTATACTTCCCACCAATTTTTGATAGGCAATGATGCTTTCAAAAGAGCAAAGGTGATCTTCTCTTTATTGGTGAATTTATTTACAAAAAAATAAGATAACTATTGATCAAACCAATTTTCTACTACATCAGCATTGATTTTGCCTTCAAATGTAGGGATATCAAAATTCACCTAAACTTTGAAGGGTGTTGGGGCACTGAAAGGATCTGGGGTTTTAAATGAGGAGCCAAAATTTTCCATCGAGATTTGTTGGAAAATTTGAGTGAATTTTTGTAGCATCTACTCTTGCTACTATTGGAGGGCTTCATTCACCATTTCCTTGAAAGGATCAGATGTCTCAGTGTTGTCCACCATTTGAAGTCATTTGGAGCGAATAGGTGGATAGTCTACTAGTTCTATTTTCCACCCAAGCTTCCTGTAATCTAACCTCATCTTCAGGATCATACACTCTAAAGACAAACCGCTCTAATACCACTAATCTAAAAATCAAAAGCTTTGGTTGAAATAAATTCAACAAACAAGAATAACACAATTCAAAATAATTTTATCTCTGAGAAGAGATGTTTTATTGATCAAATTTGCAGACCCAAACATATGCCTATCTCTGAGAAGAGATGTCTAATTTCCATTTCAGGTTACATCTTAATTTATACATGTTTTTAAGGTAGGAGGAGGATGTGGAAGGTCACAAATATCGAGGGAGATTGAGTGGTTCAACTTCCATGATTTACAACAATACAAAATTTGAGGAATTACTATTTTTATAAACTTACTATTTTTAGATTGCACTACTACAATTAAAATTTAGGGCCATTCCATTAGGTTTTCAGGAGAAAAATTTCATCAAGAGGAGATCAATGCCATCTCATGATGTTCCCCTCATTTTTATCTTTCCAACGATTTAAATGGTGAGTCAATTGGAGTTATGGTGCAAAAGTTATGGCTCCTAGAGGTTTTGTCATCAATTGGGGTGGACCCGTCACTCGAATTATTGCCTGAATTATTGCTTGGATCAAGTTTTTTTTACTATGGTATACAAGGAAATCATAAAATGGCAAGAAACATGCAAGAAATGATTTCAATACACTTCAAGATTAATTTTCAACACTTTAATGCCCAATATACACCAGGATCATTTCCAAAAAACATCAAAACATCATCTCCAATGTGAAGGAAACATTTTCAAAGCAATGAGATGAGTGTGAATGCAAACTAGACATTTTTCAATACTATAAGAAGTTTCCTCAAATAATTGACCTCTCCAAAACAATAATAATCATGGAAACATCTTGAAAATCATGTGGAGACACCTGCAACACACAACAATAAAAAAAAAACCGTGAGACAAGCTCAAATAATGACCCCATCATGGTTGAACATGCATAAAAAGATGCCTAAGATCAAATTGATGGTTCATAAAGGAGGATGAACCAAATATAAATTTCTTTTTATTAAAATGAAGTGCACTCAAATCACTATCCACCCCTAGAATCACTCCTCCAAATTCCACCTGCATGGTCCATGCCAAGTACATGAAGTTGTTCTTTCTTTGCTTACCAAGTCAAGATAGAGGAAAAAAAGTTACATATGAAATGTTTTACATTCTTATTGAAAACTAGGCATTTAAATGGATGATGGGAGGTGAAGAGTTACTCTTCCCATATTTTTCACTGATGGTGGACTTGAGAATTCCGTACAAGTGCCCAAAAACCCCTATTTTTTAGGGAAAACTACCATCCACTAAACATAACTACTTTCCTAAAAAATAACTATTCTTGACATGATCCACATTGAAACTCACCTGGGTGTCAAGTTTTCTTGCATAAAAATCTATATAAGTCATTAAATGGGCTAAAAATGACCAAAAGGCCCCTTTTTCCACATGAGACATAACCTATAGCCATTTTATGACTTGTAAACATATTAAATACCACCTTAATACATTTTCAATACAATTTGACCCTTTTACTAACTTTGACTAGGGTTGACCAACCTTTGACTTTAGTTGACAAGCCCAATACATAGAGGGTAGACTTTAACAAGGACTAGGAAGAGGATGAGTAAGATAATAGACTAACATAAAACCCTATAATACGCATGGGAATCTTATTAAAAATTAAAAATAGTATGGTTTGACCCAAATTTTACTTGGGGTCAAATTTGGTCAACATTCTTCATGATTCCTTGGGGTGGCATGCCAGTTATGCCTAAGACCAGTTACATAATCCTTCCATTCGACATGGAGTTATGCATATGGACACTCTAACTAACTTGAACAGACCTTTGACTCAAGGGAAATAAGTGGTACACACACACACACACACACACACACACACACACACACACACACACACACACACACACACACAAAATCAAAGACACACACCAACAAAGGGAAGGAAACACACAACTTGTGCTTCAAGAGCACTTGGGGAACACAATAGCAAACTAAAACAAACAGACTAGACA
The DNA here is from genome assembly GCA_037957365.1 of Torreya grandis. Taxonomy (NCBI): domain Eukaryota; kingdom Viridiplantae; phylum Streptophyta; class Pinopsida; order Cupressales; family Taxaceae; genus Torreya; species Torreya grandis. Next base: position 1,308,608 of record JARHVA010000316.1, read on the forward strand.
CACACTATCTTGAAAGAATTTCTCCCTCTTAGATCAAAGGTAAAATCCAAAACTCTTCTTGCCTCATAGAATGAATGGATACATGTGACATGTTTCCATTTGATCATTGGCATGGAAGACTTCATCTTTCTCATGGTGTTGGCCAATCTTCTTGGAATATATTTCAATGTAACTGAGACAACTTCAAATAAATAACCTATAAAGATGAATTCCTTTTGCACTTCAACTAAATTAGCTTCTTCATAAGACTCCTTGGTTGCTACATGATCTAATGATGCCTCATCAAAGCATGTTTCTCTGGTTCCCCATGATGTTTTGAGAATGGGTAAGTGGTTTGTTAGATTCAAGTCTTTCATGCTCATCAAGGAGCTTAGTGTAATATTTCCAATCTTGATCATTATCTCTCATCAATACTTCTTGCTCTATCTTCTCATATACTTTGCCTTCAACCCTGCTCTTGTAGAAACTCAATCTACTGCAGCCATTCTTCTTTGTCATCTCTCACATCAAGGATCACCTCTTCTTCATGAACTTCTTCTTCAAACACCTCATCTTGATCCTTGGTTATATGGTCCACTCCAAGTTTATCCCCATCCTTCTTATGAGTATTTTTAACTAATTTGAGTCTTCTTTCTCTTGGTTTAAGAAGGGTGAGTTATGCTTGATATCCCCAAGTGAATTTCCAATGATAAATTCTTCTTCACCATTACTTGTGTCATCCTCTTGCTCTATTGCAAACTTAATTTGTTCTTCCTTTGATTCTTCCCTTAAAATAGGTTCTTCTTCAAGAAGAGATGGGGTGGGAGGGTTTAAAATGGATGAATGAGTTGAATAAATAATGTAAGGTGTAGTGAGAGGCTCATGAATGGATATGGAAGAAAGAGAAAGCTATTGACATGACTCTTGGATAACAACAAGGATTTTTTGGGTTAAGGGCACATCACTTTCTTCCATAGCCACCTCATGAATTTCATCATCTTCTTAGACTTCTCTTTTAACATCTTTCTTTCCCCAAGACTTCACATTTTGGTACCAAGTTGGAAGCTTGGAACTAGTAGGCTCTTTTGAGGATTGAATAGGTTCTTCTTCATGGAGATGAATCATGGAAGAGAGATATATAGTTCTATGGGTTTGGGATGGAGTGTGATGTTCTTGGATGGGTATGGAGATGGGTGAAAATTTTTGAATGGGCTCTTGAGGGAGAGGTAAGATAGAATGAGAAATAGGAAGCAGATCTTCTTCATACAGGTTTTCATCCTCCTCCTCATCTTCTTGAGGCTCTTCATAGATTTTTGGAGATTCTTTTATAGTTGAAATTTTTTCCATAGCCTCTTGAGTTTCCCATTTCTCTAACCTATCAATCCACCATTAGAAATCATTTCTTTCCATAGACAATCCTTCACTAATAACATAATGATTCTCTTCTTCTACATACACCCACATGTCCATTAACAACCCAGCTGAAACTCCTAACCAATCCACAAGACCACCAAGAGTTTCATCACAACATTTATGTATCACACTCATATGCTTTTTCAATTTTAGAAACATTGGCATAACTGCCCATGCATTTTGAGAATGAGAGGTGTAGTAAGCTTGGACAAAGTGATTAGGCTGCTTAACTTCTTCAAGCAAGGTTTTCATAGCTTCATATTTTACCTCCCAACTGATGGTGTTTCTTAACTCCTCATGGTAAGGATGAGGTGAATATGGGTTATATGGTTGGTCAACAAAAACATACTAATTTGGAAAGGGACTAGGTTGACCATAAGACTACCATGACTCATAGGGAGGATGGTAATCTTGATAGGACTATTGAGAAGTGTATCAAGGGTCATGAAAAGTTTGATAGGGAGGTGTATGGTAAGGATTCTCCTTATAGCCATCCATATCAACTTAATAATTCACATGAAAAGACAAGAATTCATTGAAATCTTCATCAATAGATACCTTGGCTTCTTACAAATATAAATTCATTTGGAGTCACCATTGGTGCTTGCTTGGATGCTTCCAAAAGTTGATAAGAGAGAAGACACACCAATAATCTTCCCACTATTTGGACCTTATCCCATCGAGCAAGCTAGAATTGTTATCATCAAACTGTGTACCCTAGGATACTCTATGAAACTCCTACAATTTGATGCAACATTGAATCATCTCTCAAGTTGTGGGTGAACTTGTAGGAGAGATGAATCTCTAGATTATGAGGGCTAGCTCCCTAGATATGACTTCATGTGCTTATTCTACTAAAACTTCCTAACATGGGTGAAAAGGGAGAGAAAGATACATAAAAAAAACCTAAACTAGGAGGTGATACACCCAAATTTTATTCCATTCATACACTTAGGATTTGTATAATGAACTAAGACAATCAAACTAGCCTCACACTATTAATGGAGCTCCCTAGCATGAATGTTTCTCATGAAGGAAAATAACAACTCAACAAATGAAGGTAAGTAAAGGGAAGATTAGATATGACACTACCAAACTCATACATACTTAAAAATTCTATTTTAGCAACATACACTTCATGAAACATGTTAGGAGAGAATTCATTTGCAGAAACCCATTCAAGGATTTCATGAAAATAAGATGAACTCAATCTATTCTTGACATTAAAGATGGATCACTTTAACACGTAGTGAAAATGGACTTATAGTATAACCATCTTACTTATCATTAGCTTAATTAAAAATCAAGTTATAATTTTGGTAGGGCTTGACCATACCAAGAGTTGGAATCCTCTTTAAAATCCAAGATGGCCTACATTTATAAAATTTGGAAGAAGAGAGAGAAGAGAGAAGTTGAAGAGGCACAAAGACAAGTGTCCAAATGTGAGGATAAGTTAAAAATCATAGAAATGAGGTGGAAAAGGATTTATTAAACTTATTTGAACATGTTTCCATCCCAAACTGATTTCCTTCCTTACATGTGGCGTTAAAACTCCTCAATCATTCTCCTTTGGAAAATTGCCTTCTTTATGGGCTTGAAACTCCTTCTTAACAAGTGATAAAAGGAAAGAATTTAATCATGATCTATTTTAGATAGTTACATTTACATTTTAAGGACCCTTGTAAATCATCTTGAATAATCTCAAATAGTTTCATTACCTACAATCATCAATTCCCCTCTTAGGTATCACAAGGCCTCCTTGTCTCATTAGGCCTAATTTGGCCAAAATAGCTAAAATTTGGATTTATATCAATTGGTGCAATTTTTCTTCATTTAAGGCCTATTTAGATCATTTTTTATCGGAAAAAATCCATTTTTAACCATTAAACTCTTACCAAAACACCATTTTTCTCATAGATCCTTCATTAGGCCTTGTCCTCTTGTAGCCCTATTTTTACACAAGTCCGCTTGTGTAGGAGAATGTATGTATTTACAATACTAATTTGAGTACCCTTTTCCTCCATTATGATTTTTGCCAAGTTTCATGGTTCAACACCCAAAACAAGTGTGTTTTTTGATCCATTAGTCCTCCCAATTAGGCCTAATTAGGCCTCTTTAGCCTAGAAGACCAAAAATTCATATTTTGTGATCCCACACATGTGAAATAATAAATTATCCTATTATTCACTTTTTCATCTCCTCAACATTCCTCATGTTGAATTTGAGCTCCTGATAATCTATATGGGCCCTTGTTTTAGCATTAAATGCTCTTTCTTATCCTATTCATACAACCTTGTACTTGTAGGTACAAACCAGTGGAATGAGGTGGATATTAGGAGATTTATCAATGTCATCCTAATGATTTTCAATCTTTAAACATCCATTTTAGTGCTTATTTTGTCATTTCTCTCTCATCAGGTTCAAATCAAGCTTCTTGGAGGGTTTCGAAGTGACTAACCCTCTTAGCATTTGTTCATGCAGGATACTCTTTGTAAATATAATAAATTCCACATGTAACTCCTCAATTACCTTATTCAATTTCATTTAATGTCTTAAGTTCCCATGCAAAAACTGGTGGAAGTTCCAAGCACTTGAAGTTGACACTTGAGCTCCATTTTTTGCTTCTTTGTAGGGTTTGAGTGATTCCTAAGCTTAAAATGGTTTCTTGGAGACTTTATTTGAAAACCAATGGTTTTAAAACCTCTTTATATTCCCTAAAAAATTCATTCAATCATTAGAATGGCTTGCTTGCCAAAATCTTGAAATGGAAATTGACCTTTGATTGGCTTCTAGGTTTAAGGGTTTCCTTTACATATGAATATAACCCTTTCTATGTAGGGTACCCTTTTTGCATAGGAACTTATATAAAGATTTATTATGTTTTTTTAGTTTTTTTCCATCTCAAAAAACCTTCACTTCATCTTTTCTTTCCTTTTGGTCACCAATTTCACCTCTTTTTCTTCAAACTATCCCTTCATGCATGAGAAAAATAATCCCTACTCTGAGACAAAATAAAGAGGGTTTAATTTACTAGATTTGTAAAATTGGTAATTTTATAATATTAATCATCCCCCAAGGTAAATATATACAAAATTTTGGGACCTAAATCTTCCATTTAGACCTCCATATTCACATATTTCCAAGGCAGACTTTATGAATCAAATAGTCTCTGAAGGTGGGCAAGGTAAGACTTGTGCTTGGAAGCTTTAGGGATTTCATTAAGATTTATTAGGACATGTATGTATCCTTAATTCCTCTCATTAAAATATTTTATAACCTATGGATCCACTCAAAACATCTCTCTTAAGTGGAATCCCCAAACTCACCTCTTGAAACAAGGCTTTCCCTACCTTGCCTATATGAACTGGGTCCATTTTACTATGAGAAAAGGGCCTTGGGTGGATTTAGGATGATTTGTATATGTTATTTCCTTAATTTGGTAATTATTAATCCATATCACACTATTTAATACTCCTTTGCTTACTTAGGCACTAAAATCTCATCATGTCCCTCATTTGCTTATGACCCTATCTTACTATGACAGTGGACAGGGGATCTTCTTTTGGGTGTCTTTCTTTGGAGATAGTTTTAAAACATTATATATTATATTTGACTCAAGTAATATTCCAATGTGATCCATATTTCAAACCTATCCTATTGGCCCTTTTATGCCTTCCAATTGCTCATTGTCCTCTTAGACTGAGATAGTCCTAGGACACTACGTGTAGGTGAGTTTAGGGTTAGAGTGGCATGAAGTTCGTCTTTATTTATGATTTATAAAATCATTTAGATCACCAAAGTTATTAGGTTTTTATTTTAAACCTCTTTTATCCCTAAAATTATCTAAGACTCATCTAAATGCCATAATCCTCATTCTACTATCTACTCAGTTATAGGTGGCTATTTTTCATTCATTTTAGGCTTGTGGGTGATTTCTAGGTCAAGATAGACTTGATCATGGTGCCTATAATGGTATGGAATTATTTTTTTGATTTTAATACATAAATTCCTTCACCTTATTCTTAATCAATCTTATTTCACAAACTTTGACCTTTTTATCTGTAGATGATTCCTCATAGTCTTGTGTACGAATAGAGGAGTATGCATTGGAGTTTAAGACATTGGATTCACCTTCTCCATTGCCCTCTTAGCTTGTAAGTATAATTTAAACCATTATCATCATCCAAATTGATATCATAGCCTATAATACCATAATAAATGGCAAGGTTAACATTTTGATCAGTTTCTTGTAGATAACACTGCCCTATTTTAGTGATTTTCTAGCCATCTTTAGACCTTGCAAAATCCAATCTCCACTCATCTTTCGCTTCTCAAAATTGGCACAATTATTGAAGGTGGATGTGGATACAAATTTTTCCAATTTTAAATATTGGATCACCTATCAAGTGAATTTTTTGAGGTCCTAAAAAACCTTCAAGGCCTTTATTTTCCATTTTAAGAGATAGAGAACCCAATATGACCTAATCATAGTCCAACTTCCCATTTGATGCATATTGACATAGAAGATTGCACCCTTGGCAGGAGGCTGAGCTCTTGCCTTTTTCACACAATAATGGAAACTCCCCTCTCACCTATGGGACCGGTGAAGCTGGAGGGGAGAGTCTCTAGATGAGGGCTAGCTCCCACTGATGTATCATTTAGGCCCTGGTTTCTCCTAATACTAACAAAAAATGTAAAAAGGGGGGATGAAAGAGAGAGAGAGATGCTGAAAATAAAGCCTAAGCCTAAAAAAGAAAAGGTGATACACAAAAAAATGTGATCCACCCAGCCCGAATATACACTTTTCACCAAAAGGAAGTGCCTATACACTTCATCTGAAGTGAGAAAACCTTCTGCATCAATGGGTCAGGGGTCTGTGGGGATACAGGGAGGAAATAACTACTAGATTCATTCTGAGACACACCACAGCAGCCTATCCACTTCACCTACACTCCTCTAGGGACACTTCTGACAGACATGTAAAAGGAAAACTCAAAAATGCACCAAACATGTTGAAATCATTTTGGAAAAGCATTAAGAAAATGACTTAACACAGAATCAAGGCATAGACACATACTATAGATGCAATACTCAGAATGGAGGTAAAAATGCTATGTTTCGATTCAAGGTAAAATTTTGGAAGAGCTCTACCTTACAAACCCGAGATATTTTTGGGCAGAGTTTTGCCTTAAGGCTGAGAGTAGATTTTTTCTCAAAAGAGAAGTGTTGACGTAGGAAATTGCACCCAGTGGCAGAAAAAAAAGTTTCTGCCCTCTCCTTGCAACATGGAAACTCCTCTCTCACCTGTGGGATGACAAAGCTGGAGAGGAGAGTCTCTAGATAAGGGCTAGCTCCCTTTGATGTATCATGTTGTTTCAACAAGTGTAAAATATAGGTATGGATATATATATATATATAGCTATATAAATTGGGGGGATGAAAATAGAGGAAAATACAAGAAAACAAACTAATCTAAGGAGGTGATACACCAAAATAGGTCATCCTTCACACATCCATATTCAGAATCAGACCAAACAAGACATACACTTCAGGCTTGGCAAAAGGACCAGACTGCAAGAGAAAGACAGGGAGGTTCTCATGAAAACACAAAAATAGAGACTCACCAAGGTGTTGTACAATACACATTGTAAGTGACTTCCCCTATTTTATACTTGTAGACACCTAAATTGTGTCAACCTCTTGGTCCCTTACACACCTTTATTAATTTAAAATAAAATAATTATTTTAAATTAGTGACATCATCTAGACAACTCACCTAAGACACCTCACCTAGGACACCTCGCCTTGGACCATTTCCTACCCTATGACTCACCCCATGACTAAGTCCTTTAAATCATAACCACCTAAGACCCATTCCAACCTTCTAACTAACACTCGTGCTTAATATCCCTGCCTTTTGATCATTCTCCAATGGACTAAGCACTTAGCAAATGGAGAATGGGCTTCTTAGCCCTTTTACTCATTCTCCACCCGCTGACATTGGTCAACTGTCAGTCGATGCCAAATGAATCACCAATGTCAGCGACATAAACTGACTTCAAACAATGAGTTATGTGTTCTTCTCAATCAACTCTCGAATTAACTTGCTCTTGGACTCTCAAATCAACCTCCTCTTAGACTCTCTCTCTCACTCACCTCTAGACTCTGAGACATCAATAGGTAGACTCTAAGACATCAACAGGCAGACTCTGAGACATCACCAGGCATTAGACTTTGACTAACGCTCCCTTGGCCATAGAGACTCTATGCAAGATACTCCAGATTGGATTGGAACATTGCATGAGGTCTTCAGCATCAAGCCACAATGAGATCGTTCAACACCTCTGGCTCTCCACCAAGCAAGAGCTAAGTTTTCTTCTACCTTTTATTTCAGTGTTTAGAATATATTAGTAATTAATGTCTATTTACTATTTCTAAATATAATCAACCAGACCCGACCCGATTGTCTTCTTAGAGAGGCTAAAAAGCCATCCTCTTACCCTTACCCTTTTTGACAACCTATCCTCTACCTTTGTCCTCCTGCGGACCTTATTTAGACTCCTCTATTTGACCACAGACATACCCTGAGACCCATCCAAGGCTGATTTCCCCCACCGACATCAGCATCCTAACCGACGTTGGCAACATTGACCAACTAATGCCAGTAGACTAATCAATGTCAGTGAATGTGGAAGACTTACTTCAAAATATAGGTATGCGTTATCTATTTCTCTTTCTTAGTCTTTCATTATTTCTTCTTATCTGACACTCTTTTTATCAAAAAGTGGACTGTCATCCCCCAAGGTAGCTTTCACGCTTCTGGGACTGAGCTTTGCTTGGAAGTCCACCATATATCCATCTAACATTTTCTTTGTTTAAGTCTTTCTTATCTACAGGTGTCATCCTCCATAGCCAAAGAGGAGCTCTTTTAATGTCTGGATATGGTGCGCATCTTAATTCGGGTATCATCTAACCCTTGACCATTTAACTTTAGTTTATTATTTCTTCTAAATTTTAAATATCAAAAATGAGTAGAAACATTTTGGCACGCCCGGTGGGACCCTGGAGTTTTCCTTGGGTTCATTATCTTTTCTAAAAGGCAAAATTTTATATAGATTCATTAGGAAAAAATTTCTTTCCTTGTATCCCTCTTCTTTCTCTTTATTTCGAAAAGACACCATAAGCACAAGTTAAAAATAATGTCTTTCTTTTTTTTCTTGTCACTTTTCCCTGCATCTTAGAGTAGTGAAACTTCATGCTCTTAACCTTTTCCTCACTTGTCTACATCTGAACATAACATTTTAATTTGGGTTAAAAATTAAATTCATTTCACTCCTACTTGAATGCATATTTAGCTCATCTAGTAATTAACATGCATTATGAATAAATCATAGTGCACTTATGTTACACAACCTGACCACATTCACAATCAAACGTCTAAACATACCTGAGACAAGGCCCGACTAGGATTTCACCACCTAGTAGATACCTTACCCTTCCCGGTGATCCTACTTGGACTTCACAACCAAGAGGAAGACTCACTCTATTCTCTGGCAGAGTATAAACTATAGGCGAAGTATATATTGGCTAAGCGGCCCAGCTTGGCTCTGGGCTCGTGAAGTGAGGGGATCAAGCTCCTAGCACCAAGCCATGTATGGAACCTAACATAGACTTTTGAGCACCAAAACTAACCCAAAACCAACCTTAGACTTCCTCTTTTAGGACCCATTTTAAAAGCCCAACTTCCCCAACATATTCTTCTAAGGCATAATCCACCATGACTCTAAAATTTATTCTTAGGAATTTAACGTTTAGAGGTTTCTTGCCTTCATCTTTCCTGCTATTTTTATCTGGTTTTTTGAGATGGTAAGGACGCATTATTTTGAGTTCTTAAACAACTCAAAACTTTTTTTTCTTCCAAAAACTTTTAATTTTCTGAGTTTTTGGAAACACACAGACACTAACATCGGTTTTTCCACTGACATCGGTAACTTTTCCTCACCGACATCAGTTTTTACACCAACATCAGCAACTTATCTTCACTGACATCAGTTTTTTAACCAATGTCGGTCACTGTCAACAAACTTTTTTCAAAACAACAAACTTAAAACCCAACTCTTTTACTATTAAACACACTTTCTGACTTTCTAAAATTGAAATACATAGTTTATGGAACCCTGACCCTTTTTGCCTTCAATGGTTTTGACACACAGTCAATCCAAAACTCTTGTTGTCCACATGAGGCAACAACCACTTCCATCCTCGCCTTTCATATCAAGTCACCAAATGGAGTATACTTTAGATATTAAACGTACTCCTATCCAGCCTACCCCCACCAATCAATCTCCTATTATTCTCGAAGGAGATTAAGACTTTGAGAGGTTCCTTAACCACAATGTCAAGGCTCTCCAACACTATCTCGCAAGAAGCCAAATGCGAGAACCTTCAGGTAACCCAATTTATGGGATGCCAACTCCCTTGGTTGAAGCGGCAATGATATCAACAACCTCTACTATCCAACCCATAATCACTCAAACTATTGCCTCGACCAATAGCCTGACCATGGCCAATCCTCAAGATTTGGCCTCCCCTTCTATTTTTAGACCTACCTCTATCAGGGTTTCTGTACCCCCTCAACTACATTCAATTCAACCAAGTTCTACACCTTATCAGAACTTGATTTTCTCGACTCCACACACTCTTGCACCTATAAACGTGGGAGTGGCTACCTATCCTTTTACCAATGCCGCCATTCAACCACCTTTGGCGGTATCTAGTCAACTTGTGTCCTCCAACTTCATGGCACAAGCCCCCTTGACCTTAACATATGCCCCTATGATGAACTACCAATATGTTATGCCTATACAAATGCAACCAAGTACATCATATGCCCTCCTAATGCCTTCTAGGTACCCTATAACCTAAGGGGTGCCCCACCTACCAATCCATTAGTTGATCTAATCAAGATGCTGATGGATAAGATGTCTAACCTTGAGATCCATTTCTGGTTCAAGCAATGTTCTTTCATACGAATAAATTTGCAACGAACCCATTCACCCTTTGGTGCCTATTAGACCATATCCTATCCAGTGGGAACTCCCCAAATTTACTTGATTTCAAAGTAAAGAGGACCCACAGCAACATCTATGAGCATTTAGACACGCTTGTTATCTTATAGCCCATGATGATGCATTACTACTTCGCACATTCCCCATGTCCCTTTCTGGCACCGCCCTTGACTGGTATAGCTCCATTACCAGTCATTCTCTCTTTTCCTTCACTCAACTCACCCAATTATTTCTTGACCACTTTTCAATTAATATCACTAAAAAGGTCTCCATTACAGACCTATAAAATATCAAACAATTCGATGATGAATCAATAGTTGACTTTGTCACACGTTGGAGAGGTTTGATCAACCAAATCTCCTTTTATTTACCTCAAACTGAGCTCATTGAGCTCTTTTCAAGAGTGTGTGCCAAGCACATCTCATCCACTTTGTGGGTTCAAACATTCCACACATTTGACAAAGCTTTCACCATGGCTCAAAAGCTTGAACTCTGTGTAGTCGAAAAGGATAGAGTTAAATTGCGTAGTAAAAATGACAACACAAAATCCAATGACTCTTCCTCTTCTAAACCTTCTTCTTCCCACTCCAAGTCCAAAGGAGTAGCAAATGCTGTGGTCATGAGATCACCATCCTCTACCAACCAATTTGACACCTCAACATCACAAAGCATCACCAAACAATTCCAACAACGGTATATATAGTGTCAGTACACTCCAATAGGAGAATCATACGCTTCCATTTTGGACAAAATAGTCAAGCAGGAGGTCCTTAATCTCCCTCAAATCTGACCACCCCAATTTGACCCCTCAAAAGCTATCCCTACATTGTATAGGGAAAATGACTTCTACAACTATCATCACGTCAAGGGGCATGACATAGACAACTGTAAAACCTTTAAAAACATTATACAAGACATGCTAGACAAGGGGGATCTTGTTTTGGATAACCCTAATGCGATGGCTAACCAAAACATAGATATCTTTAGGCAACCATTCCCTAATCATCCCCCCAGTCAAAACAACATTCAAACCATAGCTAATGACCTTCAAGAGCATAATATACACATGATCAAAATGGTTTCTAACCAACCTCTTCCATAATTTGAAGAGGTTAATCAACCTCTATCTCCACCACAAGTAGAAGAGCCTTCTTCTCCCATTTGTCCACCACAGGTAGAAGAGCCTTCTCCTATTTGTCCATCACGGGAAGAAGAGCTTTCTTCTCCTATTTGTCCTCTACCGATGGAGGATAATTATCCATCTAGCCCCGTTTCACATGAAAGAGAGTCTACTTTGACCTCTCCCATATTGGAGGATGCTTTCATGGCACCAACGTCGATAGCCTCACCCTCATCCTTCTTATCATCAATGGGGGATCATACTTTTCCTACTCCTCGACCACATGCAGAAGCCATGACCATTCTTATGCTCTATCCAATTAAAGAGCCAAAATCTCTAATCCCTTCTCCATCGAGAGAAGAACTTATCACCTCATTTAAACCCTCATAGGCATCCATCATGCCGAAACAAATTAAATCCCTCAGCGTTCGCCCTCAATCAAACCTTACTCACCCACAAGTGAAGGTAGATTTGAACCTCGCCTCACATAATAGTAGTCCTCACACCATATCAAAGAAGGCTACTAAACCACATCGGAGAACTTCTCCCCCACCTTCATCATTACCTTCCATTTTGGGTCCACATCCTTCTATTTTGGCAGGATTGCTCCCACATCTATCACCTTTCATCAAGAAAGTGTCATCTACATGTGTGGCCACACCACCCATGAAAAAGATGGTACGACAAACAACCCATACAACTCCTAAAAAGAAGTTTTCAACCTCAAATGTGACAAATAGTGCAAAGCCATTCATGGGTTCCTATGCTTTGATGTTATGCCAATTGTTGCAGTCGTCTAGCATCACTCTCCTACCTATTAAACCATACCAACCTCTCAGACCAAAACCATCTTGGTTCGATGACACTCAAATTTACTAGTATTATCACACACCTAGACATGATACTGAGCGTTGTTATGCCCTTAAGGTTGCCATTTATCAACACTTGGCAAAGGACACCCCTCACATTGAGGCTTCTTCTGACCACTCTTTTGACCAATCATCGACATCATCTCATACCTCTCGAACCTCGTCACCTAAATTGGGATCCCCATACTAGACCATGGTCCCTTTACCTCCTTCCACTCCTTTATTTGAAATCAACACTATTCATGTGGCCACTAGGCCCCAAACCATCAAAGATAAAGGAAAAGACCAGACTTTTACCACTTTGACATATCCATTATTCGTCAAGACCTCTCAACCAACACAACCCAAGACTTTTATCTTGGACATGTCTCGACCATCATCTCTGGGGGAAATTGCTCCTAACCTCTCTAGTCCACATAATGCTTGGTATAAGCGACTTATGGACTACTTAACATATTCTATCATGCCTCCTAATCTCTCTAGCAATTCACGATGAGCTTTTATCAAATGTACTTCTCGGTACACCATGCTAGGAGGTCTTCTCTACAAATGAGGTTTTGACAGCCTCCTTATCCAATGCCAACAACATACTAACCAACTTCACATCCAACATCGACTAAAACATGCCTACAACAACAATCTAAAAGAGTGAGATTTCAAAATCAGAGATCTCGACCTAAACCAACACGTGACCAATGTGGAAAGAAGTAAACGAGGCAAGTTTGCTCTTAATTGGCTTAGACCTTATATCATAATGCATGGATCAAGGACTTATAGTTTGTCTTCTCTTGAAGGCCAACCAGAACCTAAGCCCCTTAATGCCTTACATCTTTGACCATTATATTGTTAATCAAGTAGTCATTCCCTTGACGTTTAACTTGAGCTCATCCCTTGAGTAACCCCCATCATTGTCATTCATATTCCTATCAACCCTTTTTCCCTACAAACGTTAGTCAACCCTTTTGGCAAGCCTGAATGCTTTGTCCTAATAAAAGGGAAACCCTTTTAAACATTTATAGCCTAGTCCATGACAAAAGTCTAGTCAAAAACCAAAACAAATATAAAATTGGGATACCTTCCAAAGGTCATAAACTATCAATGTAGACTGCTCCCTCAAAGGATAGCTGCATCATCATTATTGCTGTAATTAATAGATTTTTCCCTTGAAGGACAGCTAAACATCCAAACATACAAAGAAAATTATTTACCATTCCCTCAAAGGATGGTTATGCATACATTGTGCTACATACACAGCACCATATGACCATAAAATAAAACAACATCCCCACGTGGACTTCCCGCATTGATCAGTCTGCAAATTATTAAGTCATGGACTTGCCTATCGTCATTCTCAGGGTCACCTATAAAAGGGATAAAGTTGTTCCTGCCACAAAGGGTTACCCCATCCTCACATATCACATAATCAAACCTATTACCCCAACATACTCAAGGGATTTCAAGCTCACTTAATGTCAAGTGATTCGACTACTTCTTTAACATAAACCAATGGTCAATGACGTAATGCATGAATGAGGATTTTGTTTCTAAAAGCCTTATCTATGCCATCATTATGGTCCTTATCAATGAATGAGCAATGCCCTTTTCACTTTTTTACACTTTGGTCACATACAACCAAACAAAACCAACCCAACCCAACCAAACCAAATCAAACATTTTCAAACCACTAACATCATCCTAGACCATTCACACTAGTTTCTATGGAAAACAATACACATGGAAACTATCGACCACAAAATTTATGTCAAGCATATACCATCACCAATATGGAAACTTGTTGAGGCATAAACATACTCATTTCATTTTTAGCATACGCCATCACTAATATGGAAAATTGCTAGGGATGAAAAACCACATCACCAATGTTACAAAATACACCATCACATAATATGGAAAAGGCTGTAACATCATCATGACCATTATCACTCATTAAGCATGTACCATCATACATATGGGAAATACTAATCGACAATAACATGACCAAACCAACAATCGACCTCTTTGACTCTTCCTCCCTTTTTGGCGAGAACTACATTGGCCTGAGGCCCTTAACATAGGGGTTATGTAGGCAGCACTCAGTTGACATAGAGTCTTCTGAGGATAGCTAGGCCATTCGCCCATTCGTCTCCCTAATGATGGTAGCCATTCGTTCATCTACTTGATGGACCAACCATATAACCTTTAACCATGACCAAACACCTCGTCCAAAACCATGACCAAATAACTAGCCCTGACACTGTAGAAGTCACCTTTGACTTCTTATGGGGCACATTGGAGATCGCATATATCTCCCTGACCATAACAAACCAACACTTGAGATCACTTATATCTCAACCCAAATTGACCAACGACTTTGGAGATCATGACTATCTCATCAGACCATGACCACTTTCGAGACAACTCTACCTTGGTTATTTTGATTGCATATATGCTACCTCATGAATAGTTAGCAAATTGTCTGCACCTCACATTATGACCCTCACAAGTATTGGATCGTGCCCAAGTTGATCCCTACTAATTGTGACATTTTCATGTTTTCTAAGAGCACTTCCTAAGCCCAAGATACTTAGAACATGACGACCATTGGAGCTACAACTTTGATCATTTAACCCAATCAGCTACGACTAAAAGCTGGGGCTTGGTTAATTTGATTTTAGCACTCCTCAACCTTGACTGTGACAATTTGACCTATCTATCATATGAATTGGTAGACACGCAATCACAACTATTGCAGTGTTCACACTCAAACTTCACCATACCCATCCACTACCTATCAAATCGGTGTCTGATATTAGGTTACCTTCCCTCGACTCCCACTTTGAGGGGGAATACCTCATCATACATTGGGGAAACCTACGCCTTATCCCATACCTAGGGCAACTTACTCTTATTTTTTCTTGTAGTTCGTCAGAACAACCAACAAGATAAAAAGGGGCAAATGTAGACACCTAAATTGTGTCAACCCCTTGGTCCCTTACACACCTTTATTAATTTAAAATAAACTAATTATTTTAAATTAGTGACATCATCTAGACAACTCACCTAGGACACCTCACCTAGGACACCTCGCCTTGGACACCTCACCTTAGACCATTTCCTACCCTATGACTCACCCCATGACTAAGTCCTTTAAATCATAACCACCTAAGACCCATTCCAACCTTCTAACTAACACTCGTCCTTAATATCTTCACCTTTTGACTCTTCTCCAATGGATTATGCACTTGGCAGATGGAGAATAGGCTTCTTATCCCTTTTACTCATTCTCCACCCACCAACGTCGGTCAACTGTCAGCCAACATCGATGGAATTACCAATGTTGGTTAAATAAACTGACTTCAAATGATGAGTTATGGGTTCTTCTCAATCAACTCTCAAATTGACTTGCTCTTGGACTCTCTCTCTCTCTCTCTCTCTCTCTCTCTCTCTCTCTCTCTCTCTCTCTCTCTCTCTCTCTCTCTCTCTCTCTCTCTCTCTCTCTCTCTCTCTCTCTCTCTCTCTCTCTCTCTCTCTCTCTCTCTCTCGCCTCCAAACTCTGAGACATCAACAAGCAAACTCTAAGATATCACCAGGCATCAAACTTTGACTAACACTCCCTTGGCCATAGAGACTCTATGCAAGATACTCCAAATTGGATTGGAACATTACATGAGGTCTTCAACATTAAGCCACAATGGGAATGTTCAACACCTCTGGCTCTCCACCAAGCAAGAGCTAAGTTTTATTCTGCCTTTTATTTCAATATTTAGAATACAATATTAATTAATGTCTATTTACTATTTATAAATACAATCAACTAGACCTAACCCAAATGTCTTCTTGGAGAGGATAAAAATCCATCCTCTTACCCTTACCCTTTCTGACAACTTATCCTCTACCTTTGTCCTCCTGCGAACCTTATTTGTCTCCCTGCAACCCTACACAGACCCTTTAAACCTCCCAGACTCCTCTATTCGACCATAGACATACCCTGAGACCTATCTAAGGTTGATTGCCCCCACTGACGCTGGCATCTTAATCGACATCGACAACATTGACCAATCTACATTGGCAGACTAACTGATGTCGGTGACTGTGGAAGACTTACTACATAATATAGGTATGTGTTATCTATTTCTCTTTCTTAGTCTTTCATTATTTCTTCTTATCCAACACTCTTTTTATCAAAAAGTGGACTGTCATCCCCCAAGGTAGCTTTCACGCTTCTAGGACCAAGCTTTGCTTGGCAGTCCACCATATATCCATCTAACATTTTCTTTGTTTAAGTCTTTCTTATCTACAGGTGTCGTCCTCCACAGCCAAAGAGGAGTCCCTACAACGTCTGGATACAGTGCGCAGCTTAATCCGGGTTTCATCTAACCCTTGACCATTTAACTTTAGTTTATTATTTTTTCTAAATTTTAAATAGCAAAAATAAGTAGAAACATTCTGGCACGCCCGGTGGGACCCTGGAGTTTTCCTTGGGTTCATTATCTTTTCTAAAAGGCAAACTTTCATATAGATGCATTAGGAAAAAATTTCTTTCCTTTTATCCCTCTTCTTTCTCTTTATTTTGAAAAGACACCATAAGCACAAGTTAAAATAACTTCTTTCTTTTTATTCTTGTCCCTTATTCCCTGCATCTTAGAGTAGTGAAAGTTCATAAACTATAAATGTAGACTGCTCCCTCGAAGGACAGCTGCATAATTGCTGTAATTAATAGACTGTTCCCTCGAAGGAAAACTATCCATAGACATCCAAACATACAAAGCAAATTATAGACCATTCCCTCGAAGGATGGCTATGCCTACATTGTGCTACATACACAGCACCATATGACCATAAAACAAAACAACATCCCCAAGTAGGCTTCCCACATTGATCAGTCTACAAACTATTAAGTCATGGACTTGCCTATAGTTGTTCTCGAGGTCACCTATAAAAGAGGAAAAGTTATCCCTGCTAAAAAGGGTTATTCTATCCTAACATATCACCCATTCAAACCTATTACCCCAACATACTCAAGGGATTTTGAGCTCACTTAAGGTCAAGCGATTCAACTACTTCTCTAACACAAATCAATGGTCAACGATGTAATGCATGAATGGGGCTTTTGTTTGCAAAAACCCTATCTATGCTATCATTTTGGTCCTTGTCAATGAAAGAGCAACACCGCTTTCACTTTTTTACACTTTGGTCACATACAACCAAACAAAACCAATCCAACCAAACCAAACCAAATCAAATATTTTTAGACCACTAACATGACATCATAGCCCATTTACACTAGTTTCTATGGAAAACACTACACATGGAAACTATCGACTACACAATTTATGTCAAGCATACACCATCACACAATATGGAAAAGGCTGAGGCATAGATATACTCATTTCATTTTTAGCATACACCATCACTAATATGGAAAACTGCTAAGGATGAAAATCACATAACCAATGTTACAGAATACACCATCACATAATATGGAAAAGGCTGTAACATCATCATCTCACTCATCAATTCAAGCATGTACCATTACACATATGGGAAATGCTAACAACATTAACCTAACCAAACCAACTATCGACCTCTTTGACCCTCTTCTTCCCTTTTGGCTAGAACTACATTGGCCTGAGGCCCTTGACACAGGGGTTATGTATGCAGCACTCAGTCTTATGAGGTTAGCTCGGCCATCTGCCCATTCATCTCTCTAAAGACGTCGACCATTCATTCATTCATCTACTTGATAGACCAACCATATAACCTTTAACCATGACCAAACGACCCAGTCCAAAATCATGACTAAACAACCAGCCCTAATAGTAGAAGTCATCTTAGACTCCTCATGGGGCACATTGGAGATCACATATATCTCCTCGACCACAACAAATAATACTTGAGATCACTTATATCTCAACCCAACTCGACCAATGACTTTGGAGATCATGACTATCTCCTCAGACCACAACCACTTCCGAGACAACTCTACCATTATTGTTTTGATTGCATATATGCTACCTCACGAATAGTTAGCAAATTGTCCACACCTCACATTACGACCCTCACAAGTATTGGATCGTGTTCAAGTTGATCCCCACTACTTGTGACATTTTTGTGTTTTCCAGGAGCACTTCCTAAGCCTAGGATACTTGGAATATGATGACCATTGGAGCTACAACTTTGATCGTTTAACCCAATCAGCTACGACTAAATGCTGGGGACCAGTTATTTTGATTTTAGCACTCCTCATCCTTTGACCATGACAATTTAACTTATCTATCACGTGAAGTGGTATACGCATAATCTCAACTAATGTAGCATTCACATTCCAACTTCACCATACCCATCTACCATCTATCAAATTAGCACCTGATATCAAGTTACCTTCCCTCGACTCTCACTTTGAGGGGGAATACCTCATCCCAACATCGGGATAACCTACACCTTATCCCATACCTGGGGCAACTCACTCATATTTTTGTCTTGTAGTTCATCAGAATAACCAACAAGATAAAAAGGAGCAAATGTAGACACCTAAATTGTGTCAACCCCTTGGTCTCTTACACACCTTTATTAATTTAAAATAAACTAATTATTTTAAATTAGTGACATCATCTAGACAACTCACCTAGGACACCTCACCTAAGACACCTCACCTTGGACCATTTCCTACCCTATGACTCACCCCATGACTAAGTCCTTTAAATCATAACCACCTAAGACCCATTTCAACCTTATAACTAACACTCGTGCTTAATATCTTCACCTTTTGACTCTTCTCCAATGGACTATGCACTTGGCAGATGGAGAACAGGCTTCTTATCCCTTTTACTCATTCTCCACCTATCGATGTCAGTCAACTATCGGCTGACATCGATGGAATCACTGACATCAGTTACATAAACTGACTTCAAATGATGAGTTATGGGTTCTTCTCAATCAACTCTCGAATCGACTTGCTCTTGGACTCTCGAATCGACCTCCTCTTAGACTCTCTCTTTCTCTCTCACCTCTAGACTTTGAGACATCAACAGGCAGATTCTGAGATATCACCAGGCATCAAACTTTGACTAACACTCCCTTGGCCATAGAGACTCTATGCAAGATACTCCAAATTGGATTGGAACATTACATGAGGTCTTCAACATTAAGCCACAATGGGAATGTTCAACACCTCTGGCTCTCCACCAAGCAAGAGCTAAGTTTTATTCTACCTTTTATTTCAATATTTAGAATACAATATTAATTAATGTCTATTTACTATTTATAAATACAATCAACCAGACCTAACCCAACTGTCTTCTTGGAGAGGATAAAAATCCATCCTCTTACCCTTACCCTTTCTGACAACTTATCCTCTACCTTTGTTCTCCTGCGAACCTTATTTGTCTCCCTGCAACCCTACACAGACCCTTTAAACCTCCCAGACTCCTATGTTCAACCATAGACATACCCTGAGACCTGTCCAAGGCTGATTGCCCCCACTGACATTGGCATCCTAACCAACGTCGGCAACATTGACCAATCAATGTCGGCAGACTAACCAACGTCAATGACTGTGGAAGACTTACTGTAGAATATAGGTACACATTATCTATTTCTCTTTCTTAGTATTTCATTACTTATTCTTATCTGACACTCTTTTTATCAAAAAGTGGACTGTCATCCCCCAAAGTAGCTTTCACGCTTCTGGGACTGAGCTTTGCTTGGCAATCCACCATATATCCATCTAATATTTTCTTTGTTTAAGTCTTTCTTATCTACAGGTGTCATCTTCCACAGCCAAAGAAGAGTCCCTACAATGTCTAGATACGATGTGCAGCTTAATCTAGGTATCATCTAACCCTTGACCATTTAACTTTAGTTTCTTATTTCTTCTGAATTTTAAATAGCAAAAATGAGTAGAAACAATACTTCCAAAAAGAGCTCTTCTCTCATAAGTTGCAAACTGACACCTTGTAGATAACTGGTCTGTTGGTGTTGAACCTATGAGAGCATTAAAGATAATGACTAAACACAAATAACACTCAGAACATACACAAAATATCTATCCAAGATGGAGGCAAAACTATATTTTATTGATTCAGGTGGAAATTTTAGCAGATCTATGCTTTGTAAAATTGTGGAAGATCCTTACAAAATGACCAAGTTTGCAATATATATGGAAAGGTAAGGAGGCTCATTTGGCGCTCCTTTTTTACAAGTGGCAATCACATCTCTTCATGGGTAAGAACAAGTCACTCAAAACATTAATGAGCTATTTGCTTTTGTTTGCTCAAAACCTACCCTTCTTTTTTAGATGACTTACACAGTTTGTCTACTCATTAATGTGAAATAGAGGAACCAGTTGCACTGCTAGCTACTTGCATCCCAAATGATCAATTTGTTGGCACTATTTCACCTGCCAAAGTCACTTCTCAAGTTGGTGCCACTTAGACTTAACTGCTTGCTCATTTCATGTATGTATTCTTATCTTTTATCAATTTTGTCTTTATCTGGCTTGTTCGGCCCCCCAGGGGCAAACTTTCAGCAGGTTGCTGCATTCTAGGCTCCTTCACAATATTTTCTCAATTTGAAGCAAAGGCCATTTTATTCTGCTAAATTTGACACTCAACTGGCTATCAAGCTTTGAAAACCAATAGACATTCCATCCTCTTGAAATTGACAGCTTTTTGGGTGTCATCACTTGAGAACCAAAGGCTAAACTATTCTACTAAACTTGACATCCATTGAGACATCATCAGGCCCATTGCCACATCAGTCAGGTCCATGTGGCATCCTCTCGGGTACTTCTCCATCCTTGAATTTTCTTGGCACCTGTCCCTTTGAATTAATTCTCAGGCTGCTTTGCTATGTATTTTTATGAACAAAATGTCTGCAAAAATTCTGTCTGATGATTTTGTTGACTGTTTGACTACGCCTGAGACCTTTGAAAAGTCTTTAGTGTCTACCCACCCTCCAAAAGGGCACTTTGACTATTTGAACTGCCCTTCAGCCAAGGGTAGACCCTTGAACTAAACCCATTGAACCAAAATTTGGTTCAATAGTTTAAGGTTTAAAGGAGCGCGCCGATGAACCAAGGCCAAGCCCGATGAACTCTTTGCATTGAACCGAACATTGAAATTAAGCCATTGAACCAAGTATTTTGGTTCAATAGTTTGGTTCAACCATTATTGAACCAAGATAATGAACTCGAAATGAACCTTTGAACCAATAAACTGAACCATTTGAACTAGGCCATGAACCAAAAAATGCTAAACCTAAGCAATCCTGAAATAAAACTGGCATGAACAGCAAGAAAGGAAGGGGACCAAAAATTTTACCTGTGGGCAAAATTTGGTCAACAAGAAGTTTACAATATATAGGAAGAGGAAGAAAACTTGGCACCTCCTGGGAAAGATTTTGGCACTCTTTTTTTGCAAGTGGCTCATATGTGCTAAACACATCAGGAAGAGGAAGATCACTGCTATTGATGTCATTTGATAGAAAAGGCTTGTTGGAACCATGTTGTATAATCACCAAAATTGACTTTGGCATTCAAGTATTAATGAAAGAACATGGCCGTGCCTCTTTTCTATAAACAAACTACAGTTTGTCCCCTGATCAATGCCAATTGCAAAAAATAGGCCACACTACCCATCTGTAATAACTCACCTTCCCTTCACCACTTGAATGCTTTATCATTTCTACTCTTTGTCTTCTTCTTGCTCTTTTAGCCCTTGGGGGTGATCTTCTGGCAGGTCGCTGCATTCTTCAGGCTCTTTTCATGATTTGGCACTTAGATAGTTGAAAACAAATGGCTACTTCACTATGTTAAATTTGACGTTTACACAGTCGTCACCCAATGGCTAGTTCACTTGCTTAAATTTGATGGCCTTCGAGATGTCACCATCCTTAGGAAAAGTCATCAGGTCTTTTGTGCAACATTATTGCTTTGTGGGCTTTTATTTCAAGATTTTTTCCTACGGATAAAAGTCTACAGGAAATGGCTACGCTTTATCCTTTTCTTCAAGCTCTTTGAAACTCTCTGCCCTCTTCAAGGGCTCTCAGATCTTGAACTACCCTCTATAATGGATTTTAAACCCATCGCTACCCTCTGACTATAGGGAATACCCTTAAACCAAGCTGTTGAACCAACTCATTGAACCAAACTTGGTTCAATGGTTCAATTAGTTTAATAGTTCAACCACTGTGCACCGAGCCCATTAAACCAAGCGTTTGAATTGATTCGTTGAAATTAATCATTGAACAAAATGATTGAACCAATCCATTGAACTAGTTCAATGGTTCAATGAAGCACATCGAGCCAGTTAAACTTTGGCATTGAACCGTCTGATTAAACTGGAAGCCGCTTGAACTGATGCCACAGAACTGAGTAGTTGAACCAATGCCATTGAACCATCCTTTGAATTAGTTTAATGGTTCAAAGTTGCATGTCGATGAACCAAAATGCATTTAACTTTAACCACTAAACCAAGGCCTTGAAATTTGTCAATGAACTTTAGACATTGAACCCACGTTGAACCAAAGCTGCTGAACCAAAGGCATTGAACCAAGCCTAGAAAATGAAGTGATGGACTTGAAGCGATGAACCAAGCTTTGAAAAGGAGAGATTGAATTTCTAATTAAAACAAAGCTCAAATCAAGGCTGATTGAACCGGGTTCAATGGTTCAATGATGCCAAACTTCTTCATTTTCTTCAGACCAGAGCTCGAAGAAGCCTTGTAAAACCCAGAATTCTCTAAACTGATCCTTCACAAAACAAAGGACTAACCTATAGAGTCTGTAGGAATGAACATATTCATGCAAAATTGAAAAATGAAATGGCCTAGAACAATAGGGACAAAAGGGGACCCATTTTTTGCATGTTGGGCAAAAAATGGTCAACAAATTGGTGACTCCTAGGGGAAGCATCCATGCTATGCTTAAAGACCAATTGCCTTGCAGTCCATTTGGCATGGAGTTAGATGTAGCTTGAACAAATTTAAAAATAGCCCTAAAAGGTCCAAGAATCAAACACAAAGCCTTTTACCCCACATGCAAAGGGAAACACACAAGGCTAAAAACACTACCTGTGCAACTACACTTAGGGAAAGTAGAAAAGAAACTAAAAACAAACTACTATATATAGCTAACCAGGAATGTTAGCCTCCCTCTTAGATTAAAGGGATATTTTCTTAAGTCCCCTTCTTGGCAAGAAGACTTATGGTGCCAAGCAAGTGGCCAAGCAAGTGGCTGAATGAAAAAGAGATTTGGTGACCTGCTCCTCTTGCTTGTCACCTGGATTGGTTGATATATGAGTGGATCAGATTCAAACATGCTTCTGACGTATATGTACTCTGCTTGTCGTTATAATCTTGTTGAATGTTGGTCCCTCATACTGGTGCTCTTCACCAAGAAATCAATGGCTACTAGCTCATCACCATAAGCCCTTTGATGTGTATAGCTCCTTTGTAATGTATCATGGTCTGACTTGTTTCCTTCTGCCTCATTGAAGACTCTGTCAAATTCATCCTCTACTTCCTCTTGGCCTTCTTGAAAAAGGGTGACTTTAGTGATGTATGAAATAGACTCACAAAATGATTGCTCATCCCATAGAACATTGCCTCTTTGTTCAAAGCTTTCTTCTTTAAGGCCTTCCTTCAAGAAGACAAACCTCTCCTTTTCCTCCTCCAACTCAGGCTCTTCAGCATAGTCATCCTCCTCATCAAAGCAATAAGGAATTTCATCGAACAAGAGGGAAGAGATCTCACCATGCTTTTGTTCCTCCTCATATTACTGGAACATCTGCATGTATGTAAGACTTGCATCTTCTCCATTGTTGATGATGCCTTCACAAAAATCCTCAATGATGATTTCTTCTTCATTGTCACTCATGATAGCCCCTTGGGAAACTGCAGCTTGGATCTTCTGCTCCTCACTCACCTCCTGTAGAATAGGTTCTTCCTTGAGAAGGGGTGAAGTGGGAAAACCATGTGGAAGAGGAGGTAGTCCTTGAGCTAGAATCGAATGATTCTCCTCCTTCCACTTGGTCAACACTTCATCTATATCAGGTGTGACCTGATAGCTCTTTTGGAATTGTGTAGATGGGGTGTGTTCAGACATGGAATGTGCCATTGGGTCTGAACCATCCATCACACACTGGCTGAGGAATCTCTCTTTAGATTCCAACTCTATAATTCTCCTAGCCAGATCCTCTTGGAAGAGCCTTTCTTAGAGATTATAGGAATCATGGGTAGGAGCAGTTTTATCTTTTTTAAGGTTTTGAGCAAAACCTTTCTTCTCCTCTTTCATGCCCCATGATTCCACTATTTCCCCCTAAGTCAAGAGGTTGTCATCATGGTGAAAGATCTCAAAATTAGAATTTGCCCTTTTGGTTGAAGGGCAACTAGGAGGGCTACTTGGGGAGATGCCATAAAAAGGCCGAGCTTGATCAAAATTATAGGAAGGATAACAAGATCCATGATTTTGTGCAGAGGGATTATACATACAAAAGTGATTTCTTAATGGCACCAAGGCTGCTTAACCAGCTGATTCAACTCAGAGTCACCATTGGTGTTGATGCAAAAGCATCCAAAGGCTAGTCAATTAAAGAACACACCAAAAATTCTTCAACTCTTTGGACACAACTTGTCTTAGTTGGTCCCACTAGGCATGCCAAAAACTATTGACGTAGAAGATTGCACCCTTGGCAGGAGGTTGAGCTCCTGCCTTCTTCACGCAACAATGGAAACTCCCCTCTCACCTATGGGATTAGCAAAGCTAGAGGGGAGAGTCTCTAGATGAGGGATAGCTCCCTTTGATGTATCATTTAGGCCCTAGTTTCTCCTACTACTAACAAAAAATGTAAAAAGGGGGGATGAAAGAGAGAGAGAGATGCTGAAAATAAAGCCTAAGCCTAAAAAATAAAAGGTGATACACCAGAAAATGTGATCCACCCAGCCCAAATATACACTTTTCACCAAAAGGAAGTGCCTATACACTTCATCTAAAGTGAGAAAATATTTTGCATTAGTGGGTCAGGGGTCCATGGTGATACAGGGAGGAAATAACTGCTAAGGCATTCTGAGACACACTGCAGTAGCCTATCCACTTCACCTACACTCCTCTAGGGACACTTTTGACAGACCTGTAAAAGGAAAAGTCAAAAATGCACCAGACATGCTGAAATCATTCTAGAAAAGCATTAAGAAAATGACTTAACATAGAATCAATGCATAAACACATACTAAAGATGCAAAACTCAGAATGGAGGTAAAAATGCTATGTTTCAATTCAAGGTAAAATTTTGGCAGAGCTATGCCTTACAAGCCTGAGAGATTTTTGGGTAGAGTTTTACCTTAAGGATGAGAGCAGATTTTTTCTCAAAAGAGAAGTTTACAATATATAGGAAGAGGAAGAAAACTTGGCGCCTCTTGGAAAAGATTTTGGCGCTCTTTTTCTACAAGTGGCCCATGTGCGTTCAACACATTAGGAAGAGGAAGATCACTGCTACTGATGTCATTTCTCAAAAAAGGCTTGCTAGAACTATGTTGTACAATTTCCAAAATTGACTTTGGCATTCAAGCATTAATGAAAGAACATGGCCGTGCCTCTTTTCTGCAAATAGACTATAGTTTGCCCCCTCATCAATGCCAACTACAAAAAATAGGCCGCACCACCCATCTATAATAACTCACCTTCCCTTTGCCACTTAAATGCTTTGTCATTTCTGCTCTTTGTCTTCTTCCTACTCTTTCAGCCCTTAGGGGTGATCTTCTGGTAGGTCACTGCGTTCCTTGGGCTCCTTTCATGATTTGGCACTTAAATAGTTCAAAACAAATGGCTACTTCACTATGTTAAATTTGATGTTCACATAGCTATCACCCAACGGCTAGTTCACTTGCTTAAATTTGATGGCCTTTGAGACGTCACCACCCTTGAGAAAAGTCATCGAGTCTTTTCTATGGCTTTTCTACTTTGCGGGCTTTTATTTTAGGCTTTTTTCCTGCAGACAAAAGTCTGCAAGAATTGGCTGCTCTTTATCCTTTTCTTCAAGCTCTTTGAAACTCTCTGCCCTCTGCAAGGGCTCTTAGATCTTTAACTACCCTCTACAAGGTATTTTGAACGCATCGCTGCCCTCCGGCTGTATGGCATACCCTTGAACCAAGCCGTTGAACCAACCTGTTGAACCAAACTTGGTTCAATGGTTCAATCGGTTCAACTATTCAACCATTGTGCACCGAGCACATTGAACCAAGCCTTTGAACCAATTTGTTGAACTTAAGCATTGAACCAAACAATTAAACCAATTCATTGAACTAATTCAATGGTTTAATGAAATACCAAGCTAGTTGAACTTTGGCATTAAACTGTTTGATTGAACTAGAAGCCACTTGAACTGATGCCGTAGAATTGAGTGGTTAAACCAATGCCATTAAACCATCCTTTGAACTAGTTCAATAGTTCAAAGCTGTGTTCCAATGAACCAAAATGCATTAAACTTTAACTGCTGAACCAAGGCCTTGAACTTTGTCGATGAACTTTAGACGTTGAACCTACATTAAACCAAAGTCGTTGAACCAAAGGCATTGAACCAAGCTTGGAAAATGAAGCGATGGATTTGAAGTGATGGACTTAAAGTGATGAACTAGGCTTTGAAAAGGAGTGATTGAACTGTCGATTGAAACAAAGCTCGAATCAAGGCCGATTGAACTGTCAATTGAACCAGGCATTGAACCAAGGCATTGAACCGGGTTCAATGGTTCAACGATGCCAAAATTCTTCATTTTCTTCAAACCAGAGCCTGAAGAAGCCTTGTAAAACCTAGAACTCTCTGAACTGATCCTTCATGGACCAAAAGACTAACCTGCAAATTTCATTGAAATGAACAGATTCATGCAAAATTGAAAAATGAAATGGCCTAGAACAATAAGGACAGAAGAGGACTGACTTTTTGTCTGTTGGGCAAAAAATGGTCAACAATGCCTTGACACTTTCCTTTGTCAAACTATAATTATCAAAAGTTCTATCTAGGATTTCCCACAGTAAGTAATTTTAAATTATATTTACCAATCTATTGGAATAGCTCCAGAAGGCATACCTATGGCATCAATTGTAGATGGTCATTCTTTATATATAATCAAAAATGAGCTCATTCTCCAAATATGCAAATTTATAGAACCTACATGCCTCCATTAAATCTTCAAAGCACATTAATTGCCCCAAAAGGTTAAGTACCATGTCAAACCCTCCATATTTACATTCATGATGTCAACATGCTCCTGTAGGTGGAGTTTTTTTACTCTAGCATACAAGGAAATCATAAAATGACAAGAAACATGCAAAGAATGCTTTCAATACAATTCAAGAGAAATTTTCAACACTTTAATGCCTAATATACACTAGGATCATTTCCAAAACAACATTAAAATATCATCTCTAATGTGAAGGAAACATTTTCAAAGTAATGAGATGACTGTGAATGCAAACTAGACATTTTTTAAGCCTAGAAGAGGTTTCCTCAAACAATTTAACTCTCCAAAATAAGAGGAAGCATGCAAACATCTTGAAAATAATTTGGAGACACCTAAAACACACAAATCCATCAATCCAAAACAAGAAACTCTAAGACAAGCTCAAACAGTGACCCCCTCATGGTTGAATATGCATAAAATGTTGCCTACGAACAAACTGATGGTTCATAAAGGAAGATACACCAAATCTCAAGTTATTGTTATAAAAATGAAGTGCACTCAAAGCACTATCCATGCCTAGAATCAAACCTCTCAATTCCACCTATACGGCCCATTCCAAGTACATGAAGTTACTCTTTATTTGCTTACCAAGTGAAAATAGAGGAAAAAAAGTCACATATGAATTTTTTTGAATTATTATTGAAAAAAAGGCATTTAAATGGATGATGGGAGTTGAATAGTTACTCTTCCAATGTTTTTAGCAGATGGTGGACTCGATAAGTCCATACAAGTGCCCAAAATCCCCTATTTTTTAGGTAAAACTACCATCCATTGAACATAGCTACTTATTTCCTAACAATTAACTATTATTGACATGATCTATGTTGAACCTCACTTGGGTGTTAAGTTTTCTTGCATTAAAATCTGTAAAAGTCATTAAAGGGCTAAAAAATGACCAAAAGGCCCCTTTTTCCATGAGACATAACATGTAGCCAATTTATGACATGTAAACATATTAAAACATATTAAGGACCACATTAAGACATTTTAAACACAATTTGACCCTTTGACCATGGTTTACCAACCTTTGACTTTAGTTGACTAGCCTAGTACATATAGGGTGGACTTCAACTAGGACTAGGAAGAGGATGAGTAAGACAATAGACTAACATAACACCTTATAAGACACCTAGGAATAGTCTTAAAAGTTCAAAATAGTAAGATTTGACCTAAATTTGACTTGGGGTCAAATTTGGTCGATAGGTCCTTGGTCTTTAAATGGTGGTGGGGTAGTCCTTTACCACCTACATTACTATTGGGGGTGCTTGAGATGGCATCATATAATGACCTATTTTCCTTTAATTTTAATGGGGAAGGAATAGTTTCTTGCACTACATTTGTGTTTCTTGATGCCTTCTTATTCTTAGATTTTAGCATATAGGACAAAAGATGGATTTAATCCCTATCCAAAATTTGATGAGCCTTTATGTTGATGTTATTTGAATCATGTTTATCTTTGTAGGCTTTCTTCCTAAGATATACATAAATTTGATCAATATTTTGGGTCTCAACATCAATTTTATTAGATTCATGGTCACCAGGCATGCATCATAAATCTAGTTGACTGCATTCATGAAGTACTTATCCATAAAGGCATATGATAACTTCAACCATAAAGATAATCTATTGGTTATGACCATCCATATTCACACGAGGGATTAATTTTTTTTCATAACTAACTCATCTTGATCTCTCATTTACACCAATAAGTCCTTTAGAATGTGCCATTAATTCCTAAAGGCTTATTTCAATCCATCAAACCATCCTTTCATATTCAACTTATGTGTGGGGGTGATGGCATCAGGACAAGTGAATTCCTTAAACCTCAGTACTTGGGACTTATTATCAAGTGGGTAGACCCACCTCAGCTGACTGATAATGTACTCTAGTATACCAATCTCATCAAACACCAATAAAATGAGTATCATGCCCTATGAAATTTTTTGGTTTGGCAGTCGATGAACCTTCTCTACATCCTTAACTATATTATCATCAAAATACTGGGCAAAATTATATTTGTGCCCTTGGGTAGTGGCATGGGAAATATAGAGATGTGATATATCAATTTATTTCCATCTATCCACCCCTCCAATCTTGGTCATGACTAGGCATGAGGAAACTCATAGGGTTGAGTCCTAAAGATTGGTGATGGGTATGGCATGCCCTTGATTTTTGTATCACAACACCATCACTATCTTTTTTATCTCATCTTGGTCATCTAAGTATACAATAATATCAAATCCCATGCATTGGAGACCTGTTAACTTGCTAACCTATGAGGGCAAATTCAAATCTTGTGCCCTACAGAGTAGATATACTCCTCATGGATGTGAGAGATAAGAAACTTTACCACATCCATGGGCTTTCCAAAATAAGGTAGATTGTAAAGTTTCATAACCCTAGTTTCATTTAGAAGGTTTAAAACTATGAGATCGTAAATGATTTCATTATGATTATTCTATAACCCTACCTTGTAGTTTTATTGAAGATCTACTCCATTGTAAGGTTGGCAGTGATTATAATTAACTGCTTAAAACATCAATACTTTAGACTCCCAATTATTAGTGCATAACATGCCTTTAGGGTATTTCATCTCTTCATTTATCAAAGGAGGTGGACAGGGTGATCCATTATTATTTTACACCATGCACATCATATTTGATTCCTCTCTAATATAAGTTACTATGGTGGGGTCTTCTTCTTGCATGCTTGACTCACTTGGATATTCTTCCTTGATCAATATAGGTCATCCTTTTGTGCCCTCAAATTATTATTTTAACTTTTTTTCTTCCTTAGTCACTGTTAGAGGCTCTTTTTTATTTTGGGCCTTTGTCTTTCGTTGTATCACCCTCTAAAGACTCTAAAGGTTGATGCACGATCATCTAATTCTCCTAAAAGAGTATGTTTTTAATAACTAATGCTAACTTGGCTCTCAATATTCAACACTCATTAATGGTGGCTATAATCCCCTAAAACCTATAACCTTCCCATAGAGAGTCCTTCTCAATGCCAATTCACTTTCTTCTATATTTAACATAGTTGTCTTACTCTTTTGCATTGATTTTGTAACTAAAACACAACAATTATACCTATGAAAGATTAGAAATATCAAAGATGTTATTCGTTAGAGATTTGTAAAATTCACAAGTTAACCAAGGTAAAATGTTGAAATAAATTATTTAAACTTATATAACCTTGAATATCCAAGTTTTATTTACTTCCCCAAACCATCATCCATCATCTTGCACAATAAATGTCTCCAAGGGTTCTCCATGGCATCTACTCAACATGTTTATCATTACACCTATAAATTTAATGATTTGATATACCTATCCCATCCTCATATCTTCCACTATTACATTCCATCTATGCCAAGAGTTTGAATTTCCAATGAAAGAGGTAGGAAGTGTTATTTCCAAAAGGGTTGGGAATTGTTGTTTCTTTCCTTACCATATTCATGATAGCTTCCTCATTGCCATTTTTTTATCATCTTTTAAGCTACATGCCATAACCTATGTGTTTTACCCCTATAGTCATGTGCCACATCATATGTGTTTTATTTCCCTAGTGTGCCCTTTTTCCCATGCCCAAATCTTGTGCAATCCCTTCCTAGTTATTACACACTTATTCTTCTTTCACCTCACATTCTCTTAGCTATCCCTTATGTAACTCTAACCTTACCCCACATTACAATATGTTTATGATGCTTCATGAATAGGAGTTTAAAGCAAATAAAAATGAACACAAATAAAGTGTTGAACAAAACCTAAATAATTTATGCATAGGAAAAACCATAATTTTTTGAAAAATAAATCAAAATTCTTAAACTAAACATATGGCTTTCACCTTATTAAAATGGATTAAAGTAATAATCACTCTGAATGATAGGGCCAGAGCTGAATACCATTAAAATGGCCTAAAAATAATTGGTTATCTAACCTATAAAGTTTGCATGCATCTATAGGGTGGATACTATGAATAATAAAGGGACCATCCCATTAGATCCAAAGTTCACCTAAGTGGCACACGAACTTGGAATCATATAATAACACATGCATTCCTAGATGAATTGTCTTATTCTTTAGATGATGGTAATACCAATCCTTCTTCTTTTGTTTTTCTACTCTTTGACTCCAATGAGCAAGGAAACGTGTTTCATCTAGTTGTAACAAAGCATATAGATGTGCTTTCAAATATTATCCTCATCAAGTTGGCCAACATGTGCAATACACAAAGAAGGCACAAGGAACTCCATAGGTAAGACTACTTCAATGCCAAAGATAAGGTTAAATGGGGTAATCTTATTTAGTGTTTGGTAGGTGGTTTGATATGCCCAAAGTATTACTAATATGTGGTCATCCCAATTAGTACAATCAATAGTATAAATCTTGGTTTGAGTGTGACCCAAGATCTTGTTAAAAGCTTCAAATATGACATTAGCTAGAGGGTGGTATGGTGTTGTCTTATAATGGGTAATCGGGAACACAGCTAGAAGGATCCAAATGGACTCATTGAGGAAATGGGTATCATTGGAGACTTAGGCTGCACCCTAACTTAGCAAAGGATTATTTAGGTCCTCTTGCTCAAACATAGTCCAACATGGGAATGACCCTAGGTTATGGGTCACCTAATCTTGGGTTAGACCTCTAGGATTTTTAATGATGTTATCTCCCTTGATTGTTTACTATAGTTCTCACCTAATACCTAAATAGGTTGGGATGAAAAGAGAAGAGTTACATGAATGAAAACCTACTCTAAGTGTGGTGATGCACCATGAATTCATTATATCCACTCATAGGCTTGAACTCTTGACACACTAATGGACTATGAATAGACTTAACACAGTGCCTTGAATGGTTTCCAAGCAAATTTTTTTCACATAGAGTTCAGTCTAATTGACTTAGGATGGAAGGCAATGAGGGTAAGGCCTAATTGAAGGCACTTATAATCAACAGTCCACTCTATACATGAGGCATCAACATTATGATACACTAGATGACCTAAAAGGAAAGCTTATTAGAAATTAGGTTAAACTTGGACCTACAAAGGGAATATTAAACCACTTTTGCATATCAAACAAATACAAAACACTAATCATAGATTGGTAAACAACTGCAAGTTTCTTTCTCATTAATCCATGAGGTACATGAGTACAAATTTTGGTAGAGTCTAATCATACCAACCTCTGAGGGATGATAATCAAGAGATCAATGCCTACATTTATAGGAAGAAAAAAAATATAGAGAGGGAAAATTTTGGCATTGAAGGGGTCATTAATGAGCTCAACTCCACTCAAAACAATAGTTATAACTTCCCTACATTTATGATCTTTAAAAACTCTTAATTGATCAAGGCCACCTCAAAAATAGTTGCAACAGTCATACCATTCCTTCTCCCACTTTTCCCTACATTGGTTCTCTTTTAATAGCTCTTAACCAATTAGGATCCTTCACAACATATACTCTTTACCAGAAACTCATCACATTATATATTTTGGACATGTGTCATCATCTAAATTACTCTCAAAAGTTTGCTTTCAATGCTATCCATTAATCCTTGACCTGGGTTTCATAGATTGAGACATTTGTCACCATTGTGTGCTTTCTATGGATTTACTATTAGCTTCATTTACTTAGTGAATTTGAGCCACATAAAGGCCTCATGTTTAATTTGAGCTCCTTATCCTTTTAACCTTACATGCACTGTAGATATCCTTGGAATGATTTAATGTGTGTCATTGATCTCCTTCTACTTATTTGAATGTGCACCATTGATCTACTTGTTTGACATGATGTTTCCACTTATCATTGATGTACTTAATCCTAGGATCCTCTAACCTTTTACCTATGAGCTTGTTGTTGATCTTTAAGTGTATGATTAAATGCACTCTATTAGATCTTAGGGACCCACAAACTTGATTAGACATTTGTGTGCCATAGATTTAGATTGTGATCATGCGAGGTCTTGAAATCTACTAGTCTTACATTCAACATGAGGATCCTATTGACGCAGTGGATTACACTCGAGGCAAGGAGGCTGAGCTCCTGACTTCCACATGCAACAATGGAAACTCCCCTCTCACCTGTAGGACCGGTGAAGCTAGAGGGGAGAGTCTCTAGGTAAGGGCTAGCTCCCTTTGATGCATCATATTCATTCCAGTAAGTTCTAACACACACACACACACACACATATAATGGGGAGGGGATGAAAAGGGAGAAATATTGTAGGAAAACAAACTACTCTAAAGGAGGTGATGCACCAAAATAATCAACCTTCTCACATTCACACTTAAAATTAGAAAAACACATACATACACTTCAAACTTAGTAGAAGAACTAGGTTGCAAGAAACTTGGCAGGGAGGCTTTAATGGAAAATACAAAAAATAGAGATTCACCAAAGGTGTTGTGAAATGCACACTATATAGTAATTTCTTCTATTTTTGCACTTCCAAATACAGCTCTCCTTGTCACCTATAGAAATGGCACCTTGTAGACAATAGATATGCTGGTGTTAAACCTATGAAAGCATCAATAGACAATGACTAAACACAAAATAACACTCAAGACATACATAGAGATATCTAATCAAGATAGAGGTAAAAAATGCATTTATTGATTCAAGTGAAATTTTGCCAGGGCTACACCTTACAAATATGGAAGATCCTTTCTCAAATGACAAGTCCTCAATATATAGGAGAAGAAAGGAGGCCTTTTGGTGCCCTTTTTACAAGTGACCCATGTGCCTTTTGAGCATTGGGGAGAGTAGGCCGCTTAAACATAAATGTTGTGTCAGCCCTGGCTCTGACTTCAGGCATATTTTGACATGGCCGCATTGTTTCCTCATTAACTAAGCCTGCACCTTGAAGGTGCCTACACATTTTGTCTACTCATAAACGTTAAATTAATAAAATGGGGTGCATGATTGGCCATTCACACTTTCTATTAGTCAATTTGTAGCCACTGTTTCACCTGCTGGAGTAATTTCTAGAATCGATGCCTCCCTTCACCACTTAGACTATCTATCTAATCCTACACTTGGCACTTTGTATTTTCCCTATCTTGTCTCTTCTATCTCCTTCAGCCCTCAGGGCTATCTCTGGGTGGGTCACTGCATTCTTTGGGCTCCTTTCATGGTTGGTGCTTGGGCATTTAAAAAACAATGACTTTTTTACTAGCTTAAAATTAACGTTCACGCACCCATCATCTCTTGAAAACCAATAGCTATTTTTCCTTCTTAAGGTTGATGGATTTTGAGACATCACCATCCTTGGCAATTCCCTTCAGGATTTTCTACTTAGTTCCTTTTCTGTGGGTTCCCTTCTCTATTCCAAACTTTCTCGCAGACAAAAGTTCACAGGAATTGGCCACCTCTGAATTTCTTCAGTCTTTCTTTCTTTGTGGCCTCTTTGAAGTACCTTTTCCTTCCACAAGGGCTTATTAAACCTAGACTACCCTCCACAAGGGCACCTACCTTTTGGCTTTGGAGCACCTCATTAAACTGACCCTTTGAACCAATCGTGTTGAACCAAAGCGTTGAACCAGTTTAATGGTTCAACGCTATGCACCGAGCCCATTAGACCAAAGCTAGTTGAACCATTTGCTACTTGAACCAAAATGGCTAAACCAATCCATTGAACTGTTTGATTAAACCAGTTCAATGGTTCAATGTTGCATGATAAGCATGATTGAACCAAGCCTTTGAACTTTCCTTGCTCGCTTCTGCCGTTGAAATTGCACATTGAACTGAAGGTGTTTGAACCAAAATGTTAAACTGCTAATTGAACCAAGGTTGTGAACTAAAGCGATGGTTCAATGGCTTGAAGATACCAACCTTCCTTGAAAATTTTCTTTAGATGAAGGCCCAAAAGAGCCTTGTAAACCCCAACACTTTTTGAACTAATTTCTCATCTATCAAGGATTTCACCTACTGAGTTCATAGAAATCACCAGATTCATGCAAAATAAAAAAAGAATTAGCCTAGAATTAGCAGGGGAGAAGGTGACCAATTTTTGGCCTGTTGGGCAAAAAATGGTCAACAAATTGGTGACTTCCAGGGGAAGCATGCCTGCTATGCTTAAAATCTAGTTGCCTTAAAAATCCATTGGGTACAGGGTCAGATTGTAACTTAAAGATCAGTAATAACTCTGATAAATCTAGAACCAATCATCCAAATTCACCTCAAAAGGAAAAGAAAACACATGCAAGGCTAAGAAAACTACTTGTGCAAATATCACTTAGGGAAAGCAGGAAAAAATAAGGGAAAATATATACAAATGAAAAGAGACTCACTGATAGTGCTTCAGATGTATCCCATTAATTGGGATATGCAATTCTTCACCATCCAACTTGGAGAGTTGGAATGTATTATGTATCTTACACTGAGTGATTATATATGGGCCACTCCATAGGGCATCAAACTTTGCATGTTTCCCAGGCTTAGCTCGATCTTCATCCCATTTCAAGACAATATCTCCTTCAAAGAAACCTTTTGATGAATATTTCTTGTCAAAGTGTCTCTTTACTTGTTATTGGTAGTCGGTCATGGAAGCCACAGCCTAGTCCCTTGCCTCTTGGAGTTCCATAAACTCGCATAATCTAACCTCCATGTTGGTTCCTTCCTCTAACTGTAGTTGATGAGTGAGATCCAAGGCTAGAAACTCGAGTGAAATGGGGAGCCTAGCTTCCCTTCCATAGATGAGTGTGTATGGAAAGTTGCTAATTGCTCACTTTGGGGTGACCTTATCTGCCCACAGGGCTATTTTTAGCTTGGCATGCCAAGTCTTCTAATTTTCTTCCATAGTTCTCTTGATGATCCTAATCAAGTTCTTATTGGTGGACTCGGCCAACCCATTCCCTTGTGGGTAATAATTGGATGAAGTACTAAGATATATACCATATTTTAGTGCCCATTCACTTGTTTTGGTTCCCAAAAAAGCCAATACATTATCTGAGATTATGGTTGTTGAAACCCTGAACCTTGTCACTAGGTCCACATAAAACTCTAGGACGACACTTTCATTTGCCTCCTTCAGAGCAATAGCCTCCACCCACCTTGTGAAATAGTCTGTGGTGGTCAGGACCCACTTGTGTCTAGCACTAGAGGGAGGATTAATTATCCTTATGAAGTCCAAGCCCCACTGCATGAATGGCTACTCCACCTGAATAGGCTATAGAGGCATGACAACCAACCGTTGCTTCCCCTAAAAAAGTGTGCACTTCTAGCACTTTCTTACCTAGGCATGGGTGTCCCTAAAAAGAGAAGGCCAAAAATAGCCAGCTCTCATTATCCTTGCTATAGTAGCCTTAGGAGTGAAATGACTACCCGCTGGCCCATCATGGAACTCAGACAACACCTTGTCAGCTTGATTTGAGTTTATACATCTTAGAAGGACCCCAGAGAGATCATTCCTAAACAATACTCCATCAACCAAAACATAAGGGATAGATTAGAGCCTAAAGTACCTTCTTTTGGTCCTATCAAGACCCTGCAGGTACTCACCAATGAGAAGGAAATGCCTTAGGTCTGATGTCTAGTCCTTTATGATAGCTGGTTCCTCTGCTCTAGCTACATCATGAATTAGTAAGCTATCTTCCCCCTTCTACTTGAAGTCCACAACAAGGTGTTCACAAAAGCCTCTTCCCCTCACCAGCTTGGTGATCTTGATGTCTATGTCATACTCCATTACCCTAGTGATCCACCCCACTCTTTTCTCATTTAGGTCTCGATTGGTCAGGAAATCCTTGATGCCAGGATGTGGAACCATGAGGTGAATCCTGTTGTTGGAAAACATATGCCTAAATTTCTTTAGCCTCTGCACTATTGCAAGGACTTGCTTCTCTACATACATGTATCTGAATTTGAAATCCTCTAACCCCTGGCTAAAAAATGCAAGTGGTTGCTCAAGGTCATCACCGTTTGCTTGGGTAAGCATGGTAGAGATTACCTCTTCATTATCGAAAGTATAGAGGTTAAAGTCTTTATTGAAGTCAGGCTGATCAAAGTAGGAGCCCAGGTTATGGCCTACTTGATGGCTTCAAAGCTATCCTTCCTTTGCATTGTCCACTTAAACTCCTCACCCTTCCTCAGCATAGAGGTCAGTGGCTTGACTATCTCTGTAAAATTTGGAATGAGTATCTGAATGAAATTTATCCTATCTAAGAAACTCTGCAGGCCTTTCTTGTGACTAGGTAGGGACATCTCTAGGATAGAATGAACTCTCTCAGGGTCAATAAATAAGCCCTCCTTAGACATGATGTGGCCAAGGAGTTTCCCCTCGTAAATAATAAACATGCATTTCTTCAAGTTAAGAGAGATGCTAAACTCCCTACACCTTTCAAAAATTTGCTTGAGGTGTTTCATGTGTTGGCTCGCTTCCTTGTAGAATATCGTCACATCATCGAGGTATACCAGCACATTGTTATTTATCAAGCCTCCAAAACCCATGTCCATGGCTTGCTAAAAGGTAACACCAGCATTAGCTAGCCTGAATGGCATCTTCTTGTAGGCAAATGTTCCCCATTTAGTAGTGAAGGCTATTTTGTGTTGGTCATAGCCTTGCACCAAAATCTAATTATACCCTGCATATCCATCTAAGAGGGAGAAACACTCACTGTCTGTTACCTTCTGAAGGATTTGCTCCATGCTCAGGAGGGTATAATGGTCTTTTAAAGAGACTTTATTAAGGTCTCTAAAATTGACACATAGCCTGATCTCCCCATTCTTCTTTCTAACAGGAACAAGATTGGCCAACCAAGAGGAATTTTTGATTGGAAATATAATCCCAGACTCAATCAATTTGGCCAGTTCCTTCTGCATGAGAGGCTCAATCATTGGGTTGACAAGCCTCTGCTTCTGCGTGACTGGCCTGGCACCTTCTTCTAATTTGATGGTGTGCTAGGTGAGTCTTGGGTTGAAACTCTTCAACTCACTATAATCCCATGCAAAAACATTAGCAAACTCCTTACACAATAAAATAAAAGCCTGCCTTTCTTGAACTATGTAGACATTTCTAAGCGCAAGAAACTTGTCCTTGAAGATTTCAACCTTTTCATAATTCTCCTCCTTAGTTTGGATGCATGCCTTATCACTTCTCAATTGGTCATCTCCATTGAAGATGATCTCAATAGTGACCAAACATTTAGGGAGCTTATTGTTCTTTAATTGAACAATCTGGTTACCATATTATTGTTGCAGCTTTGCCTAGTTTTTTATTGCAAACTCAGCTTCTTCTTGTAGGAAGAAAGCTATTTTCTAGTCATTTTCAAAACCCTACCAGTTTTTAATGTTATCAAGGATAGAAGGCTAGACTACCACCTTCAAGTAGCATGAACCACAATCTCGGCTTATCTCCCTAGAAACATCGAACTGAGCACCAATTGCTACTAGCCTATCCACTTGTTTGTTTTGTTCTCTAGGAATGGAGGTGATATTAAAAGTGAGGAAATCTTCCACCAAGTCCTAGACCCTATGCTTCTAAGACTTCAGCAATGAATTTTTGGTTAGATTCTAGCCTTTCACCTGATTTATAATCAGCTCATTGTCTCCCAAAACTTGCAACTCCTTGACCCCTCTTTTTCTTACCCATTCCAGACCATGGATAATAGACTCATATTCTACAAAATTGCTTGTGCAAGAAAATTAGAAATGGAAAGCTAAAAATTTTCTCTCCTTTGAAGGGGAGACTAACATCACTTCACCACCAGCTCCCAACCTACTTTTGGAACCGTCAAAGTATAGCTGCCATAGACCTAGGTCTCCTTGGCTTGCCTTCATTACATTTGGTATGAAGGTACCCTCTTCATGCATGTAGTAGACTCCAAAGCCTGACTCCTCTATGAACTTGTAAGGGTCATGCTCAAAATTATCACTTCCCCACTCATCCAAGAGTATGTCTATAACTCCTTCAAGAGCAGAGGATGGAGATTGGTTTGTCTGGGACTCTTCTAGGTCGATAATAGTGTAGCTGACATTCACTGCTTTGAGTGAATATGGTTCTAAATGGTCCTTGTAGAGTGGCTTGGATTTGATCTTTACCTTGGTCCCATACTTGGTTCTAAAAACCAGATAGGACCAATTCACTGCTAGATAGCCACCTATCTTTGATGCGAAGTCCCTAGATAAGCAAATTGCAAAATAAGGAGGAACATTTGCCACTATTATATCATGGGGAATTGAGAAGGTTAGGCAAGCGTGTAATGTCAAGGTTAAACCCTTCATTATCCCAAATATTTTTTTAGGTGTCCCATCTAGTTGCAGGACTCCCTTATCCATCTCATCATATTTTAGTCCCATCTTGTCAGCTATGCACTTGGGCATCACTGAGGTACTAGCCCCCTATCAATGATGCAGTTGTGTACCAAGAAATATCCTATAATCAAGGACACATAAAAAGGGGGAACTTTCTCTTCTTTCTTGACTTGGCCTAAGGTGGAAGGTTGCCCATTCATCATCAATACATTATTAGTCCTTGATGGGATAACTTGTCAGTCTAGCTCATGCAATTCCCTTTGTAGCATGTCCTTCTATCCTAGTAGAGACAATGAATCCCATAAAGAGATGTTCATATATAGCTTCTTCATCTGGTCCACTATATTGACTTGAGGACTACCTCCCTTCAAGCTTTCTTTGGGGCTAATTCCAACCTGAGGTGTAGGCTGAGGGGTTGAAGGTACAAATGGCATTCTAAAGTTTGGGGCTTTTTTATTTGAGTGTGATGGAGAAGGTGAAGCTGTTGATTGGGTAGTTTCCTGGTCTTCTCCCATTGCTCTCCTCTTGAATCTTGTGTTGGTTGCAATGTAGTCAGCCTGATTATCTATAGTACCCACATAATTGATTGCACAAAACTCACCTTCTAGGTGGTTCATAAGAGTAGATTCAGGCTGACTCTGATTGTTGCCTATGTTGGGTTAAATTGGAGCCTCAAAGACCTGGGGGTGAGTGGCTAACTGATTGTCTACATTTTGGTAATAACCCATCATCTCATTTGCATAAACATCTTGCTCTTGACCATATCCCATAGTTGAAAAACATGGTTGTTCCTGCACCAGGTTGTTCTAAATGGGCACCATGACCTTAGATGATGAAGGGGGGCCTAGGTTGTAGCCTTGAAATGGTTTGGTCTGAGTAAGCTAACCCTGTCCTTGATTGTATTTTTGGAAAGGGGGTCTAGGGGCTTGACCATAATGTTGGTATCCCTGATTCGGTTTATTGCTTTGATCTTGTTGTCTTTTAAGAGCTACAAGTTTATTTGACATACTCTGCAATAGACTCTTAAATTCATGAAGCTTGTTGGATGGAGCAGTAGTTGGTTTCTCTATGCTAGGTAGAGGAGCTAATGTGGGAGCAACAGCTTGAATTGGAGGTGGCATTTTTGGGAAAAGTGGCATGTGAGGTCTAGGGGCTATTTTCCTAGCCTGTATTAAGCAATTTTTAACTGCTATAGCTATGTCATAGGCAGCAGGTAGCACATGCCCTCCCATGGATTATATCATCACTACAATATCACTATTTAATGCCTTTAAATAATATAGAAAAGTATAGCTGGGAGTCAATCTTACCAGAATGGGGATTCTATCCCAAGTCTTCTAAAATCGCATGTTGAAATCTTGCATATATTCATGTGGGGCCCTCTTTATGGTCATCAGCTACTTAGCAAGTGAGAGGTTGTCACTCTTCTCCCAAAAATGGTCTATCAACTAAACACCCAATTCATTCTAAGAATGGATTGAATTTATAGGCAAAGTCCCGTACCAGTCAAGAGCTTTGCCCTTGAGAGACAATGCCAGCAATTTGATTGCAATATTTTCCTCTGTGACATTATGAATATTGCAGAGGCTAGCAATGTTCTTAATGTGCTTGATGACTATAATGGGCCCCTCTCCATTGAAAAAAGGCACATTTTTTAGGGCTGCTCCTGGGATTGGGTCATAAAGTGGGAGATTCAAGGGGCTTCCACCACGAAAAGCTGCAAAGGGTAATGCCATAGCTGGGATGGGATGTAACTATGGATCTACTGTGTATGTGTCCCTTACAATAGGTTTGGGAGGGTGGTTTGTTGAATAAGGATGGGTCTTCTCAAACCTTAGTCTTTTTGCTAAGTTTAAAGGCAACTCAATGAAATTGAAAGGAACACCCTTATAAGTAGACCATGTGGTGACTTTAGGCATAGGAAGTCAAAACTAGTCTTTGGTTAGAAAACTAAAGTTCTACCAGTGGAGTCACCAGATGCTAAAAATAGTTGATTTTTTGTAATAGGACTAGCATCAATCTTGAACGTTAGTGAGTGTAAGACTAGGTCCCACCAGGCATGCCAAAAACTGTTGACGCAGTGGATTGCACCTAGGGTAAGGAGGCTGAGCTCCTGCCTTCCACACGTAACAATGGAAACTCCCCTCTCACCTATGAGACTGGCAAAACTAGAGGGGAGAGTCTCTAGGTAAGGGCTAGCTCCCTTTGATGCATCATATTTATTCCATTAAGTGCTAACACACACACACATATATATAGATATATAATGGGGGGGATGAAAAGGGAGAAAGATTATAGGAAAATAAACTACTCTAAAGGAGGTGATGCACCAAAATAAATTGATCTTCTCACATTCACACTTACAATCAGACAAACACATACATACACTTCAAACTTGGCTTAAGAACTAGGCTGCAAGAAACTTGGCAGGGAGGCTTTAATGGAAAATACAAAAAATAGAGATTCACCAAAGGTGCTGTGAAACGCACACTATATAGTAATTTCTTCTATTTTTACACTTCCAAATATAGCTTTCCTTGTCAGCTACAAAAATGGCAACTTGTAGACAATAGATATGTTGGTGTTGAACCTGTGAAAGCATCAAGAGACAATGACTAAACACAAACTAACACTCAAGACATACACAGAGATATCTAACCAAGATAGAGGTAAAAAATGCGTTTATTGATTCAAGTGAAATTTTTCCAAGGCTACGCCTTACAAATGTGGAAGATCCTTTCTCAAATGACAAGTACTCAATATATAGGAGAAGAAAGGAGGCCTTTTGGTGCCCTTTTTACAAGTGACCCATGTGCCTTATGAGCATTGGGGAGAGCAGGCCGCTTAAACATAAATGTTGTGTCGGCCCTGGCTCTAACTTCAAGCATTTTTTGACATGGCCACACTATTTCGTCATTAACCGAGATTGCTCCTTGAAGGGCCCTACGCAGTTTGTCTACTCATAAATGTGAAATGAATAAAATGGGTTGCACGGTTGGCCATTCACACCTTCTAATGGTCAATTTATAGCCACTATTTCACCTGCTAGAGTAATTTCTAGAATCGATGCCTCATTTCACCACTTAGACTATTTGTCTGCTCCTACACTTAGCACTTTATTTTTTCCCTATCTTGTCTCTTCTCACTCCTTCGGCCTTTGGGGCTATCTTTGGGCAGGTCACTGCATTCTTTGGGCTCCTTTCATGGTTGGTGCTTAGGCATTTAAAAAATAATAGCTTTTTTCTGGCTTAAAATTGACGTTCACGCACCCATCATCTCTTGAATACCAATGGCTAGTTCACCTTCTTAAGGTTGACGGATTTTGGGATGTCACCATCTTTGGCAATTCCCTTCAGGCTTTTTTGATTAGTTCCTTTTCTGTGGGTTCCCTTCTCTATTCCAGACTTTCCCACAGATAAAAGTCTACAAGAATTGGCTGCCTCCAAATTTATTCAATCTTTCTTTCTTTGTGGCCTCTTTGAAGTGCCTTTGCCTTCTACAAGGGCTTATTAAACCTGGACTAGCCTCCACAAGGGAACCTACCTTTCAACTTTGGGGCACCTCATTGAACTAACCCTTTGAACCAATCATGTTGAACAAAAGCGTTGAACCGGTTTAACGATTCAATGTTGCACACTGAGCTGATTAGACCAAAGGTAGTTGAACCATTTGTTGCTTGAGCCAAAATAGCTAAACCAATCCATTGAACCATTCGATTGAACCAGTTTAATGGTTTAATTCTACATGCTGAGCATGATTGAACCAAGTTATTGAACTTTCCTTGTTCACTTCTACCATTGAACCTACATGTTGAACTAAAGGCATTTGAACCAAAATGGTGAACTGCCAATTAAACCAAGGCTATGAACTAAAGTGATGGTTCGATGGCTCAAAGATGCCAACCTTCCTTATAAATTTTATTTAGATGAAGGCCCAAAAGAGCCTTGTAAACCCCAACACTTTATGAACTGATTTCTCATCTACCAAGGATTTCACCTGTTGAGTCCATAAAAATCACCAAATTCATGCAAAATAAAAAAAGAATTGGCCTAGAATTAGTATGGAGAGAAGGTGACCAATTTTTGGCTTGTTGGGAAAAAAATGGTCAATAGATCCTTTAAGGATTTTGAACTCAAATGACTAGTTCTTATGGCTTTAGTTTGATATCCCTGAGTGCATCTCACACTACTAGTTCATTTTCGAAGGCTTATATCTGTAGATAGAAAACCTGCAAAGGCACAAAACTTATAGATGATGTTCATGGAATAGAAACATGATCTCTATGTAATTATCTAGCTTGGTTTGATTTCCTACGTGTACTTGTGAAATGCAAAACCAAACTGGTATGTTTGCCTCTACATAATGTGCTATGATAGTTTGACTCTTTCTATCATTGATTCATTCCCTCAATATGAACTTTTCTTAACATATTATTCCATATCTAGGAAAAGTTTATACATGGGCTAAATTTGGCCAACATTTTTGGAAAGTTAGCTAGATTAACCAGCTTACTAGTCAAGAAACCCAAACATTATCTTGACAAAATTACTCAAATAAGAAGCATAAGGTGATGACTCATATGATTCAATTGTACTCTTG
Organism: Torreya grandis; assembly: GCA_037957365.1. Classification (NCBI taxonomy): domain Eukaryota; kingdom Viridiplantae; phylum Streptophyta; class Pinopsida; order Cupressales; family Taxaceae; genus Torreya; species Torreya grandis. Next base: position 1,353,137 of record JARHVA010000316.1, read on the forward strand.
ACACCTAAAAGACTTTAATCAGAAATAAGACATATAGACATAAAAAAGCAACAACCTAACACTAAATAACACACCTAATAACTAATAACTAATAACAAATAAATGAAAGAACTAAACAACAAGACACAACTTATAAACTTATGCAAAGCACTTAGTTGGACAAATAAACTAACTATTATAGAACTAACCTAACTTTGAATTCATTCCTATGGGATCAAATGGGAATCTTCTTTGATCATTATGGAAATCTGATGTGGAGTTATCATATGATTATTTGTGTGCAAATATACTTTGGCCAATGTGTAATAACCCCCATCTATAACCAACATTCTCCTAGTCATTTGGAAGAGTGAAATGACCATCTGACTTCATCCCTATATGCATGGGTTGTGTGTAAGGGTCAAGAACCCAACCATACTACCAAATATTTATATTTTGCATCACTAACCTAATCTCCTCTTTAGTCAGGAGTTGCAACTAGTTCTGCTTTTTGAATTAAAGATGATTAGCTATCAAATCATTCTTGACAAGTTCTTTATTTTCAAGTTTTGATTGGTGTAGAGGTGGGGTATCTAACTTTAGGTATAAGTTTTATAATTCCTCCCAAAAGGACATCTCATCTTGGTCAATGAATAAATCAAAAAAAAAAATCTACTTCTACCATCTATCTACAAGTCACCAAGTTGATTACTCACCTCTTTCACTTTGGTAGGGTCATCATAAGGTTCTTAATCAACTAAAGTTTGTTCATCCTCTTCATCAATAAAGAGAGGTGATAATTCATCAGTCCACTAAAGTATAATCTCTTATTGAATTGGCACTTCTAAAGTTGTACCATTTTCCTCATTTGAAACATTAGCCTGTAATTCAACTTCATCACTCAAATCTACCTTGCTAAGTTGATCAATATCACCCAAGAATTCCAAACACAAGTGTTACCAATGGTCTTCCAATGGATTCTTGAATTCAATATCAATATCATCATCATGAATTATACCATATAACTTATCTCCTAGGAAAAGATCAACTTGTGTTTCATTTGACTCAGCTCCATCATTAAGACATTTTAGATGCCCCTTATCATCCAATTCTTCCTCATGATTACCTTTTGATCTATTGGAATGAATAGGGGTCCTAATTTGAATTTCCTCTTCATAGACACTAGAATTTTCTCCTCTAAGGTATTCTTGACACTCAAATGAAACTATATCATTGTCCATCTCTTAAATGATTACCCCTTGTTTGACCAACTTTGATAGTTTGTCCACCATGCTTGAATGATCTAATTATGATTTTGGTGTATTTGATTTATTTTTGAGAGGGGAGAGGGTGGGTGGGTAGTAAATATCATTAGGTTACTTGATGTTTTCAGGGGTATCCTTCTAACTAGGGATATTGAATGGTTTTTTAGGAAGCTCTTGGGATTGAGGAGGGATGTGAAAAGGGGCAATAGGTACTTGATAACCACAACTGAAAAAATAATAATAGATTTCATACCTACTCCTTCACTATCCTCTTTTTCAAGGGTGGGCATGATGAAATTAGGATCCATGGCCCATGAATACTTCCATCAGGATTTTTGGTAGGCATAGGATCTTGAACAAAAGTGGATTGCCTTGGGGAAGGAAGGTGAAGGTAGTCTACCTTTAGTGTGATTGGAGGAGGTAGTTGAATGTGGAACTTAGAGAGTGACTCAGACTTGATTTTCACCTCCAAACTATGTTTAAGTTTGCATACTATATGAGACAAGTCTTTAAACAAGTGCCCTCTAACATTGGTCATAAATTCATTAGCCAAAATCAAGACAAAATGAGGTAAAAAATCTTCTACAATAAGGTCTTGCACAATTAAAAGTTTGGGGTAGGCATGGAGGGTAGTTGTAAGTTCTTAACAATGCTAAATATTCTTAGGCAGATCCATTCCATTGTAATCCAAAGTCATAAATAGGTTCATATATCAGATTCAAGTTGTATGCCACTGATATAGTAATAATTAAAAGATTTTCCTTGTCATTAAGCAAACAATTATGAACCAAAAAATATCCTCTGACTAGAGAAGCAAGAAAGGGGGATGGGGTGACCAATTTAGCTAACTATGGTTGGTTTGTAGGAGTATTTTGGTGAGGAATAAGGGATTGACATTCAAATTTTTTTATTGTCTCAGGCCTTCCTGCAACCTATTTATTTCTCTTCTTAATTTCTCAATTTCTAAATGTAGATAGTCAGTGTTTGGTGAAGGTGGATTTCAATGGGTATCATGTTGATAATAGGACTAATTATGAGGATGAGGAGGTTTCCGTGGAGGTGGAAGAGGTTCAAATGATGGTGGATGATCTTTTTAGTGTGTAGGATATGGATTATATGGTTGGTAACGATTAGTGTATAGGTCATATGGGTTATGATAAGGTGGATATGGGGGTGGAGGGAAAAAACAAACCTCATAGGCTACCATGGCTCCTTCTGCAATATGTGTATCAGATCAAAACCATAATCAACAATATTCTTACCTCTATAACAATTGAAACCACTGATATCTCCAAGCTTGAGGTTGATTACAAACCTTCCAAAAAGGATTGAATCTGACCAAAGTGGTTAAAAATGATGGTGTTGATGTTTTTATCTTCCAAATGTCCTCCAGTATCTTTAGAGTATGCTTCAAGTCACTTAAAATTGGTCCCATCAGGTGTGCTAGAATTTTTGGAGACTTAGGCTATATCATAGTTGAGAAAAGGATTGTTTGGGTCCTATTGTTCAAACCTAGTCCAACATGGGAATGACCCCAGTTTTTGGGTCACCTAATCTTAGGTTAGACCTCTAGGATTTTTAATGAAGCTAGATCCTCCTATTTTTCATTATAGTTCTCACCTAAGACCTAAATAGGTTAGGATGAAAAGAGATAAATATTTTCATGAATGAAAACCTACTCTAAGTGTGGTGATGCACCATGAATTCAATTTATCCACTCATAGGCTTGAATTCTCGACACACTAATGGACTATGAATAGTCTTCACACAATGCCTTTAATGGTTTCTAAGAAAAAATGACTCACATAGATTTTAATCTGATTGACTTAGGCTTCAGGGCAATGAGGGTAAGGCCTGATTCAAGGACTTATAGTCAGTAGTCCAATCTATACTTAAGACATCAGCATTATGACACACTAGATAACCTTTAAGGAAATCTTGTTAGCACTTAGGTTAAACTTGGACCTGTAAAGGGAATATTAAACCACTTTTACATATCAAACATATCCAAAACACTAATCATAGATTTGTCAACAACTACAAGTATCTTTATCATTAATCCAAAACATGCATGAGTATAAATTATGGTAGAGTCTAGTCATACCAGCCCTTGAGGGATGATAATCAAGAGTTCAATGCCTGCATTTATATGAAGAAATAAAATCCAATGAGGGAAAATTTTGATAGTGAAGGGGTCATTAATGATCAGGGCCACCTCAAGAAATAGTTTCAATAGTCGTACCATTCCTTCTCCCACTTCTCCCTACATTGATGCTCTTTTAATATCTCTTAACTGATCAGGATCCTTCATAAAATATACTCTTTACCAAAAGCTTGATCACACTGTATATTTTGGACATGTGTCATTTTATTCATGTAAAATTTAAAATTTTGTTACATAATCATGGTTAATGACACCCAATCCATATGTCTTCCTTCTTGCTTACACAACCCTTCTAGGCTCTTCTTTCACTAATTCCCAATCATCTATAGCCTTTCAAACTTAACCCTTATAGACCTAGATAGCTCTCTCAAGCCCAAATCCATCCCCTCATGTCTCAATCCCTCTAGACAATAGTTCCTGACTTAGATAGGATAACTAAAACCTAAGGTGTCCTAATTTTGGTGTTGTTGTCCAAGTGCAAAATTGGTCCTAATAGTCAAATTATTTTGGATACTTATCCTTTTCCTTGTCAACCTAATGTGAATTCAGTTAAACCATGACCATTAATTTCCCTATAAAAGGCCATTAAAATTCTATTTAGAAGGTTTAGCACTCATTTACAGGAAATAAGTAAGAACATAAGCAAGTACACTCAAGCACTCTTCCCTATTCTCTACATGCATCCTTCCAATATCATTCTAAGATTATTCAAACCTATATCATTCTAAGCTTATTCCAACCTTTTCACTAGTCCCTAGCCATTCAAAGTACATCCAATTTTTCATCGAGTTTCATCTTTCATATATAATTACACCAAGCACTTCAATGGGAGAACTACATTAGCTTGATCCCTCCTCAGAGTATCGATATGTGGGTAGCATGCCTACACATGAGGTGTGAAGTGCATCCAACATATCCTTTACACACTAACCCTTTCTCTTTCTTTCCCAAGTTTATATTCAAGTTCAAGAACAAATAGCTCTTAGGGATTTAAAGATTAAAAATAGATGCACAACAAGATTTGTAAGCTTCCAAGCTTCAATATTTCACTAACAAGGTAACATAGGCCTATAAAATAAAACCCAAAAAACTTAGACCACTTGAACAAAAATGATTAAAGAAGACTACAGGGTTGAATAGTAGGGTATCCCACTTTCAACATTCTTATCCAATCCATAAACAAACTTTAGGATCCTATTTTTGATAATTTCCTAGTCTTACTCTTCCAATACAAACCATGTCTCAGTCTAGATCATTCAAAACAAGCTAAGTAAGATTTATCTCATTTATTAATATATTTAAAAAAGGCAAAAATATATTCTATTTACACAAATCAGTAGCTTAATTCCTATATATTATTTATTGATTTACTTTGCTCAGACCTGTTTATTTAACTAAGAATAAAACTCCATTATTATGAAAATAATAAAACATTTGATGAACCTGACTTACATTAAATTTTGCATTAAAAACCTAGAAACCCTAGGGATAATTATTTTTTATTTTTTTCCATAATTTATTTATTTTTCATGCATTTAAAAATCATAAATCTATAAATTACTTGCAAAAATATCACATATTTTATTAAAACCCTAGTTTGCACATACGAGATCCTCCTTGTATACAAACACATTCTAAACACTAGGAAAATATATTGCTAATTTTAGAAATATTTTCTAAATTTTCCTAAATTTTTCAAGCACAATTCTACAAATTCATATTAAATTTTTAAATTTATTACATTAATTTTAAAAATTCATTTAAAATCCCTAGATTGCATCAACTAACTCTCAATTATTTTACAATATTTTCCCAAATCATTTTCTAAAATTTTAGCTACATATAAAACTAAAAAAATCAATTTTAAAATAAAAATTCATATTTTTTTACACAAATATTATTGAAAAAATCTTTAGTTGCATATACTAGCACCTATTTTCTTCTTGAGGTATCACCTTACATGTTCAGTAGCTTAGTATCCTTTTTGTGTAAATTCTAATTTACTTCCTTTTTGGAATTTGCATTTCTTATATTCAGTACTTTCCCTTTCTATCACATTGCATCTTAAAACTCATTGAAAAATATTTAAACACATTTCAAATTGTTTTCCTACTTTACTAATGGCCCAATATACAAGTTTTGATGAAACTGTTAAAAGAGAACTTCAAGAACTCTTAACTAAACATCTAGATATGCAAGATGACATGCTTAGAATTTTCCAAAAAGAACAACAAAAAGTGACCAATGGTCAATCTTCTCAAACCACAAAGTAGCTAGTTATAAATGACACTACAGAAGAACTATGTCATAACAACCCCCTATAGCAACCCAACCTTCTTCCATGCCACCAGGTATAGCTAGTACATCCCTATATCTTGATGTGGTATCCCTTGTACAAGAGATAATATATCTTCAATCCATGGTGCAACATCTTGAGTAAGGTGTTTCTATACCTACATAGGCATTAGATTATTTTTCTTTACTACATACACCATTGGCAAGTCACATTGCTTCTACACCCTTACCACTAGGTTTTGTTCAACCCAAGCTCACTTTATATGATGGTAAGGGTGATCCAGAGACACATTTGAAAGTTTTTCACATAGCATGCTTGGACTATGTACCCAATGACTAGCTACTTACCAAGTTATTTCCATAGAGTCTAAAGTATTATGCTTTAGAATGGTTTTATAGTCTATGAAATTAGTTGGTCATTGTATTCAATCCTTTAGCAGACATGTTCCTAGCATATTTTAGTATCAAAATTAGTGATAAGGTTTCTTATGCACAAATTTCCCAATAGAAACAAAGTTAAAATGATCCCCTCACAGATTATGTTCTTATATACAAGACTATTCTAGCTAAGCTAACTAGCCTCATGGTTGATAAAGAGTTATAGGACATCTTTAAGTAGAGCCTTCTACCAGCATTGTATGAAATTATTGTTGAACATTTTTTTCCCAACAAGCCAAAAAATTTGGTCCCCCATTTTTTCATGCTATTCTGAGCCAGTACTATTGATTTTTCACAAGTCTTGCAATTTATACATACTCTAAAGGTTTTCTATAGATTCTGCAGGTCCATTTCTATGGACTCTACAGAGCTTGGATTTCTACGGACTTAGTAGTGAAGTTTCTATGAACTCAGCAGTGAAGTTTCTACGGACTCTGTAGGTCCATTTCTATGGACTCTACAGGTTTTCTACGGACTTCACAGGGACTTCTACAAACCCTGTAGGTGAGTCTTTTGGCGCATGAAGAACCAGTTTAGAGAGTGTTGGGTTTTACAAAGCTTCTTCAAACTCTTGTCTGAAGAAATAAAAAGGAAAGAGAGCTAAAATGGTTCAAAGACACTTTTCTTAAAGTTGGAAGAGTGGCTCAATGACATAATCTTTCCAAGAGTTAGCATCTTTGAACCGTTGAACCATGGAACTGGTTCGATGCTTCAGTTCAATGCCATGGTTCATCACTTTAGTTCAAAGCTTTAGTTCATCTGCTAGGTTCAACATTTTGGTTCAACTGCAAAAGTTCATCAATGAAGTTCAAAGGCTCAGCTCAATTCAAATGGTTCAATCACTTTGGTTCAACATAGAGTTCAATCGGCAAAGTTCATCACTTTGGTTCAATCTATTAGTTCAATATCTTTTGGTTCAATCAAAGGGTTCATCCATCAGGTTCATTAGCTCAGTTCAAATCTTGGTTCAATTAGATGGTTCAATGAGCTTGGTTTAATGCTCGGTTCAAAGCCTTGGTTCAACAACCATTTGAACTGTTGAACTGGTTTAATGGATTGGTTCAACGGTTGGTTCAAAGGAGCGGTTCAAACAAAAGTTCAAGCCTCCTGAAGGACAAGTGCCCTTGTGGACAGTAGTTATGGGATCAAGAGCCCTTGTGGAGGGTAGGGAGCATTTCAAAGAGGCCATAAAGAAAGCTACAAAGGTAAGATCTTTCAGAATTTTGTTAAGGCAAAGGCATAATTCTTTTGAATTCCTTCAGACAAAAAGTCCAAAGGAATTCGGAAGGCCACAGGAAGAAAGCCAAGAAAACTTCAAAGAAATCAAAAAAACCGATACAATTCTCATGGACTTTTTGTTTGTGGGAAAATGTTTGTGCGAAAATCCCATGGGGAAGAAACCCAAAGGAATGACAAAAGGCCAAAGCAAAAAAGCTAAAGGAAATTCCAAGGGGTGACAGGCCCGAGGACGTCAAAATCAAGCATAGAAAACTAGCCATTAAGAATTCAAAAGTAGTGACGGGTGTGCAGACATCAATTTTAAGTTGGTTAAATAGTTGTTTTTTTATAATGCCTAAGCGCCAACCATGAAAAGAAACCAAGGAACACAGTGACCCACTAGAAGATAGCCCCCAAGGGCTAAAGGAGAAGAAGGAGACAATGAAGAAGGTAAGGTGTAGAAAGAGACAATGTAGTCCAAGTGGCAAAGAGGAGCTGAGTTATCGCTAGATAGTCACCAAATAGCACAAACAATAAATAGCATGGCCTGTCTTCTCCAGTTTGCATTTATAAGGAGACAAACTATGTGAATATCTAGAAAGAACAATATGTTTATAGAAAAGAGGCACAACCCATGCTTTCACATTAATTATTGGATGCCAAATTCAAAATTGGTGATTATATAGCATGGTTCTAGCAAGCCTCTTCTAAAAGAATGACATTAGGAACAGTGACTTCCTCTTCCTGATGTTTTCAATGCACATGGGCCAGCTTGTCAAAGAAGTGCCAAGTTCTCTTCCCCTCTTTCTATATATTGTAAAAATTCTCATTTAAGAAGGATCCAATCTCTCAGCCTTAAGGCAAAACTCTACCCAAAAATATCTCAGGCTTGTAAGGCAAAACTCTGCTAGATTTTACCTTGAATTAAGACTTAGCATTTTCACCTCCATCTAGCTTTACACTTTTGAATGTGTCTATGCCTTTGCTCTATGTTAAGTCAGTTTCCTTATGCTTTCACAGGGTGATTTCAGCATGTCCAGTGCATTGTGAGTTTCTCTTTTGAAGGTTTGCAAGAAGTGTCCCTAGAGGAGTGTAGGTGCCTATGAATAGGTTGTCATAAGTGTGTCTAAGGATGCCTCTAGTAGTTTCTTCATCCCTGTATTTCCATAGACCCCAAGCTCATTGATGCAGAAGGATTTCCCACATCAGATGAAGTGTATTGGTGCTTCTTCTTGGTGAAAAGTGTATATTTAGGTTGGGTGGGTCATCATTTTGGTGTATTACCTTTTTATTTTTAGGCTTAGGTTCTATTTTCAGCATCTCTCTCTCCCTTTTCAACCCCTCTTTTTATATTTATTTGTTATTAGTAAGAGAAACTAGGGCCTAAAAGATACATCAAAGGGAGCTAGCCCTTATCTAGAGACTCTCCCCTCTAGCTTTATCAGTCCCACAGGCGAGATGGGAGTTTCCATTGTTGCGTGTGGAAGGGCAGGAACTAGGCATCCTACCCCAGGTGTAATCCACTGCATCAATAGTTTTTGGCATGCCCGGTGGGACTAACAAGGACAAGTTGTGTCTATAGAGTTGAAGGATTTTTGGTGTGTTATTCAACCAACTAGCCTTTGGAGGCTTTTACATCAACACCAATGGCAACTCTGAGTTAAATCAACTGGTTAAGCATTTTTGGTGCCATCAAGAAGTAATATTTGGGTATTTATAATTCCATCTTTCAGAGCCATAGATCTTGTTTTCCTTGGCCAGCTTGGCTATGATCTTTACCAGCCTTATGTGGATCCTTATCAGGTTGAATATGACCAGTCTCAGCCATGTCATGAGCTATATCAGCCTTATGCCCAGTCTTTTCAATGTGTCACTTCTCCTACTCAACCTAATCTCTTTGCCAATCAACCCATTTCCAAATTTCAAATGAGCACTACTGGCATATGAAAAATATGTGGTAGAGCTTGGCACCAGAAGGGGATGTGGCCAAGATTTTTTTGATCATGTCATCCATCAAGTGAGAAATGCACTAGATCTAGTTAAGAGTGAATGGACTCTTATTGAAAGAGCCAATTGGCAAAGGCTTACAAGTGAGATGTTGGTTGTGAGTGGTTTGATTGCATCTTTGGAAGAGAAGCTGAATATTCATGAGAGGCAGCCTTACCAAGTTTATCAACCTGCATACCCACTACCCCAAGTATCATATCAGTCATACACAGCCCTTGCTTATGAGCCAAGTCAAGCCTGTCAAAGTCTTTTCCCAAATCATGTTGAGGAGAGTTCTGAAATAGTAAATCTTGTGTTGAAGGCTAATCTTGATAGACAGATCAAATTGACAAATCTTCAAATGTAGCAGTCTATTTTGGCAGCAAGGGAAGTGGAATCCAAACCCTCACTACCCTCTCACATTGTGGTCCCATCACCCCAAAAGGAGATGCCTAGTCCTAATATCTTGAGCTAGAATAAAGTGGTTGAGTCATGGAACAGCAAGGAGGAGAAAGACATTGTCTAAGAGTGTGAGGTACAAAATGAGGTTAGTCCTTTTCAAGTCCCTCCCACCCTTCCTCAAGAAGCTTCTTGCATTTCATGGCAACCCTCATGCACTCCCCATCTCTATGATGATTCTTATGAGCTTCAAGAAAGACAAAATGAGGATAATCTAGCTAAGCGGGTTGAGGAATTGGAGGCTAAGATGAGACTCCTTAGAGAAAGAGAGATGGAGCTTTCAGACCTTGTAGAGGAGACTGCACTAAAAGATACCCCTTCTACTAATCCTCAAGCTGATTTTAATATTGATGAAGTGTTGGTAAAGTGGAGGGATGAAAATCAAGTGATTTTGGCCCAAGGTCTGCCCCCTCCTATTCTAGAGAAAACCCCCTCTTGTGTGCCAAATCCTTTCTATCAGATGGCACTTGCTCATTCTGGCTCATATGATGCATCAATTGATCCTACCCTTAATCTCGTGTGCCTAGCTTTTTAGCATGCCTCTTTTCAGATAGCTCTTCCTGTACATGAGCAAACCCTCCCAAATCTTCCCCAACCTCTTCAAGTCTTTCAACATGATCTCAAAATTCCAAGCTGGAAGAAGGAACATCATGAACCAGCCTAGGACCTTGAAGAGGATAAAGTTACTCCTTGTTCACAAAGGGAAAATTCCAATTCCAAGGTCATGAGTTGGAAGCAAATGGTGGAATCTTGGGGTAGAAAGGAAGAGGAAGAGAAAGGTTTCACTCAAAACCTTAAAGAAGATGAAGCTGCTCCTACTCCCAATGATGATTATGACCTCCAAGAAAGGCTCTTCCAAGAAGATATAGATAGACAAATTGTAGATTTGGAATCCAAAGCGAGACTCCTCAGCCAACGTGTGGTAGACATTTCAGACCAAATAGCATATTCCATGTTTAAACACACCCCATCTATACACCTCCAACAGAACTATCAAGCCACGCCTGATGTAGATGTAGTGTTGACCAAATGGAAAGAGGAGAATCATTTGATTCTAGCTTGAGGACTGTCTCCTCTCCCACATGAGTTCATCTGTTAGCCTTCCATTTCCCCCCTTCTCAAGGAGGAGCCTATCTTAAAGGAAGCAAGTGAAGAGGAGTATGCTCAGTTCATCACTAATCAGGGAGATTTCATGAGTGTGGATGAGGAAGAGATCACCACAGATGTCATGGAGGGGCATGGACACTTTCTTAATCAAGTTTTGAATAATTTGTTTAAAGTCATTAGGGTAGGTTACACTATTCTTCAAGGAGGCTATGAGCTAGATAAGGGTGGAGAAGGTAGCATTAGGACTCAAATAAGTATGCAAAGGGGCTGTAAGTTTTTAGATTTATCCTTTTAGGAGGTTGGTGAATCTAAAGATACTTTATTTAAAGTCATCAAGGAGGATGGTCATACCATGGAACCCAAGCGTGAGGCAAAAGAGAACAAGCTAGTCAATGATGCATATCAAGGGGCTTATGGTGATGAGCTAGCAACGATCAATTTCTTGGTGAGATACACTAGCATGAAGAACCAATAAAAGGTAAGATTTTAAGAACAAATAGAGTACGTATATGTTGGAAGCATGTTTGAATCTAATCCACTCAGATACGAGGCAATCTAGGTGGCAGGCAAGAGGAGCAGGTCACCAAGCCTCCACTTCATTCAACCACTTACTTGGCACCATAAGTTTCCTAGCTAGGGAGGGAACTTAAGAAGTTTTCCCTTTGATCCAAGAGGGAGGTAAATACACCTGGTTAGTTGTACATAGTAGTTTGTTGTCAGTTGTCTTTCTTGATTTCCCTAAGTGCAGTTTGCACAAGTAGTGTTTTTTAGCCTTGCATGTGTTTTCCTTTGTGTGTGGGGTAAAAGGCTCATGTTTGATTCTGGGATCTTTTGGGGTTATTGCTAACCTTTCTTCAAAGTTGCATTCTGACTCTGTGCCCAATGGACTATAAGGCAACTGGACTTTAAGCATAGCAGGAATGCTTCCCCTGGGAGTTGCCAATTTGTTGACCATTTTTTGCCCAACAAGCCAAAAAATTTGGTACCCCTTTTTTTCATGATGTTCTAAGCCAGTACTTTTGATTTTACATGAGTCTTGAAATTTCTACGGACTCTACAAGTTTTCTATAGACTCTGCAGGTCCATTTCTATAGACTCTACAGAGCTTGGATTTCTACAAACTCAGCAGTGAAGTTTTTATGGACTCTATAGGTCCATTTCTATGGACTCTGTAGGTTTTCTACGGACTTCACAGGGACTTCTACGAACTCTATAAGTGAGTCTTTTAGTGCATGAAGAATCAGTTCAGAGAGTGTTAGGTTTTACAAAGCTTCTTCAGACTCTTGTCTAAATAAATTCATAAGGAAAGAGAGCTAAAATGGTTCAAAGACACTTTTCTTAAAGTTGGAAGAGTGGTTCAATGACATAATCTTTCCAAGAGTTAGCATCTTTGAATAGTTAAACCATTAAACTGGTTCAATGCTTTGGTTCAATCCCATGGTTCATCACTTCGATTCAAAGCTTTGGTTCATCAGCCAGGTTCAACATTTTGGTTTAACTGCAAAAGTTCATCGGCAAAGTTCAAAGGCTCAGCTCAATTCAAATGGTTCAATTGCTTTGGTTCAATGCAGAGTTCAATCAGCAAAGTTCATCACTTTGGTTCAATCCATCAGTTCAATGACTTTTGGTTCAATCAAAGGGTTCATCCATTAGGTTCATCAGCTCGGTTCAAAGTTTAGTTCAATCGGATGGTTCAATGAGCTTGGTTCAACGCTTAGTTTAAAGCCTTGGTTCAACAACTATTTGAACCATTGAATCGGTTCAATGGTTGGTTCAAAGGAGTGGTTCAAATGAAAGACCAAGCCTCCTGAAGGACAAGTGCCCTTGTGGAGGGTAGTTTTGGGTTTAAGAGCCCTTGCAGAGGGTATGGAGCATTTCAAAGAGGCCACAAAGAAAGCTGTAAAGGTAAAATCTTTCATAATTTTGTTAAGGCAAAGGCATAATTCCTTCAAACATTTTATTTGAAGGAATTCATTCAAAAAAAAGTCTGAAGTAATTTAGAAGGTCGCGAGAAGAAAGCTGGGAAAACTCTGAAGAAATCAAAGTGGCCAATACAATTCTCGCAAACTTTTTATCCACAAGAAAATGTCTGTGCAAAAATCCTGTAGGGAAGAAACCTAAAGGAATGGAAAAATGCCAAAGAAAAAAAGCTAAATGAAAGTTCAAGGGGTGATAGGCCTGAGGACATCAAAATCAAGCACAACAAACTAGTCATTGGGAATTCAAAAGCAGTGACAGGTGTGTGGACGTCAATTTTAAGGTGGTGAATTAGTTGTTTGTTTTTTTAAATGCCTAAGCACCAACCATGAAAAGAACTCAAGGAAAACAGCAGCCCACCAAAAGATAGCCCCTGAGGGCTAAAGGAGCAGAAGGAGACAATGAAGAAGACAAGGTGTAGAAAAAGAGAAAGTAGTCTAAGTGGCAAAAAGGAGGCGAGTTATTGCTAGATGGTCACTAAATGATGCAAATAGTAAACAACATAGCGTGTCTTCTCCAATTTACATTTATAAGGGGATAAACCACATGAATATCTAGAAGGAGCAGTCTGTTTGTAGAAAAGAGGTTCAACCCATGCTTTCACATTAATGCTTGAATGCCAAAGTCAAATATGGTGATTATATAGCATGGTTCCAGTAGGCCTCTTCTATAAGAATGACTTCAACAATAGTGACATCCTCTTCCTGATGTTTTCAGTGCACATGGGATAGCTTGTCAAAGAAGCACCAAGTTCTCTTCCCCTCTTTCTATATACTATAAAAATTCTCATTTGAGAAGGATCCAATCTCTCAGCCTTAAGGCAAAACTCTACTCAAAAATCTCTCAGGCTTGTAAGGCAAAACTCTACCAGATTTTACCTTGAATAAGGACTTAGCATTTTCACCTCCATCTGGCTTTGCACTTTTGAATGTGTCTATGCCTTTGCTCTGTGTTAAGTCATTTTTCTTATGCTTTCATAGGGTGATTTCAGCATGTCCAGCGCATTGTGAGTTTCTCTTTTGAAGGTTTGAAAGAAGTGTCCCTAGAAGAGTGTAGGTGCTTGTGAATAGGCTACCATAAGTGTGTCTAAGGATGCCTCTGGTAGTTTTTTCCTCCCTATATTTCCATAGACCCCTAGCTCACTAATGTAGAAGGATTTCCCACATCAGATGAAGTGTATGGGTGCTTCTTCTTGGTGAAAAGTGTATATTCGGGCTAGATAGGTCATCATTTTGGTGTATCACCTTTTTATTTTTAGGCTTAGGTTATGTTTTCAGCATCTTTCTCTCCCTTTTCAACCCCCCATTTTACATTTATTTGTTAGCAGTAGGAGAAACCAGGGCCTAAAAGATACATCAGAGGGAGTTAGCCCTTATTTAGAGACTCTCCCCTCTAGCTTCATTGGTCCCATAGGCAAGAGGGAAGTTTCCATTGTTTCGTGTGGAAGGGCAGGAGCTAGGTGTCCTGCCCTAGGTGCAATCCATTGCATAAATAATTATTTTGTTCAAAATATTCTCTTCCTTCACTAAATTATGTCATACACTCAAGGAAAGAGAAGTCAAGCTAATTTCAATAGGCAAACTTAAGTATTCAAGTATCTTAGACATAAAAAACAAGAGTAATATCAAAGTCCCATACAAGGTCAAAATCAATAACAATAAGAATTAAAATCAACTAATAGTCAATGTGGCTTTAGAGCCCCCTCAACGTGTGGTTTTATCAATGCCTCCTCGTCGAGCATTTACCAATCTACCAATTTATCCAGTCAAGGTTTTATAGTAGTTATTGGAAAGTAACATCATCACTCTCCCTCCTATCCAAGAAGTGGACCCAACAAATCCTCTTCCACTAGGATATGATCAGCATGTATTTTAAATTTTTTATAAGGCACCAAACCACACAACAAATAGATGCATCTGTTTGAGAAATAAGATACAAGACTTTATAAATGACAATCTACTTAATATGGGCACTTTAGTTGAGCATCCAAAGGCAAATCCAACACAAGATAAAGCTTTAAAAATCTTCTCAGATCTATTCCCACAACATTATAAATAGGAGAAAGATGACACATCAGGTGTTCACCATACATACCACACATATCCTCCACCAGCTACATACCAACCACCTTTAGTTGAGACACACCTTTTAAGAGGTATGATAAGTGAGTATGAGTCTATATTTACAGATAGGCCTTTTATTTCTTAGATCAGTAGATTGTGGAGGATAATATAGGTTATAATGCACTTTTTATCATAACACATATTCATAATTATCCTATTCATAGTGTACATATTGATAATGGTTCTAACCTTAACATGTGCACCTTAACACTACTACTGTATTTGGGTTATTCATAGCAAGATATCACTCTGATAGATATAGTTATCAATGGTTTCAGTGGGAATATACAAAGTTCATTGGGAAATATAGTACTTCCACTATAGGTTGGTCATACATATGTGGCAACACCATTCACTATAATCCATAGTGTAGGAGTTTTTGACATATTACTTAGTTGATCATGGATTCAAAAACTTAGGGTAGTACCTTTTATAGTTCATAGATGCATGAAATTCATTCATGCTAATTAGGTTATTATAGTTAGTGGAGTTCCTTATGATTTACCAATCCCCACTTTAGATCCATCTACCAGCTTACATGCACCAACTCTAGTTCTTCCACCTATTTTAGTTTCTCCTCCAATTTTAGTTCTGATTCCACTTCAGATCTAGCCACAATTGTGAAATCCATCCCCAATACAAAGGATTCACACACCTCTATAGCTCTAAGATTCTAAATATATTCTAGCTATAATGTTCACAACTAGAGTAGTTTCATTGAGATCTCATGTGGCTACACAGAGAGCACCTATTTAGAGAGCTTATCCTACTTCCATATGGGTCCCTAAGAGCCCTAAAATTGCATCCACTTCTTACACTTATAGGGGGACCCCACATTTAGTTTCCACTTCAGAGATTTTAGAGCAATTACAATGTACATAGATTTCAGTTTCATAATCTTAGACATACAATCATGCCTCATGATCACACATTATTCAATTGTTTGATACAAGACACCATGACAGGGAGTCTCATCCAAGACTCATCGGTGAGTATCATTTCTTCATAGTTTTTCTTATACATAGATTATATCAAAATGCAAAAATAATACAATAATTAAATATTTAATAAAAACATGTTGATTGTATGCATCATCCATGTTTTACATTGTTACTATCATGCTAGGACTTACATTATATGTTTCATGTTATTGTATGTTGATTTTTCTACATTATCATGCTTCACTTGATCTTCTTTGAGTGTGTGCAGTGACATCCAACTACTTGATTGCTTCACTCTACCCATTAAGGGACATCATACTTCTACACTCGAGACACACATTGATATACATACCCATTGGGGGCATCTTCTACATGACTACACCTTTCAGGTTATGTCATTCCTACACTACACACTCTGAGTTATCATGATAATGTACATTCCTTTCTAGATTCTATAGATTACTATATCGACATTTCACTAGTATCTAGCACTTGTGTATCTCTTAAGTATATACCTAGTCTTGTACTATACATGTTTTACATTTTCATATTTTTTTATTAGTTATATGTGCTTGTATCTTTCAAGTTCTTACATACTTTCTCTTCTTGTTTAGTGTAGTTTGTGTAATCTCATTTCTAGTTCCTACTTATCTCCTACTTATGCCTTACGACATTTTCCAATGCCCTTTGTTTTTATTCATGTGCATGCCTTAGGATATTTTCCAATGTCTTTTGCTTTTACTCTTCCATGTGCTTGTGTCCCTTGTTTATTTTACTTCTATGTGTATGTGGAATTTTGAACATGCCTTCTATGCTCACTTTTTAGTTTGACTAACATGTGCCCATGTCCCTTGTTTGTATTGCCCCTTATCCATCCCTGTATGCTTCTTGCTTCTTGCTTGTTTGATTGATGGCTTATTTGATTCTCAATGTGTGTAATGTCATGATCCATATCATGCATTTCCCTTACTTTCTTAGATGCAATGATGGACATAATGCTCCATCCCTCCAACTAACAACTAATAAATAATATCTAATATTTCTAATTCCATTTCAATACTTCACACATGTTTTTACATTATTATATCTATCTATTCATACTCCTATTGATCTAAAAATATATCAATATAAACATTGCTATATCTATAAATATCTTGTCAAAATATCACTGCTATATCATGTATCTATACAATTTTAACACACTTACATGACTCTTTCTTTTGAGGATAGTCATTGCAATTCCATCATTCTTACCCCCAGAAGAGGGTGAAACAAATAGGGATTTTATCATAGAGATCAAAGCTATTAATAGTAAAAACAACATTAATATCACCCAATTTATAATCCAAAGGTTAAACTAGTCAAAATAGAGCAAAAAAATAGTGACAGTTCTAGATGAACAACTAGTTTTAGCACAAGACAACAACACAAAAAATGAACAATAGTGCCAAACACAAGGGTGTCCTCATTTTTTCACTCCTATCTAGGTAGGAAAACACTTATTTTTTCCAAAAATAGGCATAAAAATTAATTTATATACAATTTTTGCACATTCAGATCAGTCAAAATCAGTAGTTTCAATACAATTTTCTTAGAGAATCTATATATAGGGGTTATCATGTACGACATGATGGTTATCACTTTCAATTTTAGATTATGTAGTTGACATAACTTCTAGATCAAGATCCATTCTCTCGACACTAGTAATGGGGGGCAATGTGTGTGGTATATTGGTCTTCCTTTTTGTTTTCGAGTTTAGGTTATTATCTAGGCATTATCAGTAGTTGCATGCCTTACTCCATCTGTAGGTGGTTAGCATCACTTTCAAGTTGAAATTTCATATAATTTGAACTTATAAATTACCCAAGCTCCTAAGTTGGATTTCACATAAACCTAGTGCATCAGTTTCAGAGTGGCTTTCATACAAGCCTAACCTCTATCTTTAGAAATGGCCAAGAGTGGCCTAGTTTCTAGCATACATTCAAGCTATCCACACCACATTAAAAAAAAATAGAACATACATGAGCTCCTTGAGCCATCTCATATGACATATATTTTATACTAGTATCACTTCATAACTTCACTTCACAGGGCAATGATGGAGCCAAAGGGCCAACCTTTGTATTCTTGAGCCACCTATTTAGAGGGATTAAACACATAGTCTAGACATCGATTAACACATGCATGATTCATTAACTTCACTTAGTTGTTGATGATGGAGCTAAAGGGAAAACCTTTACATTTTTGAGCAACCTTCTAGGAAATTAATCACTCAGCTCTATTCATGATATTACTCTTTATTCAACACTTACCCAGCATCATCCAGCATCACAACAAGTTTTATATTGGTTCATGTACCTGATGAGGTGTATTCATTCCTCTATCTTCCTCTTTATCTTACTTAGCTTTGTACATTATTATTTTAGATATAGTGTATCTAGTGAGAACTGATGTATTCTATATTTTTTTATTATAGATTCACACTTTACAATGTGTTCTCTCTATGCACATCTAACATCACATAGCTTCATGAACTTCTCCCTTACATGTAAGTTTAGGTATGCTTTTTACTTTTCTTTATCCTAGTATTTCAATATGTTACATCATTATAATAAATGGGGGTGAGAATGTATTTATATAAAATGTGAAATTGGGTTATTTAATCATGTCTAATGACACCCAATCCATAGGTCCTCCTTACTTACAAAACCCTTTTAGGCTCTTATATCACTAGTACTCAGTCATCCACAACCTTTCAAAATTAACCCTTACAAATTTAGATAGCTCTTTTAGGTCTAGATCCATCCCCCCAAGTTTCATTCCCTCTAGAAAATAGCACCCAGCTTCGATCAAAATGTTGAAATCCAAGGTGTCCTAATTTTGGCATTGTTGTCTAAGTGCAAAATTGGTCCTAACGATCATATTCTTTCAGATCCTTTTCCTTTTCTTTGTCAACCTAATATGAATTCATTTAACCCATGATCATTAATTTCCATATAAAATACCATTCGAATTCCATTTGAAAGGGTTGACACTCATTTACAAGAAATAAGCAAGAATATAAGTACACTCAAGCACTCTTCCCTATTCTCTGCATATAGCCTTCCAATATCATTCTAAGCTTATTAAAACCTTTACACCAGTCCCTATCCATCCAATTTTGCATCTAGTTACATCTTTCATACATAATTGCACCAAGCACTTTAATAGGGGAACTACATTAGCTTGATCCCTCCTCAGAGTATTGGTATGTAGGTAGCGTGCCCACACACAAGGTGTGAAGTACATCCAGTGTATCCTTTACACACTAAACCCTTCTATTTCTTTCCCACATTTCCATTCAAATATAATTATAAAGATCTCCTAGGGTTTTTAAGATTAAAAATAGATACATAGTGAGCTCTATAAGCTTTTAGGCTTCATTATTTTACTGACAGGGTAATACAAGCCTATCAAATAAAACCTAGAAAACTTAGACCAACTAGACAACAGCATTATAAAAGGACTACAGCACCAAATATTAGGGTATCCCACTTTTGGTGCTCTTGTAAAATCCAAAAATTAACTTCAAGATCTTATTTTTTATAGTTTCATAGTCCTATTCCTCCAGTATTAGACCCTATCTTAGTCTAGATCATTCAAAATAAGCTAATTTATATTTCTCTCATTTATTACTATATTTAGAAAAGCCAAAAATTTAATCTCTTTACACAAATCAATAGCTTAATTCATGTATATTATTTATTGATTTACTTTGCTCAAACATATTTATTTAACTAGGAATAAAACTCCATTATTCTAAAAACAAAAAAACATTCATCTCATTTGTTCCTAGAAGTTTGCTTTATGTGGATTCACAGATTAAGAGATTTATCACCACCATGTGCTTTCTATGGATTCACTATCAGCTTCATTTGGTTAGTGCTTTTGAGCCATGTGGTGGCCTCATGCTTAATCTAAGCTCCTTGACCTTTTGACCTTATACACACTATAGATCTCCTTAGAATGATTGAATGCATGCCATTGATTTTTTTAGTTGATCGAATGCACACTATTGATCTACTTAGTTTCCATGATCATGCCACTTGTTATTAATGCAATTAATCCTTGGATCCTCTAACCTTTTAACTGTGATCTCACCATTGATCTTTGAGTGCACAATTAAATGTGTTTCATTAGATCTTTGGGACCCATTGACTTGATTAGACGCCTATATGCCATATATCTAGATCATGATCACATGAGGTCTTGACATCTGGTAGTCTTATATTCAAATTAAGGATCCTTTTAATATTTTAAACTTCATTGTCTAGTTTTCATAGATTTAGTTTGATGTCCTTGAGCTCATCTCACACTGTTGGTTCATTTTTGAAGTTTTATATCTACATATAGAAAACCTTCCAAGGTATGCGACTTTTAGAGGATGTTCATGGAATAGAAAATATGATCTCTATGCAATTATCTAACTTAGTTTGATTTACCAAGTGCACTTATGAAATGCACAACTAAACTATTATGTTTACCTATGTATGATGTGTTGTGATGGTCTAGATCCTTCTATCAATGAATCATTCCCTCAATAGGAACTCTACTCAATGTCTTATTTCAGATCTAGGCAAAATTTGTATGTGGGCTAAATTTGGCCAATAGGTACTATGATCACTTAATCAGTATCCATACCTAGTGATGATGTTTTCCTAAATGAACCTCAAAATAGCCATGATATTACAATGATGATCAAGCATTGCTTCAACATAGCGTGTAAGGTAGTCTATGGTAGTAATAACATAGCATGCACTAGTGTACCTTACAACAGGACTGATGGGCCCAATAAAATCAATAGCCCATTTTTAAAAAGGTTTAGTATATATTATGGGATGAAAATGCATGACATACCTTCGATTAGGTTTACTGATGTGATGGAAAATACCACATTATCGTACATATGCCTTGGCATCTTTGAATAAAGTAGGCCACCATAACCCTGATAAAAGAACTTTGTGTATTGTATCCTCACCTTCATAGTGCCTTCATAACACACATTCATGAATTTATTGGAAAATTTTTGCATGCTAATGATATAAAACACACCATTATAGTACCTCATCTCTACCAAGTTTATACACATCTCCACCAACAAGCTGGAAGGGGGAAACGTATACAACCAATTGTTTTTTATCTTGAGCACTCAAATGGGATGGTGCAGAACCTATTGAGATAAAATTAGCTATATATTCTAAATCTTTAGTAACATGCATGATTTTTAAAAAAATTACATCAAGTAATTCATCCTCGATTGCGTGTGTTGATTCACCAAATTGAATGCAGGACAAGTGGTCTAGTCCACAATTTACCCTACCAAGTTTTATTATTATATAAAATTAGAATTATCAAAAGAGAACAATCCATATATAAACATGTCCATGTAATATTGGTTTATTCACAAGATACTTAAGTTATTCATGCTCAGTATATTAAAGGTGAATGACATGGCCAACAAATACTAGAAAAACTTTTGAAGTGCGTACACCATAGACAGAGCCTCTTGTTCTATAGTTGTGTAGTCTCATTCAACAAGAGTGAGTTTGTAACTGGCAAAATAAATAAGATGACCAGGATTTTCATCACTAGGTTGTGCGAATATATCACCTAACACCATGCCTAAAGCATCAATGTGTACAAGAAATGGCTTTGTCCAGTCTAGAAATTGTAGGATGGGTGTAGTGACCAGCTTATCCTTAAGTACCTTAAATTCCTGTTGGTGAGAACTTGTCCATAAAAATTGACCATTCTATTTCAATATTTTTTCTAGTGCCACTAAAATATTTGCATACCCCTGAATAAATTTTTATTAGTGCCCTATATGGCCTAGGAAGGCACAAACCTCACACTAAGTGGTCAATGGTGAAAGATGAATAATGACTATAACCTTATCCAAATCTACCAATAAGCCATCATGGTAAATAGTGTGACCTAATAATATGTCAAAGGGAGTAGAAAAGACAAACTTATTTAGATTTAAATAAATCTAAAGTTGATCATAATTCTCAAGCATGAGGTGAAAATTAGAACAATGATCATATACCAACCCATGTATAGTCCAATCATCTAGGTAAACTTGAAGAAACTATTGAATGAATTTCATGAAGACATCCACTACAATGCATGAAAATATGATGTGTGAATTTTTTAGATCGAAGGGCATCAAATTATAGGTAGATTAACCCCATTCAGTTTCAAGGGTGGTCTTGACCTTATCTTCTTTAGTAATATAGACCTAATGATAGCTATAACAACCATCATTGAAGGTGTAGATCTCGTATCCAACCACTCCTAGAATCTCTTCAATGAAAGGCATTGGGAAAGGGTCAATTACACAAGAAGTATTGAGGATCCTATAATCCACACAAATCTTAATGTGACCATCCTTATTAATACTAGTCACCATGGGGCTTACCCATTTAGATTCATCAATAAGGGTTATAACTCATACGCACAACATACTATCTATTTCTTCTTTAACCCAAACATGCAAATTATGATTCATGAGATATGGACTTTTCATTACTATTCAAGCTCCTTAAACTAACTTAATATACATTTTTCTTAAATAAGTATTCGCTCCTTTCATCTATCTATAGTTGTATGGGAAAACATCTTGATATTCAAAGTTCCAAGATCTTAGATAGCTCAACATCAAACTAATAATACCCAAAATATATATATTAGGTGCATCTTTTGTTTTGATGTTATATTGAATAATCTAGAGTGTTGGAATATTGTCATTGATGTCAAATGAACTATTGCCGAAAGTGAATGGAATTGATTGCAAGAAGTGAATAGAATTGATGGTCGTAAGTGAACAGAAATGTCAACGGAAGTGAACGGAATTGTTGACAGAAGTGAACATAATTGTTGCCGGAATTGAATGAAAATGTCGACGGAAGTGAACGGAATTGTTGACGGAAATGTTGACGGAAGTGAATGGAATTGTCGACGGAAATGTTGACAGAATTGTCAACCTTGGCCGACCTATTGGGAGGAGGTGTGATCGTTCGAAAGGACCTTTTCACTTGAAGAGTCATGATCTTAATTTGTGGGTTTACGTGGGTTATAAATAAGTCCATAACGAATGGCAAAAGAGTAGATTCGAAAGTAGAAGATATATAAAAGAAGAGCAGAATTTTTAAAGGCAAATTTTTTTGAGAATATTGAAAAGAAAAAATTAGCAAGTATAAGAAAGAGTATAGCAGTGAAAACACTAAAGTTTAGATCGAATCTAAAGGAGATAAAGCAAGTGTTTTATCATCTATTGTTTTGACAACAAATTTGAGATAGAAGAGTGATTTTTTCTGAGAAGGTTGGTGCCTTCATTTTGAAGAGATTGGTGTCTCTTGCTGAGTTGGTGCTCAGTGAAAGGGGTCGGTGCTCCTGTAGGTTGGTGCCTACAAAATTATTTTTTGGGGTTGGTGCTCCAGTAGGTTGGTGCCTACGAATATTTATATTAAGAGAATTTCTCTTTGGTTTTCTCTCGAAAGGGTTTCCACACAAATCTGTGCCTATTTGCATTGTGTGGTTTTACATTTGATTGCTTTGAATATATTAATTGCAGAGTAATTTGAGGTTTTAAATTTAAGATTAATAGCCAAAAGTTAAAAAAATTATTATACTGATTCACCCCCCCTCTCAGTATAAGCTTGTGCTTAACAGTTGGTATCAGAGCTGGTTCCTTTGGTGTTAACACAACTGCTAGAAGGTAGATCTTGGAAAGCACATATGGCAGGATCTCAAGTACTAGATGGTTTCTCCACCAACAAGGCTCCTTTGTTCGATGGAATGAATTATGCATTTTGGAGCATAAGAATGAAGACTTACTTGATGGCCCTAGGTTTTGATATCTGGCAAGCAGTGGTAATAAGATACACAACACCACAAATTGCACCAATGGATGCCACCAGAAAAAAGTCCAGTGAGAACAATGTGAAATCTATGAATGCAATCTTATGCGGGCTTTTAGAAAATGAGTTTGTTAAGGTTATGCATTGTGAAACTGCAAAAGAGATTTGGGATAAACTCAACACTATTTATGAAGGTGATAGTAAGGTTAGAAAAGCAAAACTCCAAACCCATCAGAGGTAGTTTGAAAGTTTAAAAATGAAGAATGATGAAAACATTCCTGGGTATCTTCTTCGTGTCAATGAAATTGTTAATGTCATTCGAGGACTCAGAGAGAAAATTGAAGAATCTATGATCATTCAGAAAGTCCTGAGATCCCTACCATTGAGATTTGATGCGAATGTCTCCACCATTGAAGAAATGAAGGATTTAGACATGATGAAAATGGATGAGCTCCATGGAATTCTTACGGCCTACGAAATGAGAACCGAATTTGAGAGACAATCGAAGAAGGAAGCATCATTCAAGGTCTCAAAAAAAGAGAAGATCAAAGAACCAGAATCAAGTGAAAATTCAAGTAGTGAAGAAGATGAAAATGAAGCTCTATTCATTCGGAAGTTAAAGAAAGTATCAGGCAAATATAAAGGAAAGTTACCATTTAAATGCTTTAATTGTGGTAAAATTGGTCATTTTGCAGCCAAATGTCCAAATAAAGGAAATAGCGATGATGAGAGAAACAAATCAAAGTACAAAAAGGGATTTAAGCTGAGAAAAGACAAGCAAAGATTTGAGAAACAAAAGAAAAACCTATGCTCGAAGAGGTATAGCAGCTCATCCGAAGAAAACAAAGAAAGTGATGTTGAGAGTGATAATGAAGAGATTATGTTCATGGCTATAAAAGAAAATGCCACCACTAGCAAAGATAATTTGGAGGAAGACGAAGACATGGAAGAAGAAGGTGAAGTGAACCTTGAAGAAGAACTTCTTTGTGCGTTGGAAGAAATAAAAGCTTTTAAGAAGAATCAGAAACTAAAGTTACAACTCTAAAAATATGAAGAAGAGAATCAAGACTTCAAAACAAAGACATCACAAGTCTTTGAGGAATCAAACAAGGTAATTGCTGATCTAAAAGTCTAAATTGAAGAAGCAAATAAAATTGAAGAAGATCTAATGGATCAGCTAAAGAAGAAAGGAGAAGACTGTGAAAGGTATGAATTTGAAATAGATGTTTTAAAAAGGGACCTAGAAAAGGCAAATTCTAAAATAACAAGTGAATTGAAATCTAAAAAAAGCACTCAAGTTTTGAATAAGATTCTAGAGAGTCAAATATCACCATCTAACAAGTCAGGCATTGGGTATGAGAAAGAAAAAGAGAAAGCTAAGAGCTACGTTGAAACTCTTAAGGAACCAATGAAAAAGGAGACCAAGAAGGAAGAAGCCAAGAATACAAAAACCAACTCTATCAACAAAGAAAGCAAAGGAGAACAAAACTTCAGAAGACCATTTGCTCCAAGATATACAAATAAAACTAGGTTTAGTAATTATTTTAATGGATATTGTTATTATTGCAATCATTTTGGTCATAAGAAATTAGATTGTAGAAAGAGAGCCAAGGATATTGAAGTCAGGAGCAGAAACAAAAGAACCTATGGAGCTTCGAACAGAAACTACAATTCATTTATTCCCTTATCAAACTTTGATGAAGCTATAGTTTGTTACAAGTGCAATAACTATGGACATATAGCATGCTATTGTAGAAGTGTTTTTGAATCTATAAGATAAGATCAAAATTTCAAAGCTCCAGTGATAAAGAAAAGAGAACCATCAAAGATCTGGAAGAATAAGCAAGAAGAATCCATGATTGTTCAAACAGCATTCCATGTTAGAGATGAAGGACAATAATGGTTCATTGATAGTGGATGTTTGAGACACATGACTAGAGATAAAAGCAAATTCATCTCGTTAAAAAAGGTCAATAAAGGCACGGTGAAGTTTAGAGACAACACTACAGCCAGAATAATAGGAAAAGGTACACTTAGTCTCGATAATGGAAAAACCAAAATAGAAAATGTGTTATATTTGGAAGGGTTAAAGCATAATCTTCTAAGTGTTAGCCAAATGTGTGATTAAGGACACACACTCAAGTTCTTTTTTGAAGGTTGTGAGATCAGAAAAAGAGACACAGGAGAACTAATTGCAGATGCTCATAGAACCACAAACAACCTATACATGTTTGGAGAAATGAGAGGAGAGAAATGTTGTCTGAGTCAAGTTGAAGAAAGTTGGTTATGGCATAGAAGGTTAGGGCACATAAATTTTGATAATCTTGTGAAAATCAGCAACAAACAAGCTGTGCAAGATATGCCAAAGATAACAAAACCTTCAAGCACTCTATGCAAGCAATGCCAACACGGGAAGCAAACCAGAACAAGGTTCAGAATGAAGGAATATTCGACCACCAAACCACTAGAGCTGATTCATACAGATCTTTGTGGTCCTACCAGAATTGAAAGCATGCAAGGTGAGAGCTACTTTATGTTGCTCATTGATGATTATACTATAATGACATGGGTAGCCTTTCTAAAATAAAAATCAAAAGCATTTAAAAATTTTAAAGCTTTCAAGGCATTAGTAGAAAATGAAAAAGAGCTGAAAATAAAATGTCTAAGGTCAGATCGAGGAGGTGAGTTTATTTCAAATGAATTCATTGAGTTTTGTGAAGATCATGGAATTAAGAGACAATACTCAACTACAAGGACTTCAAAACAAAATGGAGTGGTGGAAAGGAAAAATCGAACCGTTCAACAGATGGCTAGAACTATGTTGAATGAATCTAAGTTATCAAATAGATTCTGGAGAGAAGCAGTTAATACAGCAGTATATATCTTGAATAGAGGGCAAATCAGAGTTAATAATGACAAAACTCCTTATGAATTGTGGAAAGGAAGACTAGCTTCAGTTAAACATTTCAAAGTGTTTGGAAGTAAATGTTTTATCAACAGGAATGAAGAAAACTTGGGCAAATTTGATTCAAGAGCTGATGAAGGAATTTTTCTTGGTTACTCCATCAAAAGCAAAGCCTATAGATGTTATAACAAAAGGCTACAAACTATCTTAGAAAGTGCTAGTGTTAGAATAGTTGAGATCATGAATCAAAAGGCAAAAGAACCTTCAGAAGAGCCTCTAGAAATACCCAATCTTTTAGAAGAAGGGGAGGAAGAAAATGTAGAAAAATTGAGTGAATCTGAAAGGCAGGACACCAAATCACCATCTCACTTTGTTCAGAAGAATCATGTTGAAATTCAGATCATTGGCAACATTGATACTGGGGTGCAAACCAGAAGAAGAATTGTAAGTATCCCTGAGCATGTAAATTTTTCTTTGTTATCCAAGGTAGAGCCTAAGAATTTTTCTGAAGCTAGTCATGATAAACATTGGGTAAAAGCAATGGAAGAAGAATTAGATCAAATTGAGAAGAATGAGACTTGGGAACTTGTGCCAAGGCCAATGGATCAGAATGTAATTGGCACTAAATGGGTTTTTCAAAACAAATTAAATGAAAATGGCCAAGTCACTCAAAACAAAGCAAGGTTGGTATGTAAGGGGTATGCTCAAGTAGAAGGTGTAGATTTTGAAGAGACTTTTGCTCCTGTTTCTAGATTAAAAGCAATTCGAATATTTATTGCATTTTCAGTATTCAAAAATTTCAAAGTTTATCAAATGGATGTTAAATCAGCATTTCTAAATGGCAATCTAGAAGAGGAAGTTTACATAGAACAGCCATAAGGATTTCTCTTATCAAAAAACAAGGATTATGTGTGTAAGTTGAACAAGGCTTTGTATGGATTGAAACAAGCTCCTAGAGCATGGTATGCTAGGCTTGATAAATACCTACAAGACCAAGGAATCAAGAGAGGATATGCTGATAGTAATCTTTACATCAAAACTGAAGGAGATCACTAGTTAATTGTTTTGGTGTATGTAGATGATATAATCTTTGGAGGAGACAATAAAGAAATGTCTAAGATATTTGTCGAAGATATGCAAAAGGAATTTGAGATGTCCATGTTAGGTGAGTTGTCATTTTTCCTTGGTTTACAAATCTCTCAATCTAACAAAGGAATATTCATATCCCAAAGCAAGTATGTGAAGGAGATGTTGAAGAAATTCCATATGGAGGAATGTGCCTCTGTTAGCATGCCTATGGCTACAGGTACAAAGTTGAGCAAAGATGATGAATCTCTGAATACTGATCAAACACTTTACAGATCAATGATTGGGAGTTTACTATATGTGACGGCATCTAGGCCAGATATCATGCAAGCAGTAGGTATGGTTGCACGATTTCAAGCAGCTCCAAAAGAAACACATGTGCAAGCCGTGAAACATATATTTAGATATTTAAAGAGAACCTTGGATTATGGGTTGTGGTACCCAGGAGGTAAAGACTTCACATTGGTAGCATACATGGATTCAGATTGGGCAGGTTGTGTAAATGATAGAAAAAGTACAAGTGGAGGAGCATTCTTTCTTAGAGATAGCCTAGTATCTTGGTTGAGTAAGAAGCAGAATTCTATATCTCTATCCACAGTGGAAGCAGAGTACATAGTGGCAGTGTTATGTTGTACACAAGTTCTATGGATGAAACAAACCTTGAAAGATATCAAAGTAGAGTATAATCATCCAATCTCTATATTCTGCGATAATACTAGTGCGATAAGTATTTCAAAGAATCTAGTTATGCATTCCAGAACTAAGCATATCCCTATACAGTATCATTACTTGAGAGAACAGGTGGTAGAACAAGTAAAATTGGAATATGTTTCCACATCTGAACAAATGGCAGATATCTTCACTAAGCCACTTCCAAAGGAAACATTTGAGTACCTACGACAGAAGTTGGGAGTAATTTCTTTTGCCTCTTGCCACTAAAGGGAAGCATCAGCTAAGGGGGAGCTAAGTACTAGCTCTTGGATAGACCCTTTGCCATTGATGTCAAAGGGGGAGAAGTACAAAAAGAAGATGTCACAGAAAGGGGGAGCTACAGTGGAAAAAAAAAAGGCAGGGGGGATTCAAATAGAAGAGACAGTGCAGCAAGGGGGAGCAGTTTTAGTATGTGGTTGCCATCAATGACAAAGGGGGAGATTGTTGGAATATTGTCATTGATGTCAAATGAACTATTGCCGAAAGTGAACAGAATTGATTGCCAGAAGTGAATAGAATTGATGGCCGTAAGTGAACAAAAATGTCGACGGAAGTGAACGGAATTATTGATGGAAGTGAACGGAATTGTTGCTAAAATTGAACAAAAATGTCAACGGAAGTGAACAGAACTGTTGACGGAAATGTCGATGGAAGTGAACGGAATTGTCAACGGAAATGTTGACGGAATTGTCAACCTTGGCCGACCTATTGGGAGGAGGTGTGACCGTTCGAAAGGACCTTTTCACTTGAAGAGTCACGACCTTAATTTGTGGGTTTTCGTGGATTATAAATAAGTCCATAATGAATGGCAAAAGAGTAGATTCGAAAGTAGAAGATATATAAAAGAAGAGCAGAATTTTTAAAGGCAAATTTTTGTGAGAATATTGAAAAGAAAAAATCAGCAAGTATAAGAAAGAGTATAGCAGCGAAAACACTAAAGTGTAGATCGAATCTAAAGGAGATAAAGCAAGTGTTCTATCATCTGTTGTTTTGACAACAAATTTGAGATAGAAGAGTGATTTTTTCTGAGAAGGTTGGTGCCTTCGTTTTGAAGAGATTGGTGTCTCTTGCTGAGTTGGTGCTCAGTGAAAGGGGTCGGTGTTCCTGTAGGTTGGTGCCTACAAAATTGTTTTTTGGGGTTGGTGCTCCAATAGGTTGGTGCCTACGAATATTTATATTAAGAGAATTTCTTTGTGGTTTTTTCTTGAAAGGGTTTCCATGCAAATCTGTGTCTATTTGCATTGTGTGGTTTTGCATTTGATTGCTTTGAATATATTAATTGCGGAGTAATTTGAGGTTTTGAATTTAAGATTAATAGCCGAAAGTTAAAAAATTTCTTATACTGATTCACCCCCCCTCTCAGTATAAGCTTGTGCTTAACATAGAGTGGCTTGGAATAATGTTTCTTCTATACTTTCATGGTATCTTTGATGTCACACTCCCCATATCTAGTATTCAAAGCTAGTGGCTAATTGATGGATCTTATAGATCAAAAATGGTACCTTCTTCAATTTGGAACACTACTTTTTTATTACTTTTTCATATTTTTTACTGAAGTAAAAGGTCAAAGGGAGAGTCATCCCATAATGGAAATGTTGTGGGTTATTGGAAGATAGATAGATAGTCTTTTCAAGTGACCTACATATGTCGAATGTGATCCTATATTGGCATTGAATCACCTATAATAGCCTATCAGATTGCTTAAAGGGATAGGTGCAAATCCATTTGAGAAGATTAATAGGATAAAGTTGATATCATATTTATCCTACTTCACAAAGATGTTTCTTAACATTGTTCTTGATGAATATGCCAAGCTCTAGCCAGGTGTGTAGAGTACCATAAAATGCATGAACCCATAAATATTTAGGTAAAGATAATGTGCCATAAATCCAAAGGCTTTCATAAGCCTTGAAATTAACTTATAGAATAGTAACACCATCATAGCTGAAAATGGTGCAAACCTAATTATCATGATGAAAATGGTAGTGCATAACAGTGTGCATGTGGTCCCTGTTGAGTAATTAGTGATGGTGAATAACCCACCATCAAGTAATGGTTATTTGAATAACATAAATAATAAAGTACATCCATTCATATTTAATCACATAAAAGTCTTCCAACTATTATATTAACTTGTTGATTTGCATTTAGACATAAAATGTAAGTGTCTAATCTAATTATCAAGGTGGTACATTCATTAAACATCCACCAATAAGACAAACATATCTACAAAGCTTTTTCACTTTAGAGGGAAAAATTAACTAGATCTCAAGAACTCTACAAATTTCTCTTGTTAAGTCAAATGTGCCTTGATCCCAATGTTCATAGGAAACACTAGTAGTGTCAAAGACCACTTAAGCATACTTCCACCATAAAATTCCATCACAGGTAGGGTCCACATTCTCATTTCCTTATGTCATGATGTTATAAATATGATATAGATCCTCATCTACATCAACAAATTATAAAAAAGGTGTCCCTTGATCCTTATTTAATAAGATGACCACGTGTTGGGTGTTATTGTAAAAACTGATGTAGTGCCTCATGAATCTCAAGTTTGTATTGTTTAAATATCACCAAGGCTAACTAATAACTGCTAGGAAATCATTAGCTTTAGCTAACTCAATGATCTCAAATTCACCTTTGAAACTGATGCCTAATATGTTGATCGTGGCATTCTTAATAGGCATTGTGTGGGTCTTATTGGACATAAACAAGACATGAGGAGAGGGATGTAGAGAGGGACTCACCATATTATTCCAAACATCTTTTATGATTACATTAACTTTAATTCCTATGTCTACTAGAATAGCTCATATGATCCATCGATTAATAGAGGCATTCACAGCAACTTATTTATCATATTCAACATTGAGTTGAATATAACATACTTGTTTAAGTGCATGATTCAAGGGACGTTCTATTGAATACATGGTTGTATGCTTCTATAATTAGCTCTATAGGATGGGGATGAAACATTTTTGAAGAATCAACTTGTATAGCTCATAAAAATCATCCTTCCCTGAGTTTTTAGAAGGCTCTATTTGCATAAAAGCATACATAGGTACTTATTTATCCTTCAAAAACTCTATCTCTCCTTATAGCTCTTATACCAAGGCTATCATGTCTTAAAATATTTCCTTTTAGTGTCGAGCATAAGGGTATTAACTTGCATGAGGATATTCACACTGAACCTTCTCAGTTAGAGGTGTTGAAGATGTAGGTTGAATAAAGGCTCTAATCTAAGTAGTGATGTTCACCTTAGGTTTGACTGGTGGAGTCGAAGGATGTGGTCTCCATTCAGTAGTAGAGGTCTTATCAACATAGATCATGCTATCACCCTTCTAATTATTATTCTTAGTGAGGGTCACATATAAGTTGATCCACTCCTCTAGATGATGTTCATTTATGTAATAAGCACAAGTTGGATATATTGGGTAAGCATGTTGGCAGTGGTCTGAAGATCCACACTTGTAAAAGGTTCATGGTGGGAAATAACCACCTCCAAATCCATTCCCTCATCTTTAGCCTCTAAAAGTTTGACATCCATTATCCTCTTAGTTATTTGCTACATAAGCTTAGTGTGTACCATGAATTTTTACTTCATAAATCTCATCTGTGAACTAATAATTTGACTCAAGAGAGGATGGTTAGTATTTTTTTAGTTCCAAAGATGAAATCAAAATTGAAATAAACACACTAGCATAACATCTATAGGCCTGGTTATTAGGGGGATATTAGTTAATAAAACATGAATGGAACACACAACTAAAATTTAAAATAAACATCTTTTTACCTTCCTTGGATGATCCAAAATGATTATTGTAATGGCTTGCTCAGTTTGTGCTCATGAAGTCTGCATCAATGGAAGCATGGCTACCTCCATCTCTCCTTGGCACCTTATTTTGCTTTGACTTGGCTTGGCTCAACATTTGGGCATTATAACACTAAGATGAAATTATTTTGAATGAATTTAGGCATTATAATTTTGGCATAAAATATCTTAAAATTATGGCTTTGAGGCTTGTTATTTATAGACTTTTGGAATGGTTTGAGGATCAACCATGACCATCCATCTCAAGATTGATATGTGTGGTCATGGATAAATCCAAATATTAAATTCATTCTATAAATATCCCCATTAATATTTGGGATAGATGGGAATTAAATAGGCATGGAAGGGCTTTGATGAGGCATGGGAGGCATGAATCCTAATATTTGTGGCATTTATGGCCTAGGGATGTCTTCCCAAGAAATAAGGTCACCTGATGATGTAGATATTCAATATTTATTTCCAAAAATAAATTATTCAAAAAGTTCCATATAATTCTTAATTATTCTCTAATTCGGTTTAATTATCTCTTAAGCATGATTAAGAACTTTATGCACAAATTACTCAAATTGATCATAATGCCTTGTTATTGGCCTAAAATTTGACTGAATTGGAATTAAGATGTGATGTCAGATGCATTGTATCTATTATACCATTTAGGATGATGTCAACACCAACTAATAAAGGCACATATCTCATGTAAGAGATTTGATAGGAAAGAGAAATCCAGGGCACCTAAGTGCAAAATTAACATTTTGACTAAAATTAATCTGATCAAAGTTAGCTAACCCATAAATTGCATTGACCCATTTAGAGATTCCCTAGCCAAAATCGACACTTGAATATATCAATTTCAAAGCTTTGAATGTGTTTTAGTGTTTTTAGGCCAAATTATTCACTTTCATGAAAATTGGTCAAAAGCCTAGTTGGAGGTTAATGGTGCCCAGATTTAGGTGTCTATAGTTTTCCCTTGTTTGAGAAGATGTTACAAACCGTAGGTAAAGCAATGTCTTCTTAAATAATGAGATATGGTTTGTATGCCAAAAAGAATATGATGGTTGAAGAAAAAGCTCCAAAGAGTGTTTGGGAAGCCTATAATGATGCCCCCTCGAGGGAGTGTCCTTCACATTTGTTGACGGATGGTAACTCAAAAAAGAAGAAAGAATAAATGTAGAATTAATCCATGGTTATGATTAATCCAAGTGATAAAATGTTTGCATGCATTGATTTAAAAAGGATACCGATTTGCCCAAAGGTGATTATAATCAAGAATAAAAGTCAAAATAATGATTTGCCCATAGGTGGTTATAATCATTAAGGGGACCTAGATTATTTTATAAAGATGATTTTTCCCTAGTTAGGGTTGATTAGCAAGCATAACTTGAGGATATAACCTTGCATATAGATTAAATATGAGTGAGTGAAAAGTGATGAAAGAGATGAATAGAAGAATAAGATTGATCAATATAAATAATTTAGTTGTGCCTACCAATGAGGAGATGCTTGTCCTTATTAGAAATGATACAACTAGAATGGTCATTAGGTTAATTTAATCAAGGGTGGATTGAAGGATGTTC
The DNA here is from genome assembly GCA_037957365.1 of Torreya grandis. NCBI lineage: Eukaryota > Viridiplantae > Streptophyta > Pinopsida > Cupressales > Taxaceae > Torreya > Torreya grandis. The sequence continues at coordinate 1,387,098 of JARHVA010000316.1, forward strand.
CAAGGTGTTAATGAAAAAAATGTGTGGCTCCATTAATTGTAAACCTTCTTGAAGCAAATTTTTATTGTATCATGTGATGGTATGCATCATGATAGAACACCATGAAGACTATCCCAAAATATACGTAAGGACTGACTTTTGATCAAATAAATACCCAAAAATATTGCACCAATGATAAAAACCATGATGATAATGTTGACATATGAATATGGATGGACTCAAGAATAATTCATACAAGGAATCACCCAATTAACACATATAGACTGAATTAAGGCAATAGTGTTAAAAGCAAGCAAATAGGCAAGCAAACAAAAAAACAAACAAATAACTTGAATAAATAAACAAATAAAAGGCCTAAAAATAAAATCAAAATAAATCATCTTAACAATGACCATGCCCAAGTAGGGTGCATCTAGGGTAACTAACTATGCTTTAGACAAAAAAAATATTTTTGGAATTTTGAGGTATCTTAACTTTTCATAGAGTGACAAGATACCTACTCTCAAAATGATGAGAGCATTTAGATTAGGTTGGTCACAAAATGGTGAGAATGTATGGAAAGGGCGACTGAGGTGACCTCAACATGAATTAAACATGACTTACATAGTCCTAAAATGACCTCACAACATAGTAATTCCATCCACACAAAAGTCAAAGAAAAACCAACTAGGTCCTAACAAGTTCTCAACTATAGAAAATGGCTAGTCAAATGAAAATAACGATGGCAAAGCGATGTGGTAATGCATGGTAAACAAGTGTTGCCCCTAGTTTTTCCATAGGTAGTTATAACTATGATATAATAGAATAGGTCAATGATACTAATTTACCCATTTGCATTTATAATTAATAGCAAGACTGATGAGACACTGATTTGCCCATAGGTGGTTATAATCAGGCTCACATAAACAAACTTGATAGGATGGAAAATGAAAGATATCTTGCCAAATCAACTATCACACTACTTTCATATACTATCATTATAAACATGGATATGATTGATTGTTGAAACTTGATTAGAATCCTCTCACAAAAGGTATAGAAAGAACCAAAGTAACTAAGATCAAAATATGATTGGGTAGGATGATGGAAAATAGGCTTTGGTTTAGATAGGAATGATAAGATAGAATGGGATATGATAAAATAATGATTAGTTTGATATATTGGATAAAATGGTAATAGGGTTGCCCCTAAGTGATGGTGTGATTGGTTGGGATATGCAACAATGGCAAAAGGATATGTAACAATAGCAATGGCATGGTAATGAAATGGTATGGTACATGTTTTTAGCTTGGATGTGGTTTTTTATTCTGTTGTTCCTACTGATGGGGAGATGCATGTCCTAATCAACAAATGATACAAAAAATACTTGATCATGCTAATTTCTATCCCACACCTCATATGAATAGTTTCTCTATCAAAAATTACCTAAATATTTAGATGCTAAGAATGTTGTTGTGATCTTCATTGACTATTGATTTTGATTCTTTCAAGTATTGAGAGAAGGTATCTTTTTAGCCTCTATAAAGGAAAATATAGTCATGGGTGGTAAATAAGGACAAATAATAGATGTCAAGTTTGATTGTGAAATGGAATGGTAGATGATAATGGAATGAATGATAGAGGGGAAATATATGAAGATTGGGAATTTAGTCACAATAATTTTTTTGATGCTAGATTCGACATAAATTTGGATTTGGTAGGGTTGAAGACTTGTTCTCTCGATAGGACCACTAGATTTTTCTATTATTTCAGCTTGAGAGTAGCTACCATTTGATAAGGATTTAAAGTATAATTTATTTCAATTTGATCTTTGATTTTATCTTCATCAAGCAGTGAAGGACTTTTATGCTTAGCTATTACTACCTTGATGAGGTTTTCACCAATGAATTTGTCTTGATAGTTCCATAATGCCTTTGAGAAGGTTTCACTAAAAAACATTGAATTTTGACTTTGATTATCTTCTAGCACTTTTTAAAAAGTTTCACTAAAATATGTTGAGTTTGAACTTTTCTTGTCCCCTAGTGCCTCTAAAAAGGTTTCTCTATGAGAGTGTTCTTCTTCTACATGAATGTGGTCTTGGCCTCCTTATTGTTCTTCAACTACTATGTCTCTATGGATGTAGTTCAACCAAGTGTGATTATGTTGATCCTAATCGACACTTTTGGGAGGTGAAATGTCAATAATATGGCTATGTTGGTTGGTGGTAATGGTCCATGGAATGGGGAGAGGCTACATAATCCTTGTAGAAGATACTAGGAAAACTTATGTCAATGCTAGATTAACCATCCTCAAAAATCATAGAATGATCACAAATGTATTCAAATTGATCTTCTAGGCATGTGTAACCAATATTATAATAGTCATAAACATATTATTTATCTAAATTTGATTCCAACTTAATGGACTTTGAATCAGATGTCGAGACTAATGTCAATTCTAATTTTAATGCTAGATCAAATGTTGGTTCAAGAATAAAACTTGATTTTAACTTTGATTCTTTATTTGATGGGTACTTTGTTACAAATATGTCTTGTTGAATGTTTGTTATTAGATAATTAATGACTTATGATGCCATGGTGGGCTCTAAAAAGATTAGTTTTTTAGAATGGGACTCCTCTAAGATGGGAAAAAGGTCAAGAGATAACTCTTCAGAGATTGGCTTGCTAATAGGAAGATCTTAAAAAATATGCATATGGTCAAGGTAATGATTTTCCCAAAGGTAGTTATAATCATAAGAAGTGACTTAGCAAAGACTAGCTCATCAGAGTGAGACTCCTCAAAAACTAGTATAAGATTGAAAGGTGATTCATCATAGGTTGACTTATCATAAATTATTGGTTCAACAAAAATATATTGTATTGGTTAGTTATTTTGGCCTTAGTTTCCAATGAATTTGAAAATACCAGTTTTGAACATAGCTTGGTCTTCGAATGATTGGATAGGTTGAGGTTTGGATAGGATTGGTATTGGATGAGGAATTGTCTGTAGTTAGATAATGGTAGGGAATTATGGAGCTTGATTTCTCACACAAACCAAAGGATCAAGTCTTGAGATGGTAACAATAGGGTGGTATAGGGCTTGGTTTTTTGCACAAGCTAAAGGACTAGATCCTAGAATAATGAAGGGGTATTGTGGAGCTTGATTACTTACAGAAGCCAAAGGATGAGGTCTCAAAATGGTAATGGTAATTATTAGATATTGTAGAGCTTGGTAGCTCATATAATCCAAAATAGGGTTAGGGGTAGCTGATGATTGGATAACAAAAGGACATCATGGAGCTTGATCTCTTACACAAGCCAAAGCATCTAAGTCCACCTGATAAACCATATCATCCCAATCTTGAGTTGGATCATAAGCTAGTTTTTTATTGTGTTTTGTGTACTAATTATTGTAAAGAGGGTATGGATTAGCATCCCAAACAACATTATCTATAGTTGGGTCTTCAAATTTCTCTTCAAAATCCTCTTCATACCAAACAAGGTCTCGAGTTGGATCATAATCTAGTTCATGACTTTGTTCCCATGAATTATTATTATGAAGTGGATAGAAATCTATCTCAAAAACCCTATTATCATCATTTGGGTCTTGACTAAAGCCATAAAATTCATTTTGTGCAGTCATTCTATCATAAGTTAGATTATATGTGACTCCATCATAGGTGTAGCTAGACATATCCGTATAAATGATGAAAGTTCTAAAAATAAGAAGGCTTGGAGTTTTACAAACTCTAAAAAATTATGTTGAAAGGACAAATGGTTCAAACTTGTTCTAACTGTGTGCTTTGGAAGCATGCTCTCCACACCTGCTTAACTTTTATCATCTATAGATTATAGTGGGGGCATGTTTTGGAAATATTTAATTTATACTGGTACTTATTTTAGTTTCATGTTTCTCCATATATAGTGGAGAAACATGAAACTAAAATGACAAGATACCTACTCTCAAAATGATGAGAGTGTTTGGCTTAGGTTGCTCACAAAATGGTGAGAATGTATGGAAAGGGGGACTGAGGTGACCTCAACATGAATTGAGTATGACTTACATAGTCTTGAAATGACCTCATGTCAGTAATTCCATCCACAAAAAAGGAAAAGAAAAACTAACTAGGTCCCAACAAGTTCTCAAATCTAGTAAATTGCTAGTTAATTAAAAATAGCGATGGCAAGATGATGCAGAAATGCATGATAAACAAGTGTTTCCCCTAGTTCTCCCATAGGTAGTTATAACTAGGACACAATAGAATAGGTCAATGATACTAATTTTCCCATAGGTAGTTATAATTAATAGCAAGACTAATGAGACACTGATTTGCCCATAGGTGGTTATAATCAAGCTCACATTAAAAAACTTGATAAGATGGAAAATGAAAGATATCTTGACATATCAACTATCAAACTACTCTCATATACTATCATTATAAACATGGATTTGATTGATTATTAAAACTTGATTGGAATCTTCTCACAAAAGGTATGGGAAGAACCATAGTAACCAAAATCAAAATATGATTAGGTAGGATGATGAAAAATAGGCTTTGGTCTAGATAGGAATGATAGGATAGAATGGGATATGATAAAATAATTATTTGTTTGATATATTGGATAAAATGGTAAGAGGGTTGACCCTAATTGATGGGGTGATTGGATTGGATATGCGACAATGGCAAAAGTATATATAACAATAGCAATGGCATGGTAATGAAATGGTATGGTATGTGTTTTTAGCTTGGATGTGGTTTTTGATTTTATTGTTCCTACTGATGGGGAGATGCATTTCCTAATCAAAAAATGATACAAACAAAATACTTGATCATGTTAATTGCTAGCCCACACCTCATATGAATAGTTGCTCTGTCAAGAATTTCTTACAGATTTAGATGCTAAGAATGTTATTGTGATCTTCGTTAGCTGTTGATTCTAATTCTTTCAAGTGTTGAGACAAGGTATCTTTGTAGCCTCTAAAATGTAAAATGTGGTCGTGGGTGGTAAATAAGGACAAATAATGGATGTTAGGTTTGATTATGAAATGTAATGGTAGATGATAATGGAATGAATGATGGAAGGGAAATAAATGAAGATTGGGACTTTCAGTCACACATAATTTTTTTGATGTCAGATTTGACATAACTTTGGATGTGGTAGGGATGAAGACTTGTTCTCTCAATATGACCACTATATTTTTCTATTGTTTTATCCTGAAATTAGCTACCATCTGATTAGGATGTAAAGTGGAATCTATTTTGATTTTATCTTCATCAAGTAGTGAAGGAATTTTATGTTCATCTATTGGTGCCTCAATGAGGTTTTAACCAATGGAGTTGTCTTGATTGTTCCATAATGCCTTTGATAATGTTTCACTAAATATCATCTAATTTTGACTTTGACTGTCTTCTAACGCTTTTAAAAAAGTTTCACTAGAAGATGTTGATTTTGAAATTTTTTTATTCCATAACACCTGTGAAAAGGTTTCTCTATGAGAGTGTTCATTTACATGAATGTGGTCTTGGCCTCTTTATTATTATTTAATTGTTATGTATCTATGGATGCATTTCAACTAAGTGTGATTATGTCAATCCTAATCGACACTTGTGGGAGGTGAAATGCCAATAATATGGCTATGTTGGCTAGTGGTAATGGTCTATGGAATGGTAATGGAATGGGGATTGTTGCATAATCCTCATAGAAGATACTATGAGAACTTATGTCAATGTTAATGTAACCGTACTCAAAAAATTTAGAAGGATCACAAATGTATTTAAATTGATGTACTAGGCATGCATAACCAATATTGTAATAGTCATGAACATATTCTATATCTGAATCTAATTCTAATTCAATGAACTCTGAATCTGATGTTGAGACTAATGCAACTCTAATTTTGATGCTAAATCAGATGTTGGTTCAAGAATAGAACTTGATTCTAACTTTGATTTTTTATATGATGGGTACTCTGTTATAATGATGTCTTGTTGAATGTTTGGTATTGGACAATTAATAGCCTATGATGGCATGGTGGACTCCATAAAGATTAGTTTTTCAGAATGGGAATCCTCTAAGATGGTAAAAAGGTCAAGAGATAACTCCTTAGAGACTGGATTTTCAATAGGAGGATCTTAAAAAATAGGCATATGGTCTAAGTAATGATTTACCCAAAGATGGTTATAATCATAAGAAGTGACTCAGCAAAGACTGGCTCATCAGAGTGAGACTCCTCAACAACTAGTATAGGATTGAAAGGTGACTCATCATAGGTTGACTTATCATAAATGATTGGTTCAACAAAAACATCTTCTATTGGTTGGTTCTTTTGGCCTTGGTTTCCAATGAGTTTGAAAATACTAGTTTTGAACACAGCTTGGTCTTCGAATGATTGGATAAGTTGAGGTTTGGATGGGATTGGTACCAGATGAGGAATGGTCTACAGTTAGATAATGGTAGGGCATTATGGAGCTTGATTTTTCACACAAGCCAAAGGATGAAGTCGTAAAATGGTAATGATAGGGCAGTACAAGGCTTGGTTTTTTGCACAAGCTAAAGGACTAGGTCTTGGAATAATAAAGGGGCATTGTGGATCTTGATTGCTTGCACAATCCAAAGGATTAGGTCTCAAAATGGTAATGGTACTTCTTATATATTGTGGATATTGGTATCTCATATAATCTAAAGGAGGGTTAGGGGTAGCTGATGATTGGATAACAAAAGGACATCATGGAGCCTAATCACTTACACAAGCCAAAGCATCTAAGTCCTCCTAATAAACCATATCATCCCAATATTGAGTTGGATCATAAGCTAGTTCTTGACTAAGTTTTGTGTACTAATTATTGTAAAGAGGCTATGGATTAACATCCCAAATAACAATATCTATATTTGGGTCTTCAAATTTTGCCTCACAATCCTCTTCATACCAATCAAGGTCTCGATTTGGATCATAATCTGGTTCATGACTTTGTTCTCATTAATGATTATTATGAATTAGATAGAAATATGTCTCACAAACCATATTATCATTATTTGGGTCTTGAATAAAGCCATAAAAGTCATTTTGTGCAGCCATTCTATCATAAGTTGGATTATATGTGACTCCACCATAGGTATAGCTAGACATATCCATATAAATGATGAAAGCTCTAAAAACAAAAAGGCTTAAAGTTCTACAAACTCTAAAAAATTATGTCAAAAGGATAAATGGTTCAAACCTAGTATAACTTAGTTGAAAGTGGAGTTTTATCTCTAATGTGTTTTGAAAGTGGGATTATATCTCCAAAATGATTTGTGTTAAGACTTGGCATAAAATAGTCTAACTTCAAATTTATAATGTCAAATGTCATATGCTTAAAAGGTCAAGCATCTGAATAACTACTAGCATGTCAAAGGCCTAGGTTAAAAATGTTCCAAATAAGGTCTAAACTAGGAAAGGGAAAAGAGTTGCTAGATCTTTTGTCCAAACATAGAGCTAAAAACTAGGCTCAAATAGGTTATGCTAGGACTTTTGGCCAAATGACATCAAAATCTAGGCTTGAAACAAAGGCATGATGTGATTTGATGTAATCTAATAAGTTTGGAAACAACTTTGACATAGACACGACACATGAAATCAAATATAAACATAATTATTTGGCATAAGGCATGAGGAAAAAGGCTCTTGGATAAAGGTTGTGTTCTCCTAAATAAAGGCACAAACAATGATGAAGATAGGCATTAAATAAACAAACCATCAATACTTTTTAAATTTGGGTAATCTATTAATTGAAGTTATGCAACCCAAAAGAGAAATATATATGTATCATCTCCATGAGTTGAGGCCTAAGTATAAATCAATCAATGTTTGAATCCAAACTTGACAAGGTTAATTAAAAACTCAATGCTGAAAACTAGGTTTTGACCAAACAAGCTAGACAAGATTGGACAGCATGACGTTGCATAAACAAGGTCCAAATGGTATCAATGACATGGTTTAAAATAAATGATTTTTGATACAATAGTAAACAAGTCTTTATATAAATTCAGTAGCCTAATGGTGTAATCATGCTCAAATGATGTGATCAATGTTATGTTTTAAATACTTAAAGGCAAAATAGTTTGACATGCTTTTGGCAGTGTATCACTACCCTTCGTAACTCAAATGGCACACACACACAAACAAGTTTAGTAAAAATTTCAAGGCATAAGTGTGGTGTAAAATTTCTAGCTTAACACCTCTTTAGACAAAAGAGTGATTTATAAAAAAAGTGGTTCTGACATGGATTATAAACAAATAAACAAGTTTTAGTCCCAAAACATACCAAGTAAAAATAACCAAAATACACTAAGTATAATCATCCAAATATTAGCAATGATATGGAAATGTGGGGTTGACTAAACTAATAATTTTTAAAACATTTCCAAGGGGATCAATTACATAATGAATTTCACATCACAATGCAAAATAAAAGCACATAATTGGGTGTTTGTGGCACTTGGCTTGTTGCAAAAATGTCTTGTCCTTTTTGCAACCATTACATCTATCGCTTGCTCAGTGTAGTGCAATGTCTAAAGTGAAAATATGTCCCATGTGCAAATACAACACTAAAATGTGGTTTAGCCACAGAAACCTTTGATCCTAGTGGGAGTGGGTGAATTCAATGTCAAGAGATGAAACCCTAGGTCAAAGCTTCCCTAAATAACTCACAGGAGGTAATGAAGTCCCCCTCACAAGCCAAGTTTACATAAAAATAATTGACTAATAGAAAGACTTTAGGTTAATTTTCAAAGTCATCCAAATTATGATGATTTTTTGGGGAGTGCTTTAGATGACATTCTTTTTATGCCTTGGACTAGGCATGTTTGTACCAAGGATGTTGCTTTAGATTCCAAGGGTTCCCTAAAAGGGATAAATGGAAGAGCATACATGCGTAAACCTTCTCTTTACCAAATAAATTCTAATTAAACAACTATTGAAAACAAAAATTGATAAGTGTATTCAATTTTAAGCACCAAAATAAATATTAAGTGGTGTTGTTTTGACCCCTTGGTCTTACGTTGTAACTTTGAAAACATTCACATAAGCATCTAAATTTTTCATTAAGCCCAAAAAGAAAGTTCCTAATTCATTTTGAAACATTCAAATGAAGTGTGAAAGGCATTAATTTAGTTTGCTTAGATAACTTTCCATGTAGATCCCTCAAGAAAAAAATTAGCAAGTTGCTTAGCTTTGAAGAACTTTGAGGATGAAACAAGAAATTTTGAAAAACTAGCTCTCAGGTTCACACATTGTAATACCACAACTCCACAGATCAATCCTACTAGTTGTAGACCAATCCTATAACTTGGTGAGTTGTGGCATTGTAACTTAACCATTGATAGTTTAGTCACAATACCATGACTCTATTTGGCAATCCTGCTACTTGCAAGACAATCCTACAACTTCTCAAGTTGTAGTATTATAACTTAACTGTTGACGATTTAGTCACAATACAATGACTTTGATGACAATACCATAAGTTGCAAGGTAATCTCATAACTTCATGAGTAGCAATATTATTGCATAACCGTTAGCAGTTAGACAATACCATGACTCAGTTAGACAACCCCACAAGGTGCAAGATAATTTCATGATTGAGTGAGTAGTGGTATTGTCAAACCTACACATAAAGGCAAATTTAGTCAAAAAAATCAATTAAACACAATACCATGACTCCGAATTATAGTATCGTGACTATGTATAGGCTAAATTGTGACTCCCAAAAAAATATGTTTTTCTTAATTTTTTCACTCTTTTGGGCCTCCCACTCCAAGATTATACATGACAAAGGTTAGTAGTTTTCTTGTAGTAGCCTTACAATCAACTTTGTGGGGTTAGGGTCCCACCAGATGTGTCATTATGTGAACTAGGAATTTGACTCAAGAGAGGATGGTTAGTATTGTGTTAATTCTAAAGATGAAATCAAAATTGAAATAAACACACTAACATAACATCTATAGGCCTATTTACTAAGGGAAGATTAGTTAACAAAATATGAATGGAACACACAACTAAAATGTAAAATAAACCTTCTTTTACCTTCCTTGGATGCTCAAAAATGCTTGTTGTAGTGGTTTGTTCAGTTTGTGCTCATGAAGTATGCATCAATGAAAGCTTGGCTACCTCCATCTCTCCTTGGCACCTTGTTTGGCTTTGACTTGGTTTGACTTGGCTCAACATTTGGGCATTATAAAAATAAGATGCAATGATTTTTAATGCATTTTGGCATTATAATTTTGGCATAAAAGAGCTTAAAATTATGGCTTTGAGACTTTCAATCTATAGACTTTTGGAATGGTTTGAGGATCAACCATGACCACACATCTCAATCAAGATTGAGATGTGCGAACATGGGTAAATCCAAATATTAAATTCATTCTAAAAATTTCCCCATTAATATTTGCGAAAGAGGGGCATTGAATATGCATGGAAGGGATTTGATGAGGCATGGAGGCATGAATTCTGATATTTGTGGCATTTATGGCCTATGGATGTTTTCCCAAGAAAAGAGGTCACCTGATGATGTAGATATTCAATATTAATTTCTAAAAATAAATTATTCAACAAGTTCCATGGAATTCTTCATTAGTCTCTAATTTGGTTTAATTATCTCTTAAGCATGATTAAGCACTTTATGCACAAATTACTCAAATTGATCATAATGCCTTGATATTGGCCCAAAATTTGACTGGATTGGAATTAGGATGTGATGTCAGATGCATTGGATCTATTATCCAATTTAAGATGATATCAACACCAAATAACAAAGGCACATGTCTCATGCAAGAGAATTGATAGAAAAGAGCAATCAGGGTACCTAGGTGCAAAATTAAAATTTTAACTCAAAATGATCTAATTAATGTTAGCTGGCCCATAAATTGCATTACCCCATTTAGGGATACCATGGCCAAAATTGAAACTTGAATATATCAATTTCAAAGCTTTTAATGTGTTTAAGTGTTTTTAGGCCAAATTGTGCACTTTGGTGGAAATTGGTCAAAAGCCTGGTTGGAGGTTAAAGGTGGCTAGATTTAGGTGTCTACATCATCAATCACACAATGTTAATTTGTGTCATGTATATAGGCATCATAAATTTTACAATATAGTGACACTTTTGTCTAAGTTGCAAACTGAATTAATGTGCAACTCCATACATCACAATATTCTTTATAAATCTCACATGATTGCTTTAGGATGATACAAATGATTCTCTTGGGGTAATAATTCCTATTATTCCCTTTTACTTCATACTCTACATAACAAATGTCATTACGTGTATCATGAACATTGTTCACCATAAACCTTTCTAGTTGTGACACCATAGAAGTTATTTGTACCTCCATAAATGGGTTGATTCTAGTATCAATACTTCTTATTTCTTTAGTGCAAAGGGTGGCTTCCAACACCTTGCATGGGTTGATAAAGCTCGTATGGGAGAGAGAACAATTCAAGGGAAATAATAAATCTCCCATAAACTATTGAGCATGTTACATCAGGATGGTTTTAAATGGTAGCTTAGATAAAAGTGTCTTGAAGCATGCATCATAGGTACATACAATCTCAATGAGTTCTTGCCTGATATCCTTCAATGTAGTGATTCTCTACTTCTCAAATTCAAAAATATTAAATTCTTGAAGGAATGTAGCCTTTATTTCCTCATAATTCAAAACTACCTACTGAGGATCAAATTTATTGTACTAGTTATGCACATAATCTAGCAATGTGGTGGTAAACTATGTTGCCTTACACTTAGCTGAGATTATTCCTCATGTTATCCATATAAGTTCACACTTGTGAACATGTTCAACAACATTATTGACACCTCTATACTCTAGGAGGTGGAGTGCCATCTTGTAGTATATTATAGGCATGACAGGGAGTGGTGATTGTGGTTTATATACTCTAGCTCCTCTTGAGCCTTTTTGGGGAGGTCCATCAACTCCTCTCAAGTTACCTCATATTCCATCTACACCTCATGTTTAAGCTCCTCTAACATTGGCCCTTGTGCCTCCTAAAATATTAGGTGTAACTATAAAAAAGGGTGTAGATAGAGTCTAGTTTGTCAAGGTTGGACTTAAATTTTTCCCACTAGTAATTGGTCCACCTGGTATTCCAAGGTTGGACATATAGTTAGTAAGAAAAGGAAGGGCCAAAGGTAACTCTAATTTCCTTTATTGTAATTCATTAACTAGAATTTAAAATCCAATATCTTCTTCTATAGATGCTTCTGAATTTACACTATCATTATCCCAATTCCTTATATTGATTCCTTTAAACTCAAAAGCATGAGTGTGCACTATGGTAGGGGGATGGGGAATACTTATATTGGGTTCTACTATTACCAGAGCTTGCCTTACTTCTCATGTGAATTCTTGAGGTAGTAGAGAGAAAAGATCCTAGGTTATGGGGTCTTCACTATGCTTCTCTATTGCACTATAGATTCTCATAGCACTTCTTAAATCCTCCTACTCCCTCTTGGGATCACTTATTGCCATAACCCTATTATTGATCTCAGTATACTTGTGCTTTCATAGCTCTCGCTAGTTAACTACCATACTAAACTACAAATTTTCTTCCAATGTACATCCCTTTATCACCCCACCAATTATGTTATTCATGCACATGAGATTTTATCCATCCATGTAAAAATTCTTAATCTTGAAGTCAACCATGAAATTCTTAATCTCAAAGGGAAACTTGGCTAGATACCTTCCATGCATTTCTTTGAAGAAACTAAACCATGTTTTATCTAGGCATGAAAATGTGGATACAACATATTCTACCACATAACTATTAAGCATTCATTTCCATCAGAAGTCTACTACATGAATCTATGGAGTCTTTAGTTTTCTTAAATATACTTGGTGTTCATCTACCTAAGGAAGCTTTTGTCTAAGATTATTTGAGCAATTTTTCATGTATGGTGAGATCCAAGAATGAAATTGAATAGGTAGTTCTGCAAATAAGCTTGCATACTATGTCATACAAATTCTATTCTACCCATGATCATGTGAAAATTCCTAGTTCAATATGTTTTAGCATAAAATCATCTTCTATTGCATTAACCCAATGCTCAATATTCTCCAAAGATAGTCACTCGAGTATTTTCCAACCATCATGATAATAAATACAATGGGTCTTAACAATAGAACTAAAATGTTGGGGCTTTTCCCACTTAGTTATCAAACTACTCTAGTTGCATTCTTAGAGTAAACTAAGAGTCCAATTGGAAAGTAGGCAGGCATTTCATGTGAAAGGGAGTCTCACGCACTCACCCAAAACATGAAGCTTTAAACCAATTCCCATTAATTCTATCATGTGATGGTATTTGTTCCAGGTACTTTATAATGAATTTCTTGAGCAAGAACATAGTCTTATTACTTAAAACAACTCTTATATCTTTTAGTTTATTAATGTGTTCATTCCATGACTAGTTTATATCAAAAGTAAGAAGGAAAAAAATAGGTTAAATTTGTAGTAATGTCATTCATTCACATAGAATAGTAAGTGTAACAAGAATGTTCCATTGCATTAAGCCTGAGATTTTACAAGCATTACATTAGTTCTTTGATTAGTTCACCTTCAACACATAATTACAATAACATTGAGAAACCTTCTAAGTATAAATAGGGGTTATTTATACCTAAGTTATCCTGATTCTTTAGTTACATCATTAAAATGAGTATAAATGACTATCCAATCACTGGGTCATGACCAAAATTCATGGTAAGTCATTACATGAAGTGCATTTACAAAAGAGTGTTTAACCATCCTAGATTCTCTTTATATGCTATTTACCCGATATTATGATCCTATCTTTGCACAGATTAGTGTTAGATCTTTACTTGACTAATCTTCTCTAAAGTTCTTACTAACCATTATTCAATTGACTCCACTTTTTGTACCCTTGTCCAAGTCATCCACAATTATCCAAGTCTCATGTTCTAAAAATTCTCTATGTTCCTTACATCTTTTTTCTTTGTGACTTTGTTCTTATTTACCAAGGTATTTCACACCTTGGTCATCTGCACCACTATCCTTTGTGCCATTTATTTTATGTATTCTGGCTTATCTTTGTGCCAAAAAGGTACTTTAGCCAAAATTCTCCAAAATTGAGGTCTAACATGAAGGAAGTTTCTTAGTTTTTGTGAGAGATCATTCTTATACTTGGTAGGTTCATGTTGGTGACATTAAATTTCATTTTTAACACTCATCATAAAAATTTGATTTGATTCTTGGTGTTCTTGAAGGCCAAAACTTCATATTTTTAATCTTGAGAGTGTTTAGTGGTGATCAGACTCTTCTATATTTTAATGATTATCTATGTGACATGTATGTTATGATAGGAGGATTATTTGTATGGTGGCACAAATATTATGACTGAAGGCATTTTAGTAAAGAGATGACATTGTCTTAAGTGGGGCATAAGAGAATTCAAAGAGACAATCAATGAAGAAAATATTCTAGGAATAAATTCATTTTCGGGTTAAAACAATGAACATATACAGGGGACACACTTTTGGCAAAAGTTTTTTTGGCTCTTAATAGATAGAAGGTGAAGACACTGAAATTGAATGGGTGTTTTCACATAATTCATTATAGATTTAAAGATAGAATGGAAAGGGGAACAAAAGGGGAATAATTCTAAGCTATCAGAGGATGGATAACAAAGGGAAGAACTCCTTTTCTAGAATTTGGATATTAAGACCAAATTGCATTATTTTCATTCTTCTTGGTCTATAAGTGATTGTAAGTAAAGTTTTTATAATCCCTAAAAAGGAAGAGTTTATTATTTTCCTCCTTATTCATTTATTCAATATGGCCAATTGTGACAAGAATTCTGAATTATAATAATGCAATTAATTAATTGTAATCTTTGTAGTTGTGAAGTCAAGTGTTTGATGAAATGTGCAAGTGAAGTTTGTGTGGCCAAGAATGGTTCTGCCCTTGCAACACGAGAGTTAATCACAACCCTGAATTGGCCTCCCCTCCTTGTGCTAGCAACAAAATCCACCTAGGGTCCAAATGTACAATACATAATAAGTAAATTGTTTTATTCAAACCAAATTCTTACTTCGGAGTAGCCAATGATCGATTCAATTATTGGACATGATAGATCATCAATTACACAATAAATCTCCACCGAATCTTTATTATTTATTATTTATTATGTACCTTGATACAATATAAATGTCAATTACATGTATCAGTGGGCATCATGTCATTGACTGCTAAATAAACAAATAACATTTACCACTCATTTTTCCATTAGCAATGTCTAGTTATTCATTTAGTCCTTCAATGTCTTATCAATCATTAAGGACACCTCATACATCCCCAATGCATCAATATAATGACCTATTATGGTCCCCCATATGGAAACATTATCTAGTTCACATTGAATTAAAAAAATATAAAATTTTCCATAAAAAACAATGTATGAAACTATAAATTTGAATCTAAGGAAAATGTTTAATATCTTCCCAAACCAAAATCATAAAATATTATCATAGCACTTGCCCCTAGCACATTTCATTAAAAACCCTGAATGTCAGGGCCATTAAGATGGGGTGTCATTCAATTAAATGCTTTTATTTTATGGAATGAGACTGAAATGTACACATTTTTATGCGCAATCTCACACTTTTCATTAGAGGATAAATGTTGGTTGAAAATATGGAATAGAAAATATAATAAATCTTTAAATGATCTAAAAATTACACATCTTTTGGGATTTTATAGAATCTCTTAATACAATTGTATTTGTATTATATGTTTTTTCATTAAGTTTTTATTTCTTTACATCAAATGGATTATCAAAATTTTATGATCACAACTTATTTTAGTACCTTTATTGGCCTTATGAACTTTAGTTTATATTAATTGTTGTTATTTTTCACATTATATTATGTTTAGTTAATTATAAAATAAAATCAATTTAGTAATTTACATGTGCACATTTTATTTAACTACTACTACCACTAAAAATTTAGTTAAAAAATTGAGACATTATATTGAATTTCAATATGAAAATTTGGTGGGGACATAGCGATGTCACTCATACAATTGCATTCATCAACACCACATCCATCCTTTGAACAATATATTGTTGGAGTAAAGTGTGTAATCTTGTTTTGTGAGTTAGTTTTTTTATTATTAGAGATGTTATTATATTTTGTGCATGTATTTTTTGAGTGCAAAATAATAATATAAAATCTTCTTTTATAGGTTGTTCATGTGACAAAATTTGTTGCACAAAATAAGCTACCTTGCCTATTTAATAGGAACTCCCATGTACTTTTTGACTTGGTCAATTTTGGAGACCCATATGAAGTCGTGAATATATTTACAGAGACTCTTTTGTGCATATTTTACTCTTTGTATATAATGTATATATTATTAGTTTAAACACCAAAAATCCACACACCATAATTTTTAATGTCGTAATTCCCCTGAACCATCGTAGGACCCCCTTAGCACCATTTGACCCTCTAACCCCTAGCCGAAACTAACCCTTATTAAATTTAACTTAACTAGATTAACCTATCCTTTACCCTAGCTTTTACCTATTTTACCCTTTACCCTCAACCATCGATGGTCAAGATGATCATTGATGCTCACCCTGACCATTGATGGTCAGGGTCCACCTCTTTAACCAAAAACATGTAACCACCTACCTTGATTTTTTAAATATAAGTTGTCTAAGTCCACATATGATCCATTACATGGATGATTTATAATTAGATGGTCACTTATACTTCTTGCTTGTGCCTATAAGAAGAGAGGAGTTGGGAGGTAAAATCCATCTACAATTGTCATCAAGATCTTATGCATCTAGGAGTTTCTTTTTTATGGGTCAATCATTATTAGTTATCCAAAAAACTAGCTACCACATCAGAGAGTCAACTTTCCACTGCCTCTCCATTGATTTCTCAGAGACTATTACTCTATCAGAATCGAGCTAAGTTCCACCAACAGGTCAACTACCTCAACCATCCACCTGATCAAATTCTATGATTTCTTCTTTATAGGTCATCCTCCTAAGCCAAAGAGGAGATCTTCAAAATCTTTTGATTCTAACACGTGCACAATCAAACATGTTTTTCAACCATACCCATACTTAGTTTCTTCTTTTCCCTCATTCTAATTATAAGCAGAAATTCATTGAAATAAATTTGGCATGCATTGTGAGACCTTGAGTCTTTACTTTGGGTTTCCTTTCTTTGCATCTATATGCTTTTCTCTCTATCTATGCTCATTAACAAAACTAAAATTTCTTTTGGGTTTAAAATTAAATGCATCTATTGATTGCTTTTAATTTTAGCTCACTTTAAATTAAGGCACAGTAATCTTATCATAGCATCACTTTTGTAGCACACACTCAACCAAACCACTTTCATCAATTAAACACCAAAACATATTTGGGACAAGGCCTGACTAGGATCTCATCACCTAGCTATAACCTTAACCCTTTTTTCGCAATCCCACTTAGAGGTCATTACTAAGGGGAGAACCAAATCAACTCTCTAATTTTGTATAATCTCTAGATATCAGTATATATTGGCTAAGCACCTAACACCCTTATCATTGTGGTGTGTGAAGTGAGGGGGTGTAGGCCCAAATACCAAGCCACATATTGATTCCAATACATATTCTTTTTTTGAGTTCCTAAATGCAACCTGAAACTAACCTTAGACTTACTCTTTAGTACCCACTCTACAAACCAATTTTAGTGACATAATTTCTTAAGGCATAAGCCAAAAGTGAGATTAATTAAAATTTTATGGCTTAACATACCTTTTAGAGTGTGATTTGATTTATTTGATCATTTCTTGTATTCTTTTTGTTTGAGTAGTGAGGCTATTTGTGTTTTATGTCTCTCCTATCTCATATGGTTCTTGCCAATAGTGAAGAGACCTTATGGATCAAAACCCATCACCAAGCCAATTTACCTCTTCCACCTCTTCATCCATAGACTACATCTTTAAACCAAAAAACTCTCTTCACCCCTCAAGAAGCCTTACTTCCCTTGGGACATATCTCAAGGAGATACATATTTCATTGCTTTCCTAGATAACAATCCCATAGCCTTGCAACATTATCTCACAACCATGTCTTATCGCATCCTGGCTTTAGCCCCACCTATAGATCCACCTTATGGCATGCCTCCCAATCTCATTATGAATACCTCCATTACCATGGTTACTACCCAACCATTGACCACCTAAGCTTTCTCATCAACAAACAACCCCTTCGAGACTACCATAGAAAACCAACCAACCCAAACTATTATTATCCTTATACCTCCCACTCTTACCAACCACTCCTTCATAATAGGATTACCTACCTTTAGTATTTCCTACCTTCCTTTAGATGCCCCAATCCATCAACCACTACTCTGATTCAAATCCTTGTGGTTTTCATACCCTCTACCTTGCCACTTATTAGTACAAGGCTCACCACCCTTCCATCGACCAACAACCCAACAATCACTCCTATCTAACAAGCACCCTTTACACCAAACTTTGGATACATCCCTAACCTATAAGGGAATATACCCCTACCCACTACCCAACCACCTATATCTACTTACCCTTATGTTTTTTCCACTTAGTCATTGGCATCCACTTACCAATATCTGGTAGTCTCTCAACCTCCTACCCACTATCAGCATGTCTCCCAACCATCAAAATAGTATGCATCTTATAACCTTCTAGGTGTACAACCCTAAGTGGACCTAATGACTATGCTTATAGATAATATGACCACCTTAGAGTCATCCATTTTGGGTGCTCACAACATCTTGTCATATGACCAAATTTGTAATGAGCCCTTCCATCCATCTGTACCTATCAGACCATATCATCCCCAATGGAAACTTCCCAAGTTCTATAAATTTCAAAGTAAGGAGGATCCCTAATATCACCTTAGGTATTTAGGCATGCTTATTTTCTCATCACCTATGATGATGCCCTTCTTCTTCACAACTTTCCCATGTATCTATCTAGCTTGACATTGGATTGGTATAGTGTCATGCCTAAGCACTCTCTTTTATCCTTCACCCAACTAGGTCAAACCTTCTTAGACCACTTTTTGATCAATATCTCTAAGAAAGTTTCTATCATAGACCTCAACTCTATCTGCTAGTTTGAAGATGAATCCATTGCCAATTTTTTAGGTCATTAGAAGAGACTAATTAACCAATTTTCTTTCTCCCTACCTCAACCCAAACTCATAGGTCTCTTTGCTCAGGCATGTGCCAAGCATACTTCTTCTACACTATTTTTCCAAAGCTTCCAAACCTTTTATGAAACTTTTACCATGGCCTGTAAGTTAGAGAACCAAGCCATAGATGAAGGAAAGCTAAAGCTCAAGAACAAGAACTCAACCTATAAAACTAATGATGCCTCTTCTTCTAAATTGAATAACCTATCCAATACCAATATTAGGATCAAGGAAACCACAAATACATTTATCCTTAAATCCATTCCTCCACCATCCAACAACCAACCAAATTCCCCTAGTCCCTCAAAGCAAAACATGAGGAAACAAAACTGTAGCAACCAAAAGTAATTCACTTTGCTTGGATAATCTTATTCTTCAATCTTGGAGAAGTTATTAAAAGATAATATCATTTAACTTCCTCCTATCAAACCACCCCAAAAATTTGACTCATCTCATCTTGTACCTATTTGGTACAATGAGAATGATATGTGTGCCTTCCATCAAGTAATAAGACATGATGTCAGTAGATGTAACACTTTTAAGAGCCTTGTCCAATCCCTCATTGAAAAGGAGGATCTTTCATTGGATAACCCCAATGCACCACCAAACCAAGCCCTATATATATTTAGACAACCATGCTCCTACTAAGAATGAGAACAAAAATGTTGAGTGTTCTCATGATACCCATATAATTAACATGGTCCGTGATTCACTCATTACCAAACTACTTAGTACCCAATCTTTCAATCCTCCACACTAACCATCTATTAAGATAGTAGACTTACCTTCTCTTCCTTCAGACACTCCAACTGAGGAAGCACCATCCTCTCTCCCTCCACTTACTAAAGTAGTGGATCCATTAGCCTCCCTTTCAACTAACATATCAAAATAACCAATCATCACCACCCTATTTTAACCTTCAATTGTCAAACAACCTACTCCCCTTTTGTAAATCATTCCCAAAGTGGGAACCCCCATGTATAATCCTCCCACAAAAGAGCCACCTATCTCAACCTTATATCATTTGATTGAGGAAGAGGATGAGGTTAACCTCCCTGTGTCTCCACCTAGGGTTTTATATTTCATGTCCACTATTCAAGAAATCAAACCAACCTACAAACCATTCTCCAAGCTAGTGCATAAATTGGAATTTATCTCCAATCTTGACATGGATTGAGCTGCCTTATGTTACTAATTAGGGATACCTTATATCAATAAGAGGGAACCCCTAAACATACCTTTAGTAGACCTACCTAACACTTTCACTATCCAAACTCCTAACCCATTGGCCAAATTGATAGCAACTTTTACCAACCTAAAAATCTTTCAACCATCCAAGGAAACTAGACCCCAAACAACTGAATCACATTTTCAATCCAAACTGACCAAATGAATCAAGAACCTTGGCACCTTCCCTACACCAAACCTTAGTCACCCCTCGATAAAGGTGAAGCTTACCTCACTAAAACTAGCAACCAAATACCAGACCAAAGCAACCAGAGAGGTAAAATGACATAAAGGATCGAAGGCCCAAATTTTACCCCCCTTGACCTTGCCCTCCATTATGGGGCCTCATCCCTCTACCTTGAGTAGGAAGCCAATTGCCTCTACCAAAACCCCACCACCTCTTTTGGTTACACCTTCGTAGTTACTTTTTAATGTACTTCTTTCTATCACACCTACAATACCTAAGATACCTACCTTAAAATCTTATACCTCTAACTCATCAACCTCTTTTCCTAAACTAAGGTCATAATCATAACCTTCTCAAGGCTCACTAGAACATTGTTCTTGGCTTTTTATGACTTCTAGAGAGCTATAATTTCACTTATCATCTTCTATAATCTAATTTTTATCTCCTTCCATGCTAAATGAAAGCTACTTTGTCCAAGATAGGACCTCATCATCTCCCCCTAAATTCAACCTTGACTAGATAAAAATGGCTTCTCATCATCAAGACTATATTCTTCTTCTCTGTCCTTGCCCACTTACTCACTATTCTACTATTTTAGTTGATTAGGTTCATCCTCTTCTTGTAATAGATCTCAATTTTCTGATTTAGTGGCATAAAGAGGGTTTCCAATGATGATTTATTCATCATATTCACTTGAGATATCCTACTCCTCATCCAAATAGTCTTCATTCACTATATATACAATAGGTCCTTCTTTGAAAATAGAGATGGTAGGAGGGCAAGAAGGTTCAATTGGTAAAGTAGGAAGTGCATACTCATTGCTAAGATGAATATGGGACATTATGGTATGCTCTTGAATGGTATTTAGGGCTGAAAAAACACTCTTAAAACTTTAAAACTTCCTTAGTTTGGCTTCCACAACTTTTTCCTTCTCTTTATTTTGGATTGGCACATGAGGAATGGATGAGAAGCTTGGAAATTTCCCTGGTTGAGTAGTTTGAGGAGTTTGAGGAGGAATGGGTGGAAATTTCATAGGTATAGGAGATCTAAATTGATGTTTA
The DNA here is from genome assembly GCA_037957365.1 of Torreya grandis. Taxonomy (NCBI): domain Eukaryota; kingdom Viridiplantae; phylum Streptophyta; class Pinopsida; order Cupressales; family Taxaceae; genus Torreya; species Torreya grandis. The sequence continues at coordinate 1,408,800 of JARHVA010000316.1, forward strand.
AAATCATATTATTTCGCTTTATTAAGCTCCCTCATTTGTTTCTAAAAATATCACATTATGCCACTGAAACTTTTTTTATCAATGTCACTGAAGCTCTTTTGATCAATTGCTGCAAGTTTGGATTTGATATCACTAATAATTTGGGATATTATAATATTAGGAGAAGGATAACTTGGAGAAAAATGTGGTATTTTATACTGATGTCATGCTCAAAAAGTTTGTTGGGAAGAGAAGGAAGAATATTGTTCTTGATAGCAAGGTTGCTCATAATAATAACTAGAGCCATATGGGGCAAAATAGGATCATTTTAGGGCTGATATGGCTCAACAAAGGGATAATATGGATCATTATAATATTGATAAGGATATGTAAAAAATAAATTTTCTCCATATATATCCATCTAACTTCACGAGGCAAACAAAAACCAAACTTAGAAAGATATAGGGTTGTTAAAACTAGCTAGATGAACTTAGAGTCACCATTGATGCTTGTATAAATGCCTCCAAAGACTATTATACTAAAGAATAATACCAATAATTATCTATGAGATTATTTAAATATCATCAAACCATGTCCCATCGGGAATGTTATAAATTTTTGTCACTTAAAGTTTCACCCTTTGAGGAGGTGCTTCAAGCCTCTTCACCCAAGTGACATAATGGAAACATTCCTCAAGTTGTGGGTGACATTAGTTGAGAAGTGAATCTCTAGAGAGGGATGGTTCCCATAGTGAATCACCTAAATATAACACTATAAATACTCAAATTTAAAATAAAATGGATTGAGAGAGAAGGCAAGTAAGGAATTAAAAGAAAAAATGGTGATACACCATAAAATGTGATCCTTAACTTGCTTGAAACCTACACAATGAAATTAAAAATAAACTGACACACATATACAACCCCCAAATTAGACACTCTTGCATAATTATTTCATAGGGAGTCTTGAATCTATGGCAACACTAAGGATGGGTAACAAATTACTCCATAACTAAATTTTGCATGAGCTTGATGAAAAAATAAACTATGACCTCCAAAAAAAACTATCTTGTATAGAGGTGAGGAAATTAGACACAATCTAGAAGAAAAAATCTTCAGCATAAGGAGAGCACCAACAACTCATAAATTCACACAAGATACAAGCATGGAAGAAGGAAAAATAATCTCCATTATTTTTTCAAAGGAATTTACAAAGGGAGTGAGGAGATGAGAGAGAAATTTCATGGAGGGAAAAAATGCACCACACTCCATGTCATACATAATGATCAAAAATAAATTCTTTATCTTGGTATGCAAGGATTCAATAAATAAGGGAATTAAAGGAGACAAGATCAGCCACCCTGTGTGACTCAAATTTTGGCACCCCACTCTCACATGTGAGAGCTCAATCAGCAATAATAACCTCTTGTATCTTCCTCCATGTAAACACAAGATCCAAGGTAAGTTTAAATCATATTTTTTACCATTAATAGATATTAAAATCATGGAGATGCCCTAGGAATGCACCCCATATCTTTCCCATGTGAAAACAAGCAATGTGAATCATCAAGGACAAAAGAACATGTCCTTTATTGGAATGCTACACCCCACTCTTGTAGTATTATCTATACCCCATGAATATCCTTTATGTGTCATGCCACATCACTCAAGTTCCACTTCACCATTATGTCACATCATAACTATGCCACATCACCATACACAGTCATTGTGAATAATGTCTATGTGAATAGTGTTTTATGAATAGTGTTCTCACTCCCAACAATAAACATGGTGTGAGCTCATGAAGAGCTCATGAAGATCAAGTAAACCTTGTAATCCATGTTATAACCAAATGGTAATTAGAATAGTTAGTAGGATTCTCTTTCATGAGTTATAATGGACTCAAAATTGAGCCTCTCACAACTTCCTCACAATATTATAGGACTTCACACATACCTGCAGACACCTAAACAAGCTTTTTTCTCATAACTTGAAATACTCTATGTAGACATCTATCTCACAACTTACAACACACATTTAGGATTTTTACACACATCCAAATATAAGGACACTTCCTTTCTTTGATACCACTTGGTGTAAGCATGAGGAGGGGAAACCAATTAAGTTCTATTATTAACTCTTGTGTTATAGAGATAGAACCATTCATGGCCACACATGCATATTTTGTTAAACACATAAATTCACAACTACAGAGATTCAATCAATTGTATTAACACAATGGATTAAAATTTATAATTATTACCAAAATTGGTTATATTAAATACATGAACAAGGAGGAATATAATAAACTCTACCCTTACAGGTCTTACACAAACTTCACTTACAGACCAAGAAGAATGAAAATAATGCAATCTGATCTTAGTATCCAAATTTCAGTAGAGGATTTCTTCCCTTCATTCTTCATCCTCCAACAGTGTGGAAGTGGAATTACTCCCATTTCATTCCCCTTTCCATTTTATCTCAAAATCTATTATGATTTTTTTTCAAAAATCCATTCATCTTCTAATTATTCAATTTATGTTTGCCAAGATCTAGCCAAACTTCTAATAAAATTTTATTGCATGTACATGTTCATTTTTATAACCTATGTCATGTACATATGACATTAATAATTTCTAGTATGTGCATGAAGACCTTATAGGCTTACATCCACACATCAGTGAATATTGCATCTTCCAACCCATGTCATGCAAGGAAATAGAAATGTGACATAGAAATAAAGCACACAACTACATGAATTTAGAAAACATATAGGGCCTCAATTAAAATACCAACAAATTTGGTGTAAGATGTGAATGAAAACATGTGAATGATGTGGGTTTAGGATTGGGTAATGTTTCATCCATCCAACAATCATCTTCCAATAAGGGCTTTGAAGGCACAATAATAATAATAAACACTTGAAAATAAAAAGAACACAATTATGGGTTCATTAATAGGGAACACACCTTTGTGTAAAATATCATCACTCTATTAACATACCAATAAATGTTTAGTTAGATATAAAATCATGCTAAGAAGAATAATGAACATAGAAGGCATAATAACAATAGTTTTCATTCCTCCATTCTATTGACTAAAATTCATTTATGAAATGTTTCATGGTCAAGAAATTTTGGGTAGGTTCCATGGCCATTTGAAGGGAAGAGACATGTAAAAAAGGAAGGGAGAGACATTTTTTGGCATAACATTCCATCGCTCCATTAATATACCAATAAATGTTTACTCAGATGTGAAGGCACACAAAAAAAATGAACAAATAAAGCATGCCAAAAAACCTAAGATCATAAAAGGCATGTAATATAAAACATTAACATATAAGGCACAATAATCATAACAACCATGTGAAAATATAAATAACTAGGAATGTGGGTTTGTGGTGCATACCAAAACATTAACTTACCATAGTAATGGAGAAAATCCCATCAATCCATGTGAAAAATGGCAGTGGTTTTCATAGTAATGAATCACACATCTTCCATACCAAGCTCAACCTAATAGAAATGTGCTGCATATATAAATAATAGAGTAGAGTGAATGGAATACATGTGAACAATAACTATGTCAGTCTATGCCTTCAATAATCAAGATGTGTGTGCCCCTCTTTTCATGTGATTTATTTCACAAAACCCACTCATTAATTCTCCAAGTTTGGTTAAAGTCTTAGTTTCTACTTTTGGAATGTTTCCACAATAGACCCCACTTTTGTATATTTCCATTTTCTCTGGTCACATTTACCCTACAATAAATTTATAGAAGTGGTAGACTTATTAACTTAATCAATATGAATTTTTACTAGATTTTAAATAAAAAAATAAATCCACTACCTATGGAGGAGATGTTCATCCCATAAAAATAAGAGACAATTTTAAATGAAAGAGATAAAAGAAGATTAAGTGATGTCTTTGATAATTATGGTGGTCCCACATGATAGTTATTACAAACCATTAATGGAAAATTTTAGAGATTTAAATGTCTTTCACCTTCATAAAGTGGGTCAAAGGTCAAGATGCCTTTCAACTCCCTCCATGCACTTCATACAACTTATACGCATGAATTGGTAGATCATAAATGATGCTTGTTTGGAGGTTTCAATGTGATAATAAGATAATGATCAAGATTTAATGTCTTGTTTAAAATTTGATATTTTTGTTTCCCATACCTACTCATACATTTTTCTTATTGGAAGGATTGAATTTAGATACATCATCTATACATTAAGCTTTAATTAAGATACATCATCATCTATCATCTATCGATTTAATTTTTTGCCAAGACTAAGCCCATTTAAAAATGTATGCATTTAAAGCCATTTAAATAAACATTTGAAGCAACCAATGTAGTTAAACAACTAAAATAAGGATGTCAATTGTTTTCAGTACTCAAACCATGTATCTGTTGATGCAGGAAATTGCACCCAGTGGCAGAAAAAAAAATTCCTACCCTCTCCTCGCAACATGGAAACTCTTCTCTCGCCTGTGGGATAGTGAAGCTGGAGAGGAGAGTCTCTAGATAAGGGCTAGCTCCCATTGATGTATCATGTTGTTTCAGCAAGTGCAAAATATCGGTATGGATATATATATATATATAGCTGTATAAACTGGGGGGATGAAAAGGGAGGAAAATACAAGAAAACAAACTACTCTAAGGAGGTGATACACCAAAATAGGTCAGCCTTCACACATCTATATTCAGAATCAAACAAAATAACAAGACATACACTTCAGGCTTGGTAGAAGGACCAGACTGCAAGAGAAAGACAGGGAGGTTCTAATGAAAACACAAAAATAGAGACTCACCAAGGTGTTGTACTATACACACTGTAAGTGACTTCCCCTATTTTATACTTCCAAAAAGAGCTCTTCTCCCATAAGCTACAAACTAGCACCTTGTAGATAACTGGTCTGTTGGTGTTGAACCTATGAGAGCATCAAAGATATGACTAAACACAAATAACACTCAAAACATACATAGAATATCTATCCAAGATGGAGGCAAAACTGTATTTTATTGATTTAGGTGGAAATTTTAGCAAAGCTATGCTTTGTAAAATTATGGAAGATCTTTACAAAATGACCAAGTTTGCAATATATATGGAAAGGCAAGGAGGCTCATTTGGCACTCCTTATTTACAAGTGGCAATCACGTATCTTCATGGGGAAGAATAAGTCGCTCAAAACATTAATGAGCCGTCTACTTTTGTCTGCTCGAAACCTGCCCTTCTTTTTTAGATGACTTACATGGTTTATCTACTCATTAATGTGAAACAGAGGAACCAGTTGCACTACTAGTTGCTTGCATCCCAAATGATCAATTTGCTAGCACTATTTCACCTGCCAGAGTCACTTCTCAAGTTGGCACCACTTGGACTTAACTGCTTGCTCATTTCATGTATGTCTTCTTATATTTTATCAATTTTGTCTCTATTTGGCTTGTTCAGCCCCCCATGGGTGACATTTTAGTAGGTTGTTGCATTCTGGGCTCCTTGGCAATATTTTCTCAATTTGAAGCAAAGGCTGTTTTATTCTACTAAATTTTACGCTCAACTGGCCGTCGAGCTTTGAAAACCAACAGACATTCCATCCTCTTGAAATTGATGACTTTTTAGGCATCATCGCTTGAGAACCAATGGCTAAACCATTATGCTAAACTTGACATCCACCAGGACGTCATCAGGCCCATTGCCACGTCAGTAGGGTCCACGTGGCATCCTCTCAAACACTTCTCCATCCTTGAATTTTCCCAACACCTGTCCCTTTGAATTAATTCCTAGGTTGCTTTGCTATGTATTTCCATAAACAAAATGTCTGCAAAAATTTTGTCTGATGATTTCATTGACTGTTTGACTGCACCCGAGACCTTTGAAAAGTCTTTAGTGTTTGCTTGCCCTCCAAAAGGGCACTTTGACTATTTGAACTACCCTTTAGCCAAGGGTAGACCTTTGAACTAAACTTATTGAACCAAAATTTGGTTTAACAATTCAAGGTTCAAAGGAGCGCACCGATGAACCAAGGCCAAGCTCGATGAACTCTTTGCATTGAACCGAACATTGAACTTAAGTCATTGAACCAAGTATTTTGGTTCAACAGTTTGGTTCAACCATTATTGAACCAAGATACTGAACTCAAAATGAACCTTTAAACCAAGAAACTGAACCATTTGAACTAGGCCATGAATCAAAAAATGTTGAACCCGAACAATCCTAAAATAAAACTAGCATGAATAGCAAGAGAGGAAGGGGACCAAAATTTTTACCTGTGGGAAAAATTTGGTCAACAAATTGGTGACTCCCAGGGGAAGCATGCCTGCTATGCTTAGAGACTAGTTGCCTTGCAATCCATTGGGCATGGAGTTGGATGATAACTTTGAAAACTAGAAAGAGCTCTGAAAAAACTTAGAACCAGCCATGCAAGTTTACCTCCAAGGAAATGAAAGCACACACAAGACTAAGAAAACTATTACTTGTGCAATAGCACTTAGGGAAAATGGGAAATAAAATAAGGGAAAATATGTACAGCTTAAAAGAGACTCAGTGGCAATGCTTCAGATGTATCCCATTAACTGGGATACACAATTCTTCACCATCCAACCTGGAGAGTTGGAACGTGTTATGCTGTTTGCACTGAGTAATTATGTAAGGACCACTCCATAAGGCATTAAATTTTACATGTTTTTTAGGCTTGGCTCGATCTTCATCCCACTTTAAGACAATGTCTCCTTCAACAAAATATTTTGGCAAAGATTTCTTGTCGAAGTGCCTTTTTACTTATTGTTGGCTACTAGTCATAGAAGCCATAGCCTGATACCTTACCTCTCAGAGCTCCATTAGTTCACACAACCTGACCTCCATGTTACTTCCTTCTTCTAATTGCATCTAATGAGTGACGTCCAGTGCTGGTAATTTGATTGAGATGGGAAGCCTAGCTTCCCTTCCATATACAAGCGTATATGGAGAGTTTCCAATTGCTCTCTTCCAGTCAATTCCCTTAGTGTTGAGATAATATACCATACCTTAATGCCCATTCACTTGTTTTGGTCCCCAAGAAAGCCAAGGCATTATCTGAGATTATGGTGGCTAGGACCCCAAATCGCGTTACCAGGTCCTCATAAAATTCCAAGACTGCGCTTTCATTCACCTCTTTCAAGGCAACAGCTTCCACCCACCTTGTGAAATAGTCTGTGGTAGTCAGAACCCACTTGTGTCCAGCACTGGAAGGAAGATTGATCATTCCTATGAAGTCTAGGCCCCACTGCATGAATGGTTGCTCAACTTGAATGGATTGTAGAGGCATGGCAGCCAATCATTGCTTTTTATCAAAAAGTGCACACTTCTGGCACTTTCTTACCCAAGCATGGGTGTCCTTGAAAAGAGTAGGCCAAAAATAGCTAGCTCTCATTATCCTTGCTGTAGTAGCTCTAGGAGTGAAATGACCACCTACTGGTCCATCATGGAACTCAGCCAATACCTTATCAGCCTAATTGGGGTCAATTCATCTTAGAAGAACCCCAAAGAGATCCTTCCTAAACAATACTTCATCAACCAAAACATAAAGAAGGGACTGGAGTTTAAAATACCTTCTTTCGATCTTGCCAAGACCCTGTGGACACTCACTTGTGAGAAGGAAATGCCTCATGTCCAGCATCCAATCCTTTATGATAGCTAGTTCTTCTGCAATGGCTACGTCATGAATTAACAAGTTGTTTTCCCTTTTTTGTTTGAAATCTGTAGCCAGCTATTCGCATAGGCCTCTGCCCTTCACTAGCTTGGTGATTTTAATGTCTACGTCATACTCCATCACTTTGGTGATCCATCCCACCCTTTTCTCATTTAAATCTTGATTGGTCAAGAAATCCTTGATGCTAAGATGTGGGACCATAAGGTGAATCCTGTTGTTAGACAGCATATACCTAAATTTCTTTAGGCTCTACACTACTACCAATACTTGCTTTTCTACATACGTATACCTGAATTTGAAGTCCTCTAACCCTTGGCTGAAGAAGGTGAGTGGCTGCTCGAGGTCATCACCATTTGCTTGGGCAAGCATGGTAGATATCACTTCTTCATTGCTGAATGTATAGAGGTTGAAGTCTTTATTAAAGTCAGGGCTTATCAGAGTGGGCACCTAGGTTAAAGCCTACTTGATGGCTTCAAAGCTATCTTTTATTTGTGTTGTCCACTTGAACTCTTCACCTTTCCTTAGCATAGAGGTCAGGGGCTTAACTATCTCAACAAAATTCAAAATGAATCTCTGAATAAAATTTATCCTGCCAAAAAACTCTGTAGGCCTTTCTTATGCTTTGGTAAAGACATCTCCAAAATGGAGCAAACTCTCTCAGGGTCAATGGACAAGACCTCCTTGGACATGATGTGGCCAAGAAGTTTCCCCTCATGAATAGAAAACACGCATTTCTTTGGATTAAGAGAGATGCCAAATTCTTTGCACCTTTTGAAAATCTGCCTGAGGTGTTCTATGTGCTAGCTCACTTCCTTGGAGAATACCGTTACATCATCAAGGTATACCAGCACATTTTTATTTATCAAGCCACCAAAAGCCATGTCCATGGCTCACTGAAAGGTAGCACCAGCATTAGATAGCCCAAAAGGCATCTTCTTGTAAACAAACATCCCCCATTTAGTAGTGAAGGCTATTTTGTGCTGATCACAACCTCACACTAGAATCTGATTATACCCTGAATAACCATCTAGGAGGGAGAAATGCTCGCTACCTGTTACCTTCTGAAGAATCCACTCCATGCTTGGAAGGGGATAATGATCCTTTAAAGAGACTTTATTAAGGTCTCTAAAGTTGACGCACAGCCTGATCTCCCCATATTTCTCTCTAACAAGAACAAGGTTGGCTAGCCATGAGAAATTTTTGATTGGAAATATAATTTGGGACTCAATTAATTTGGCCAATTTCCTCTACATGAGGGGATCAATTTTAGGATTGACAGGCCTTTGCTTTTGTGTGACTAGCCTGGCACCTTCTTCTAATTCAATGGTGTGTTGGGCAAGCCTTGGGTCGAAGCCTTTTAAATCACTGTAATCCCATGCAAAAACATCAACAAATTCTTGACACAACAGAATCAAAGCTCACCTCTCTTGAAATGTGTAGACCTTACCAAGCACAAGCAGCTTGTCCTTGAAAATTTCAACCTTTTCGTAATTCTCCTCTTTGGTAGTGATGCATGCCTTGTCATTTCTCAATTGGTCATCTCCATTGAAAATGCTTTTAAGTGTGATTAGACCTTTAAGGAGTTTATTGCTCTTCAATTGAACAATCTGATTGCCATATTGTTGTTGTAATTTTGCCTGGTTGTGTATTGTGAACTTAGCTTCTTCCTGTAGGAAGAAAGCTATCTGCTGGTCACTTTCAAAAACTTGCCAATTTGCAATGTTGTCTAGGACAAAGGGTCACACTACCACTTTCAAGTGGTGTGAACCACAATCTCAGCTTATTTCCCTTGAAACGTCAAACTGAGCACCAATTACTACTAGCCTATCCACTTGTTTGTTCTGCTCCCTGGGAATCAAGGCAATATTAAAGGCAAGGAAAAATTCCATCAAGTCCCAGACCCTGTGCTTGTAAGACTTCAGCAAGGAGTTCTTTGTTATATTTCAGCCTTTCACTTGATTTACAATCAGCTCACTGTCTCCCAAGACCTGTAGCTCTTTAATCCCTCTTTTTCTTGCCCATTCAATCCCATGGATCAAAGAATCATATTCTAAAACATTACTTCTGCAAGAGAATTGGAAACAAAAAGCTAAAAAGTACCTTTATTTTGAAGGGGAAACCAACATCACCCCACCACCAGTGCCTAGCTTACTTCTGGAACCATCAAAATATAGCTGCCATAGACCAAGGTTATTTTAGCTAGCCTTCATTAAATTGGGCATGAAGGCAATTTCCTCATGCAAGAAATAGACTCCAAGGTCTGCCTCCTCAATAAACTTATAAGGATCATGCTCAAAGTTATCATTTACCCACTCATCCAAGAGTAAGTCTGCGACTCCTTCAAGAGTGGAGGACAGAGATTGGTCTGTCTGGGATTCTTTTGGGTCGATAATAGTGTAACTGACATTTGCTGACTTGGGTGAATATGGCTCTAGATGATCCTTGTAGAGTGGCTCAGATTCAATTTTTACCTTGGTCCCATACTTGGTTCTAAAAACTAGGTATGACCAATTCGCTGCTAGATAGCCACCTATCTTTGACGTGAAGTCCCTGGACAAGCAAATTATGAAATACGGAGGAACATCCGTTACCACTATATCATGGGGGATTGAGAAGGTTGGGCAAGTGTGTAATGTCAAGCTTAAACCCTTCAAAATTCCAACTATTTTTTCAAGTGTCCCATCTAGCTGTAGAACTCTTTTGTTCATTTCTTCATACTTCAATCCCATCTTATCAGTAATGCACTTAGGCATCACTAAGGTGATGGTCCCACTGTCAATTATGCAGTTGTGTACCAAGAAATCCCCTATGACCAAAGATACATAGAAAGGGGGAATCTTTTCTTCTTTCTTTACCTGACCTGAAGTGGAAGGCTGCCCATTTGTCATCACGACATTATCAACACTTGTTGGGGCAGCTTATCGGTCCAGCTCATACAATTCTTTCTTTAATACATCCTTCTATCCTGGAAGAGACAATGAATCCCATAAAGAGATGCTCACATGCAACTTCTTCATTTGGTCCACTATATTGACTTGGGGACTGCTTCCCTTCACGTTTTCTTTTGGGTTGATCCCAACCGGAGCTGTAGGCTGAGGCACTAAAGGTACAAGCTACTATTTGAAAATTGGGGCCTTTTGAAATGAGTGTGATGGAGGAGGTGTTTTTGCTACCTGAGTGGTAGCTTACACCTCTCCCACTGCTCTTCTCTTAAATCTTTTGTTGGCTACAACACAATTAGCTTGATTATATGTAGCACCCCCATGATTGATTACACAAAACTCACCCTCTAGGTGATTCATAAGAGTAGAATCTAGCTGGGCCTGATTGTTACTCGTGTTGGGCTACATTAAAAGCTCAAAGGCCTGAGATTGAGTGGCTATTTGGTTGTCTGCATTTTGAAAATAGTTCATCATCTCATTTGTGTAAACAGCTTGTTCTTGACCATATCCCATGGTTGAACAGCTAGGCTGCTCTTGTACTAAATTATTCTAAATAAGCACCATGGCTTTAGATGATGAGGAGGAACCAGTGTTGTAATTTTGAAATGGCCTAGTTGTAGTGAGCTACCCCTGACCTTGATTATAATTTTGAAAGGGGGTCTAGGGGCTTGACCATAATTTTGGTATCCCTGATTTGGTCTATTGCCTTGAGCTTGCTGCCTTTTAATGGCAATAAGTTCATTAGACATGTTCTACAATAGACTCTTAACCTCATGAAGTTCATTTGACAGAACAGTAGCTAGCTTCTCAATGGTAGGCAGGGGAGCAACTGCTAGAGCAATGGTTTGAATTGGGGGCAGTAATTCTAGGAAAAGTGGCATGTGAGGCCTAGGGGATATTTTCCCAGCCTGAACTAAGCAATTTTTAGCTACTATGGCTATGTCATAAGCATCAATCAATATATGCCCTCCCATAGATTGGATCATCATAGCAATATCATTGTTTAATGCCTTTAAATAGTAAAAGAAAGCATAGCTTGGGGTCGGTCTTACCAGGATGGGAATTCTATCCCAAGTCTTTTGAAAATGTGTGTTGAAGTCCTGCATATACTCATATGGAGCTCTCTTTATGGTTGTCAGCTGCTCAGCAAGTGAGAGGTCATCACTCTTTTCCTCAAAATGATCTATCAACTGAGTCCCCAACTCATTCCAAGAATGTATCGAATTCACAGGCAAGGTCCCATACCAGTCAAGAGCTTTGCCTTTTAGAGACAAAGCTAGCAGTCTGATGGAAATATTTTCTTCTGTTACATTGTGAATATTGCAAAGGTTGGAAATATTCTTAATATGCTTGACGGCTGTAATAGGCCCAAATCCATTAGAAGAAGGCACATATTTGAGAGCTATTCCTAGAATTGGATCATAGCGTGGGAGATTCAAAGGGCTCTCACCATGAAAAGTCGCAAAAGGAAATGCCATGTCTGGGATTGGCTGTAACTGGGGTTTTGCTGTGACTGTGTCTCTTATAACAAGTCTAGGAGGATTGATTGTTGGATAAGGATGGGTCCTCTCAAATCGTAGTCTTTTAGTAGAGTTTAAAGGTAATTCAATGAATTCAAAAGGAACCCCTCTTAAAGCGGATGTTGTGGTGACCTTAGGTATAGAAATTTAAGACACTAGTCTTAATATGAAAATTGAAGCTCTTACTAGTGGAGTCGCCAGATGCTGGAAAACTTGAAAATTAATGTGACAGGGCCAGCATCAATCTTGAAACCTTACTACGTTGTCAAACTTTGTGTCCCACTGGGCATGCCAAAACTGTTGATGCAGGAAATTACACCCAGTGGCAGAAAAAAAAGTTCCTGCCCTCTCCTCGCAACATGGAAACTCCTCTCTCACCTGTGGGATAGCGAAGCTAGAGAAGAGAGTCTCTAGATAAGGGCTAACTCCCTTTGATGTATCATGTTGTTTTAACAAGTAAAAAATATAGGTATGGATATATATATATAGCTATATAAATTGGGGGGATGAAAAGGGAGGAAAATATAAGAAAACAAACTACTCTAAGGAGGTGATACACCAAAATAGGTCGCCCTTCACACATCCATATTCAGAATCAGACAAAACAACAAGACATACACTTCAGGCTTGGCAAAAGGACCAGATTACAAGAGAAATACAGGGAGGTTCTCATGAAAACACAAAAATAGAGACTCACCAAGGTGCTATACAATACACCCTGTAAGTGACTTCCCCTATTTTATACATCCAAAAAGAGCTCTTCTCCCGTAAGCTGCAAACTGGTGCCTTGTAGATAATTATTTTGTTGGTGTTGAACCTATGAGAGCATCAAAGATAATGACTAAACATAAATAACACTTAGAACATACACTGAATATCTATCCAAGATGGAGGCAAAACTATATTTTATTGATTTAGGTGGAAATTTTACCAGAGCTACGCTTTGTAAAATTGTGGAAGATCCTTACAAAATGACCAAGTTTGCAATATATATGGAAAGGCAAGGAGGATCATTTGGTGCTCCTTATTTACAAGTAGTAATCACATCTCTTCATGGGGAATAACAAGTCACTCAAAACATTAATGAGCCGTTTGCTTTTGTCTGCTCAAAACCTACCCTTCTTTTTTAGATGACTTACATAGTTTGTCTACTCATTAATGTGAAATAGATGAACGGGTTGCACTGCTAGCTACTTGCATCCCAAATGATTAATTTGCTAGCACTATTTCACCTACCAGAGTCACTTCTCAAGTCGGCACCACTTGGACTTAACTGCTTGCTCATTTCGTGTATGTCTTCTTGTCTTTTATCAATTTTGTCTCTATCTGGCTTGTTCGGCCCCCCAGGGGCAAACTTTCAGTAGGTTATTGTATTATGGGCTCCTTGGCAATATTTTCTCATTTTGAAGCAAAGGCCATTTTATTTTGATAAATTTGATGCTCAACTGGCCATCAAGCTTTGAAAACTAATGAACATTCCATCCTCTTGAAATTGATAGCTTTTCGGGTGTCATCACTTGAGAACCAATGGCTAAACCATTCTGCTAAACTTGACATCCACCGGGACGTCATCGAGCCCATTGCCACATCAGTCGGGTCCACGTGGCATCCTCTCAGGCACTTCTCCATCCTTGAATTTTCCCAGCACCTGTCCCTTTGAATTAATTCTTGGGCTACTTTGCTATGTATTTTTGCAGACAAAATGTCCACAAAAATTTGTCTCATGATTTTGTTGACTGTTTGACTGCACCTGAGACCTTTGAAAAGTCTTTAGTGTCTTCCCACCCTCCAAAAGGGCACTTTGACTATTTGAACTGCCCTTCAGCCAAGGGCAGACCCTTGAACCGAATTTGGTTCAATGGTTCAAGGTTCAAAGGAGCATGTCGATGAACCAAGGCCAAGCCCGATGAACTCTTTGCATTGAACCAAACGTTGAACTTAAGCCGTTGAACCAAGTATTTTGGTTCAACGGGTTGGTTCAACCATTATTGAACCAAGATACTGAACTCAAAATGAACCTTTGAACTAAGAAACTAAACCATTTGAACTAGGCATGAACCAAAAAATGCTAAACTGGAACAATCCTGAAATAAAACTAGCATGAACAGCAAGGGAGGAAGGGGACCAAAAATTTTACCTGTGGGCAAAATTTGGTCAATAGAATCCAAGGACATTTCAATGTTTAAAGTGATGCATAAAAAGAAATTTAGGAGGTGTAATACTTGTGTAATGACAAGGTAAGGAGTTAATTACTATGTATGCATCAAGACAATTTAAAAAATAGGAACTTGATTACTAGACTAAATAAAAGGAAATTATATCTATCATAAAGTTAGTTAAAAAATGGAAAACATTACTTCTTGAAAATTTTGTATAAGGACTGATAGTAAGAAATTCAAATGGTTTATGAGCAAGCTTATGTCTTCCCAGCTTTGTCATGGATAATACGTATGGTGGAAATAATTGATTTCTCAATATATATTCTTAGTCCAATTTATTCCATGTAAAAATAATAGTCTACATAATGGTCTCACTTGAGAAATGGATTGCATAAACATGATCAGAGGAAGTGGTTCTTATGGCCAACCTAGAACACCTCAAATTCTCTTTGTACTAATGCACCTTCTTGTTATAGATATGGAAGAAATTATTTTGTCTAATATGTGATAATATATAATTTATTTGCTAATCAAATCTTGTTATGTGAATAGGTGGTTATAATAAATAACAAATAAAATTCTTCATGTTAGCAAATTCCATCTTTACGACAAGTATACCTATCATCATTAGTTTGAGTTAATATTGGAAGACAAACCATTTTCTATTGAGGTTCATAATCCCATCACTATTGATATTTATATTCTCTAATACAATTTCTAGCATTGTTCTAAGCAACGTATGAGAAACATCATGAAACTTTGTAAACTAGGATTTGTTAATCAGATATATTTTCCTTGAAATCCATTTTAGAAACTTGTAAATGATGTCAAAGTAATACTCAATGTATAAATGAATAAATATTTTAGTAAGATTCATTGTATATTTGATAAAAAAAAATTAATGTATATGGAAAACTACTTACTTGACCCAGACTACTCTAGACTATCTCATGTTGACTTCTATAATTTTAGTGTTTTAAATTGGAGAGCTTCTATAAAAATCAAACATTATAATGTAATAATCAATTTTAAAAAATTATTTGAATGGAATGATTTTGATAGCATAGTTCATGGAACTTTATTTCATCTAAAAGGTATTTGTCCCATGTATTATGTTGAAAATATTATTAAATCCATTTACATGTTCTATTAGCTCCTTGGCATATATGTTGTTGGCTCCACATTGGTAGATGACTTAACAGTATTTCCTATATACATGTGTTTTGATCATCTTTTGAGTCTGGTTCAAGCAAATACAGATACATGATCTAAACAATTTTGTATGTTGGGTTTTCCCTCTCCTTATTTCACTAGGATGTTGGATGCATCCACCTCTATGATCATGATATATCTAGGTTATATCATTATATGGTCACTTTACATTATCATGTTTGAGATCATATATTTATTTACACATGCCTTTATCCATGATTATATCTTCACAATGTTCTTGATATGATATGTACTTAACGTTTTATGCTAACACATATATCCAGGGATTAGTATGATATGTTGATGTCAATTGCTTATGTTTTCATTCATGCACTTTCTTGAGTGTCTTACCTTGTTATTGTCTTATTTTTTTTAGCATTTGAATATGCTCCATTATTTATGACCCTCATTCCTTTGTTTACCTCTTTGACATTTGAATATATCTTTGCTTATTGTATGTTGATATTTGAATGTCAGCATTTCTTTGTGGGCATTTGACTATGTCCCTTCAAGTGTGAGACATTTGAGCATGCCCCTTGTTTGAGGTCTCCTTAGACCACTATATTTTGATTTGATTTTGAGTGATCTTGTGTGAGTGATCGATTATTTTTTGCCTTATATTTTTATGTTATTATTTTGAAGTGAGGCAACTACTAGTTTCTACTTCCCCTCACCTCAAAAAGGGGGGCATATCAGTGGGGGCATGCCATAGAGGCATGACTTCCACATTACATCAAAAATTTAGATTATAGTGGGGGCATGTTTTTTAAACATGTTCTCCACATTTATCAAATTTCATATTCAGTGGGGGCATGTTTTGGAAACATGTTCTTCTCATTTACACAGTTTTAAATTGGCCAAAATTCATAGTTATATACTTCAAATACACACTTGTGGTATAATTATATACAAAGGTATCATTTTTATACACAAGTTTAGCATGAGACATATATAAGGTGCATATGTTATGCAATATACACATAATATCACAAAATCAAATAAATTTTAGATTTCAAACATTTTCAAGTATTATCATCACCCACTAGGTTGGAATTTTATGGACTGTATTGAGTCAATCTACTGCAATGATTGGTTTTGTTTTTGGCATGGTTGAGGTGACTAAATCACTCAATCTTGTCAAATTTATAGGTTGGAATTGATTTACATCATCCAACCTAACCATTTTTATAGTGTGAGTTGACTTGGTTTACTCACAATCACCAGGTTATAAGTATGATTGGGTTGCACAGTTGAGCTAATCTCAACTGTCCAGTGGCAACTCACCTTTTCTACAAGATTGGTGGCATGTGTCATTCAATCTCTCTCTCTATCTCTTTGGATATATACAATTTCTAAATTTAATTTTTTCTAATCTCAGTTTCAGTGATTCATAATGATATATCTTTCAATTCAAATTGTCAAAAGGTAAGATAGTTACATCAATACATAAGTGTACTCCTAAACTTTGCTCTTTTTCAATTTTAATTATTTTAATTCTTTCAATTTTAGATGATATACACTGATTATATACTATAACATGTTTTTGGTTGTAATTCAGTCACCCATAAGGCACTCAAGATAAACTCAAGCAAAGATAAAGTGTGTTATACACACCCAAGTACACATTCATTTTCCTTTAAATTAAAATTTTCATTACTAGATTAAATGGGGGAATGTAGACACTATTTATGAATTATATAACATCTCAGTCTTACACAATTAAAAAATACATATCATGGATGTACCTTTAACTTCTAGACTTTTTTCATTTCTAAAAGATTTGTATACACTATCTCTCTATGCCTAATTGCTTATCTTTTAGTCTGACCAATGTTATTTTGATGACTCAAACCTTTTAGTTTATCTAGAATTTTGTAAACCTACTCATCTTATATCTTCACAAGTTTTGAATTTGCACATATTTTCCAACTACTCAAGCATTTGCATCCCACTCAGATGCCTATGTTGACACAAGTGTCATATTCCAACACAAGTGTCAAGTGCCCTAAATTCATCCAATTTTTTAATGAAAGGTATTCCTATGGTCTACCCAAGTTTTTTAAAGTGAGATAGTCTCCAAAGGGATTGGTATGAATATAAAATCAACCCTCATTCATTCCTCACCTAGCACAGACTTAGAAAAAACTAAAAACTCACAAAGAAACTTATCAAGAGCATTCTATCAAGCACTCAAGTGAACAAAACTTTCCTATTTTCTCCTATTTATATATCAATAATAGGGATAACACATCTACATGTCTAAATTACTAAAAGAGCATTCTATGATATATATTTATCAAGTTACAAGCTAGGTTAGTGTTGTATTTGCTTATCACACATTTCATGATTCACACATAAGCCAACATGTACGTTATAACTACATAAGTCTGAGGCCCTCTTTAGAGTATTCGTTATATATGTAATTCTCAATAACATAGGCATCTTTGGTAAAACCCAACACTATGTGCCCACTAACCCATTTTTTCCACAGATAATATGAAGATGAATAATTAAGATTTTATTATTTGATAAGGAGTGACAATCCATGTCTCAGATCTGAATGTATAAAAGTGAAGGTGATATATAATTGAGAAGCATTTAGGTGGTCACATCTAATTTCATTAGGTATTTTGTATTAGACACCTATATCCAAGTTTTTGGGAATAAAGGCTCTTATAGTGCAAGTAAATAATTATAGAATAGACAAGCTACAAAATAAAGACAAGTAAGAGGATACATTACATAAGAAATTACATAGAAAACCCTTGAAAACAAGTAAGGGAAAATACCATTGGAAAACTGGCAGCTTCCATACTTCATATTAAACTTGGCATCAAAACCCTTCTACAACAACTCCATTAATGCTAACATATAAACACTTAATACTTCCACCTGAAGCATTTAGGTAGTGAACCAAGATAAAATAGCCTACAAGATTCAAACTCCAATCATGTAATCATAAGCTTGCATGGATCCACTAATTGGATAAATTATAATAGAGAGCTATGCATATTTATGCATTTACAACATAGAGATAATAATGGAGAGTAAGGAGAAAAATGTGTCATCCTTGGTAGTGGGTGCACTATTCATCACTAGGGAACCATGTCCCCCCATGTGCCAAGTCAAGCCTTTGAATGACATCTCATAATGCCTCCTTGACTACTCCATGTGAACTCTAAAGTGATACACCCCACTCCACATGTGACCTCAATCAAGAATAATTATCTTTATCTCCCACTTTCCCATGTGTTATCACATGAGTAAAAATATTCCCAACTTTTAACCTCATCCATTAAGAACCCATAGACAAACTACACCCCACAAGCACATGCCTAATGGACTCATGAGATCCACTATCATCATGTCCTCACATGCTTCCACAAAAGCTAACCCATGTGACTAAGTGGATAAATGTGCCCCATTTCTCTCTTCCCCTCTTTTCAACATCACAGATGCTCCATGGGCCATACCACCCATCATGGGTCATGCCAAATCACCACCCATCCACATCACCATGAATAGTGCATGTGAATAGTGATTCATGAAAAATGACTATGAATAGTGATTTCACATCCTAACATACTCCAACTTGAAGTCAATATACACAAGGTTTTACCACATTTGAGTATTTTGCAACCAACTGTTGATCAATTCCTTTTGTTACCTTGACATAAACCTAGTAGAAGTTTTATTTCACTACTAAAAATTCTCTACCCTGACTAAATTTATACACATCTACTCCATTGCAGATTGCATCACCTAAAGTGACTCTCACTTCTCCATAGACTAATCCTCTAATTAGGATTTTGTCATGAACTATCTCATAACTCCCACTGCTTGGTAACATCTAGTTTAGTGTTCACCATAGCAACATGAGGCTTCCTACTCTTGATAAATCTAATACATAGGACAATAACATGTCTTATTCTCCTTTGAGACACTCATAAGAAGACAACTCAAGATAAAATAAGTGGGGCAATTCCTTGCTTTCTTGTCCTTGTACATCTCCATCCATGGTTTGCTCCTTCATACAACCTTCATTTCATGTGTCTCTACTAAGCCATAAAATTATGATCATGTTGGGGCTTCCATCAAACATTTCATTAACACATATTAATAACCTTTGCTAAAAACTTAGATCTCCATGAAGGTAATGAATATCCTATACTACATGTGTTATACCTACACAAACCCATACAATGACATTTTTAACATGCAAACCAACAATTTTTAACCTCATTCATCTGTATTTATCTCTTCCTAAGAGATATCACAATGTAGGAATCACACTGATCTAGCTCCTTTAACAACTTCAAATACATGTAACACTCTTAATATTAGTGAGGAGAGAAGATCTCACAAAATTCAAAACTAGACTTCTCCACATATCCACCAAAGAAATAAACATGGCACAAGTTCACTAGACTAATCATAGCTTCTAGGAAGTCATCACACTACTCGATGCATAACTACACCTACTAAGTTTTTTAACCTCAAAAATGCATTTAAAATGCATCATTCTCTACTAAATATTACCAAAATACAAACTCATGTGCCTCTAATGTTAGTCCATGCATCAGTTTACATGGTCAATGCCATAACCGTATACACAACACTCTAACACCCTAAGTTATATGGTCAACACCAACCATCTCCTTCTTGGAACACTAGGTTTCAATTATTCTTCTACATGTAGCTTTTAGCTACCAATCATGCCAACCATCACATAAGTGGACCAATCATAGCTCTAGGGAAGTTATCACAATACTTGATGCACCAATGCACCTATCAAGTTTTTTAGCCTAAAAAATAAATCTAAAGTGCATCACACTCTACTGCATGTCCAAAAACATGGACTTATACTTTCAGTAACACTAGGTCTCACTTGTTCATCTATATCTTTATCTTCCTCATCCTCAACTACTTTAAAATAGGTACAGCTTCAGGTTTTTCTATACCTCTTTCCTTTGCATGGATTTTTCTTCTTTAGCATTTTAACTAACAACATGTGGTCAGTAAGATACCACATCAACACCCCTTTTGTTTATTACCAAGAACCATAATAAGATCATGCCTTGTCTTCAACCTCCACCTATGGATACTAGCTTACTCCTCAAGTTGTAGAGTTACTTCTCTAATAGGAACATTGTGTAGGCTATTGACTTATCATGAAAATATTTTTAAGATTTTCTCTTTCACTCATATGTGGGCTTCTCCTCGGCAATATGAAGAGAACAAGATCTTCACCAAGAGATCCTCTACCTTGTTCCATAGAGACATACCTTCCAAAATAATTTCTTTTCTTTTCTTCATCCTGAACTTGGTCTCTCCTCCTGCCATAGTAACTTCAACTTGTACACATCCAAACAATAATAAAAAAACACTCACACGCATGGAATTTTACACCATGTCTCTAATACCAGTTGTTAGGAATAAAGGATCCTATAGTATAATAAAAATAAATGTGAAATAAATAAGCTAAAAAATAAAGACAAGTAAGAGGACACATTACACAAGAGATCACATGGAAAACCCTTGTAAACAAGCAAGGGAAAAAAACCATAGATAAAATATCAACTTTCAGACTTAATATTAAACTCAACATCAACACTCATCTACAACAACTCCTCTAGCAACTCCATCAGTGCTAACATATAAGCACTCAATGCTTCAGCTTGAAGCATTCAAGTTGTGAACCAAGTTAAACTAGCCTACATGATCCAACCTCCAAGCATGAAATAAAAAGCTTGCATGTATCCAATAATTGGATAAATTATAATAGAGATATTATGATATATTAATAGCATTTAAAACATAAAGAGAATACTAGAAAGAAAGAGAAAAAAATGTGCCATCCTTGGTAGTGGGTGCATTATTTATCAATAGGGAACCATGTCCCCCCATGTGCCAAGTCAAGCCTTTGAATGGAATCTTATGATGCCCCCTTAACCACTTCATGTGCACACCAAAGTGATACACCCCACTCCACATGTGACCTCAATCTAGCATAATGATCCTTGTCCCCCACTTTCTCATGTGCTTTCACATGAGTCAAAAGATTCCCAACTTTTGACCTCATCTAACAAAAGCCCATAGACCAATTATGCCCCACAAGTACATGCCTAAATGGAATCATGTGATCCATTATCATTATATCCTCAAATTTATCCATAAGCCAACCCATGTGAATAAGTGGAGAAATGCACCCCATTTCTCTTTCTTATATTTTTCAACATGAAAGATGCTCTATGAGATATACCACCCATTAGTAGGCCACATCACCATAAATAGTAACCTTGAATAGTGCCTATGAATAGTGACTTCACATCCTAACATACTCCCAATTGAATTTAATGTACACATAATTTTATCACACTTGAGTATTGCTAACATCTGGTATCATAGCCAACAACAGAAAACACTCACACACATGGATTTTTTCACCATGGCTCTGATACCAGATGTTAGGAATAAAGGCTCATATAGTGTAAGTAAATAAATGTAGAATAAAAAATATATAAAATAAAGACAATAAATAGGACACATTACACATGAGATTATGTGGGAAACCCTTGCAAACAAGCAAGGGTAAAAAACATGGGCAAAATGGAAACTTTTGACAAGCATTAATTAGGCAAATATTTTTAATCATACTTCTTTTCTACACTCTTTTCTATTGTAGAAGAGTGTTGACGTTGAATTGAATATGAAGTCTGGAAGCTTCCTTTTTTCCCATGGTTTTTTTCCTTGCTTGTTTCCAAGGGAAAAAACCATGAGCAAAATGGAAGCTTCTTAGGTAATATTATTAGTAAATGGTAATATTATTTATAAAAAACCATAGGTAAAATGGTTAAATATTATAGTTATTAAAATAATAATAGCTACCATTATTATTAGGGGATCAATAATATTACCTAAGAAGCTTCCATTTTGCCCATGGTTTTATCCCTTGTAAATAGGCAAAGGAAAAAACTATGAGCAAAATGAAAGCTT
Organism: Torreya grandis; assembly: GCA_037957365.1. Taxonomy (NCBI): domain Eukaryota; kingdom Viridiplantae; phylum Streptophyta; class Pinopsida; order Cupressales; family Taxaceae; genus Torreya; species Torreya grandis. The sequence goes on from JARHVA010000316.1 coordinate 1,431,304, forward strand.
GTAGACTTCATATTAAACTCAACATCAACACTCTTGTACAATAACTCCTCTAACATTTCCATCAGTGTTAACATACAAACACTCAATGCTTCCACCTAAAGCATTTAGGTTATGAACCAAGCTAAACTAGCCTATAGGATCCAACCTCTAAGCATACAATCATAAACATGCATATATCCACTAATTAGATATATTAAAATAGAGATCTTATGCATATTTATGCATTTATAAATAGAGATAATAATAGAGAGAGAGGAGAAAAATATGCCATCCTTGTTAGTGGGTGCACTATTCATCAATAGGGAACCATGTCCCCCCCATGTGCTAACTAAAGCCTTTGAGTGGAATCTCATCATGCCCAATTGACTACTCCTTATACACTCTAAAGTGTTACAACCCACTCCACATGTGACCTCAATCTAGTATAGTGATCCTTGTCCCCCACTTTCCCATATGCTTTCACATGAGTCAAAATATTCCCAACTTTTAACCTCATCCAATAGGAACCCACACACAAACTATACCCCATAATCACATACCTAATATAATTATGAGATTCACAATCATCATTTCCTCACATGCTTCTAAAAAAATCCAACCCATGTGACTAAGTGGAAAAAAGTGCCCCATTTCTCTCTCCTCTTTTTAAGATCAAAGATGCTTCATAGATAATACCACTGTAGACACCTGAAAAGTGTCTAACCCTTGGTCACTTTCCCCCTTAGTCAATTCCTAACCCATTTCTAACAATTACTAATTTAAAATAATTAATTTATTTTGAATTAACCCCCCTCCTTGGACACCTCACCCATGACACCTCGCCTGGGACACCTCACCTTAGACTAATTCTCCTCCTATGACTCACTCAAGATCTATCCCTAATTCTTCTAACCTCCTAACAAACTCCCGTGCGTATTTAGCACAATCATCGACATTTCCCAACGGACAGGGCACTTGGCGAATGAAAAATGGGCTTGGTGGCTTGTTTTGCCCGTTCTAACCCCGCCGACGTCGGCCAAGTGTCGACCGACGCCGGTGGAATCACCGACGTCGGTTATACTTAACCAGTCTTTCAAACTCTTTTGAGGATCCGAATCAGAAATTAGAAAATCTCTGAAAGCAAATCAGGAATCCTACTCTTGGACTATCTGTCAATCTACAAAATCCCTCAATCAAACCTCCCATTCTCTCCCTCAAGTGCAGCAAGAGCTTCAAGGTTCTCCCTCAGTGACAGGTTCTCTATACAAGCTACATCAACAGCAGGTACGGGAATCATCGGTAGCACACCTTCCACAAGGCACAAGTAAGTAGATTATTTGTGTTCTTATTCTCTTTTTAGTTATTTCTTTCAAGCAATATCTCCCTAGACTAGACTGTAACCAACCAGACCCGAATCTTGATTTGTCCACCTCCCTGTTTCTCCCGTCCTCTCTCGGATCATACATTCTGTCCATTTAACCTGACTCTCAGACTCAGACCCAGACCATTCAACCAAGCCCAAAACCTTGTCCACAGACCAAAACCTGATCAGACTCTGTCCACAGACTATTCAAATAAGCCCAGACCCTGACCAAATTCTGTCCACGGACCACAGACTTACCCAGACTTTGCCTAAAGACCTTTACCCTGACCGACGCCGGTCACTACCCCAACCGACATCGGCTTAATAGCCGACATCGGCACCTTGACCAACCGACGCCGGTAGTCTTACCGACGCTGGCGACTATTATCAATCCGACAGCTTCTTTCAAGTAAGTCTTTGCTTCTCTTTTTCATTTCTATCTTTTATCATTTTCGGTTCTTCATTATTCAACTATTTATCAGACATTTCTTTCTGTTGATTTAGTGGGTTTATATCCCTTAAGGAAGTTTTCATACTTCTGGGATCAAGCTTTTGCTTGAAAACCCACCATCTGTCTATCTAACATCTTCTTTTGTCCAAGCTTCTTTTCCTTGCAGGTGTCATTCCTCCACAGCCAAAGAGGAGTATTCACAGCGTCTGGATTACGGTGCACAGACTTTATCCAGGTACACAAGCCTTGACCATTCTTCCTTTAGTTTCTTAATCATTTGAAATCTGAAAACAAAATTTGAATAGAAACATTCTGGCACGCCCGGTGGGACCCCTTTAGGGCCTTCCTTGGGTTCCCTTTCTTCCTTGTTCATTTAGTTGCATTAGGCTTCTTAACCTTCACCTCTCTTTCTTCTTTTCTAAAAACAAAAAAAAAATCATAAGCAGAAAATAAAAAGAACTCTTTCTTCCTTTTTCTTTCATTTCTAGTCTAGTAAGAAAATCATTCTCTTCAACCCTTTCTCCAATTTGTCTTCATTCCAAGATAATATTTCGATTTGGGGTTTTAAAACTTACTGCATTTCATTTCTTGCTTTCTTGCATCTTCTAGTCCACACTTAGTAATTAGTCAAACGCATATTGAATAAACCGTAGATCACTTGATGTTACACTACCAGACCACAAGCACTCAATAAAACATCAAACTCACTTGAGACAAGGCCCGACTGGGATTTCATCACCCAGCGGACAACCTTACCCAACCCGGCAATCCTACTTGGATTTCACCACCAAGGGGAAAGCCAACTCTGTTCTCTGGCAGAGTCTAAACTATAGTGAAAGTATATTTTGGCTAAGCGAAACCAGCTAACCACTGGAATCGTGAAGTGAGGGGAGCTTGCTCCTTAGCACCAGGCCTGTACGGAAGCTAATACAGATTTTTGAGCACCTTAACATACCTGAAACCATCTTTAGATTGCCTATTCTAGGACCCTTCTTACAGCCAACTTCCTCAAACATTATATTAAGGCATAAGCCATATGATCTTAATAAAATTGTTTCTAGGGATTCAACGTTAGGCTCTGTCTGTCATCATCATATTTTCTGTTTTTATCTGTCTTTTTTGAGCTGGTAAGGACGTCTTCTCCATTTCCAAAAACTTTTTTTCTGAGTTTCTGGAAAACACAGTAACCGACATCGGTCCTGTAACCGACGTCAGCAACTTTTCTGCACCGGCATCGGTCATCTGACCGACATCGGCAGTAATCTTCATCGGCATCAGTTTTTCTACCGACGTTGGTCTCTGTCAATTTTCTCTTTTCCAAAAAATAGCAAGCATAAAATCCAACTTTCTGACTGTCTAAACATCCATTCTAGTTTTCTGAGACTGATAGAACACAGTTTTCTGAAACCTGACCTTTTTTTGCCTTGAATGGTTTTGACACGCAGTCAAACCAAGGCCCTTCTTGACCACGCTAGCCAACAACCGCTCCCACCTTCACCACCTACAACCAGTCCTATAATGGAGTTCAACTCAGAGACTGAAAGAACTCCAACTCGCCCAACCCCGCCTCAAACTCCTATCGTTCCAGAAGGGGACCAAGACTTTGCACGATTCTTGGACCTTAACGTCAAAGCCTTGCAACACTATCTCGCAAATATCCAAATGCGAGACTCCCTAGGCAACCCAATCTATGGGATGCTGACTTCCTTAGTTGACACGAGAACCACATCAACCGCCCCTACCATTCAACTATTAGACAACACCTCCACCAATAACCCAACCGTATCTTACCTTCAGAACGTAACCTCTCCATCTAAACCTACCTCCATGGGGGTTCCGATACTCCCTCAACCTCAAGTCACTCAACCAAACCCCACACCTTTCTAAAACCTTCTAGTCTCTATTCCCCCTACTCTTGCACCAATAAATACAAGAGTAACCATTTACCCATCAACAAGCATAGCCACGCCTCAACCATCCTTGACAGCTCCTATCCAACTTGTGCCAACCAACCCCATGACACAAGAGCCATTGGCCCCAACTTTTGCTCCCATAACCAGCTATCCATATGTCGCATCTATGCAACCATCCACATCATACGCCCCTCCAAATATTTTTCAAGCACCTTATAATCTAGGGGGCGCTCCACCCACGAATCCGTCAGCAGATATCATCAAAATGCTGATGGATAAAATGTCTAGCTTAGAGACTTCCATTTCTGGCTCACGCAATGCTCTATCATATGAGCAAATTTGCAATGAGCCTATTCATCCTTCCGTTCCAATTAGACCATACCCCAGCCAGTGGGAGCTTCCCAAATTTTCTCACTTTCAAAGCAAGGAAGACCCACAGCAACACTTACGGGCATTTAGACATGCCTGCTACCTTATCGCCCATGATGACACATTACTCTTGCGCACATTTCCTATGTCCCTTTCTGGTGCTGCACTCGACTGGTACAGCTCCATTGCCACCCATTCCCTCTTCTCATTTAAACAATTGGCCCAGCTTTTTCTTGACCATTTCTCCATTAATATCACCAAAAAGGTTTCGATCACAGACCTTTACACTATCCGTCAATTTGAGGACAAATCAGTAGCTGACTTCGTTGCTCGTTGGAGAGGCCTTATCAATCAGCTCTCCTTTTCTTTACCTCAAACTGAGCTTATTGAACTATTCTCTCGAGCTTGTGCTAAACACATTTCTTCCACTTTAAGGGTTCAGACCTTTCGTACCTTTGACGAAGCCTTCACGATGGCCCGTAAACTTGAATTACGTGCCATCGAGGAGAACAAAGTCAAGTTGCGGAGCAAGAACCCCAACTCCAAGACTAATGATTCTTCTTCTTCTAAGCCTTCATCGTCAAATCCTAAGTCAAAAACTTCAGCTAATGCTGTGGCCGTTAAACCTTCATCCTCTTCATCTAATCAACCTGAACCATCAACATCTCAGAGCGCCACCCGTCAATTCCAGCAAAGATACGTGCAAAGACAATATACTCCTCTTGGAGAATCTTACGCATCTATACTGGAAAAGCTTGTTAAACAGGGGATTCTCAACCTTCCCCAAATACGACCACCACCTCAATTCGATCCCTCACGTGCCATCCCTGCGTGGTATAGGGAAAATGACTTCTGTAATTTCCACTGTGTCAAAGGTCATGATACGAGAAACTGTAAAACCTTCAAAAACATAGTCCAGGATATGCTTGAAAAGGGGGAGCTCATTCTAGATAATCCTAATGCACCTCCAAACCAGGGCATCGACATATTCAAGCAACCATTCCCCAACCATCCACCGACCCAAAATAATGTCCAGACCTTAATTGACAACACGCATGAACATGATATTCGAACGGTCAATACGGTCTCACCTTTCATCTCCAACCAACCTCAAGAGGATAACCCATCTACGAGTCCATCACGTGTGGATGAACCTCTTTCCCCGGTCAGTTCTCCATCAACTTCTCTCATATTGGAGGATGCCTTAACCTTACCGGCGCCACCGGTCGCACCATCCTCTTTTCTTTTGCCTATGGAGGACCTGACTTTACCCACTCCTCGACCATAAGTGGAGGGCACCATAATCCCTGCCCTTTACCCGCTCGAGGAGTCACACTCTCCCGTTCCTTCTCCACCAAGAGAAGAACCCGACTCTCCATCTTCCTCAACCAACGACAATCCAATTATAACTCCCACACACCTTGGGTCTGAGACTATTACCACACCTAGCACATCTTCTCAAGGATCCCAACTTCATCCAACGTCCTCCCAACCATTTTCCCGACTAGTGGAGAAATTAGAACTTCTCCCTTCAAGGAAAGTGGAGCATCGGGGATTGTGGGAACATCTTAAAGTTCTTCAACATTCTCGTGCCCTTTCATCTCATGCTGCCAATCCTCCCAAGGCAGAATCGTCTAAGACTCCAAACAAAGACCAAATCCCCGCTTCTAAACCCGCATCTACCCAATCCAAACCAATCAAGCCACTTGGTATTCGCCCTCTCTCTGCCCTCACTCACCCGCAAGTGAAGGTGGACTTGAACCAAATCTCACCCAAAAGTAGTCTTCCAACCAAATCCAAGAAGACTGCCAAACCACAAAGATGAATCCCTCCTCCACCATCAACTTTGCCCTCCATCTTGGGTCCTCATCCTTCTACCCTACTTGGTGTGCTTCCTACTCCGACCATTAACCAACACAAATTGCCTCCATTACTTCCTTTGCCAATCACAAGTCAACCTCTTAAAAATTTGGCACCTCTCACAAAGAAAGTGCCATCTTCACCTGTCACCGCACCACCAACCCAAAAGGTGGTACAAAAACCTTCTTCAGCATCCCCCAAGCAGAAGTCACCATCATGTCATGCATCAACAAGCGTGGACCCCTTAGAAGGTTCATACGCTTTAATATTACACCAACTTTTGCAAACTTCTAGCATTACCCTTCCTTCCATCAAGCCATTCCAACCTCTCAGGTCAAAACCGTCTTGGTTCGATGATACAAAAATTTGTTTATACCATCGCACACCAGGACACGATACCGAGACCTACTGTGCCCTCAAGGCAGTCGTTCACCACTTTATGGAGAAAGACACCCTTCTCCTTGAGGACACTCTCGACCAACCCTCGTCACCTTCCCATCCAACCTCATCAATCGCATCAACATCTCGCCAACAGACCATAACCCCTTCTTCACCTACTATCTTCGAAATCAACGCCATTCATGTAACCACTAGGTCACAAAAGGACAAAGCGAAAGAAAAAGCCGTTATTCCTTGGACCTATCCTTTTGTTCAGGCACCCCAACCACCAAAACCCAAGATTTCCATCTTAGGTGCGTCCCAACCCACTTCTTCACAGGCAATCACAGAATCCATGATAAAACAACTTCACCAAACGCCTGTGAAGATGACCCTATATGACCTTATTCAAAGCTCCCCCCAACATCGCCAAGCTTTAATCAAAGCCTTACAGGCAGCTGAGGTTCGACCTGAAGACCCTCAACCACTTGCTGCCTTAGTCCATTCTTTATCCCCCATCGCCTCCATCACTTTCAGTAATTCTGAGATTCCTACCTCTACCGAGGAAGATCAGGACGCCGCCCTTTTCATCACAGCCTACATTGATCAAACCCATATTAAATGAGTTATGATCGACGGGGGCGCTAGCATTAATATCATTTCCTCTCACGCCTTTGACCAATTAGCCCTTCCCAAGAATTGCGTATCAAAAACTGATGCAATCCTTAGATCATTTAATGACACAACTGCTAACACTATCGGCACTGTTGTCCTCCACATCTGCGTTGGTCCACGCACAATCCCGAAGCTCTTCTACATCATTAAAGGAGAATTCCAATACAACATCCTCTTAGGGCGACCCTGGATTCGTGCCATGGCTTGCGTCCCTTCAACACTCCACCGTTGTGTCAAATTTGAACACGACAAACAAATCCATGTCATTCCCGCCGACCCATCACCTTTTAAGACCTGTAACACAACCTATAGCCCAAACGACATTCTTATCCCGCTCAAGGCATCAACCCAAACATCATCCCCATCCGCAGAAGCATCAACTAGTACGCAAACAGCGGTCACCACCACATCATCTTCTCAATTACCAACCAAGGACCCCATGGACGACATCTTCCAAAGACTTTCACTAGGAGAATATCGTCTCCTTACTTTAGACATGTTCCAAACTCCTCAAGAGTATGGACAACTTCATCAACACCCAAACTATGACTGTCGGATCGGGATGGTCATTCCTTATGGTCCTCCTAGCCTTCGTACCAATCTCATCTATGGGGGGCTGGATCAAGCCCCTACTGAATCAAATCCTTCTTCCTCGCCTCAAATCTTCACATCAGATTTCTCCTTTCTTAGCAACCCCACCTTTGCACATACATATCTTTATAGGTGTGCATGGAAGGGTTTTGGCTTTGGACGTTACGAACAAGGCTCCCATCAGCCTGTCGAAACACCCAATGATGATAATGCGAAGAAACGGTATGGACTGGGTTTCCAAGAACCCACTGAGGCTTCCACAAACCTTTCCCCTGAACTAGACATCGACCAATTTCTTCTAGACTCGCCTATTCTTCCTTCCTCACCTACGGAGTCGGTGGTTTCCATCCCTCCTAGTTTTTTTTTGCATAAACACCATCCGCTTGGAACCTCTAACCTATCAGCTCAACGGGGTTCCCAAGTCTCTCCCTCTCGTTTATCCTAGCATGATAGACGATGAATCATCAACCATCAACACAGTCCACTGCGTAGATGATGATGCCATTCTTACATATATGGGTGCTGACGATTCTTTCATTCAACGCTTCCTCCCTTCTGAAACACAGGTTATGTTAAATGAATCAACCATTGACATTAACCTTTCATCTTCTGATCTTCCTCAAGTCTTAAAGATTGGTCAGTCTTTAGACACTCAGGAGCAAATCAACTATACCACATTTCTCTCTGACAATCGCAAAGCCTTTGCCTAGACCTACGTCGATATGCCGGGCATCGACCCTAATATTGCCACTCACAACATTGTCACAAACCCAGAGGCTAAGCCTGTTAGGCAAAAGCTTCGCAAAATGCATCCACGTGTTGCACTTCTTGTCAAAGAAGAGCTTCAGCGCCTTCTTTCTGTCTCCTTCATCCAACCCATCGATTATCTGCAGTGGGTCTCTAATATTGTTCCTGTCACTAAGGCGACTGGGGGGATCCGAATTTGCATAGACTATCATGACCTTAACCTGGCTTGTCCCAAAGATGACTTTCCTCTTCCAAACATTGACCAACTTGTTGATCTTACAGCTGGCCATGAAATGTTATCACTTATGGATGGATTTTTAGGATACAACCAAATCCTGATTGCACCAGAAGATCAACACAAAACCACCTTCATTACCCCATGGGGAACTTTTTGCTATCGAGTCATGCCGTTTGGTCTGAAAAATGCAGGCGCCACATATCAGCGTGCCATGACTTATATCTTTCACGATCTTCTCCACAAAATCATGGAGGACTATGTCGATGAACTGCTTGGCAAATCCAAGCTTCGTTGTGACCATTTGACTATCCTCAAAATCATTTTCTCTCACCTTCTTCATTACCAAGTCCGTCTTAACCCCAAGAAATGTGTCTTTGGGGTCCTCTCAGGGAAGCTCCTGGGATTCATTGTCTCTTTTCATGGCATCGAGATAGATCCTGCCAAAATCTGTGCTATCCTCAAAATGCCACCTCCAACTAACCTCAAGTAACTCCGCAGCCTACAGGGAAAGCTCCAATCCATCCGCCGTTTCATTTCGCAACTTTCTGACCGTTGCCAACCCTTTCATCATCTCCTCAAGAAGGACGTCTCCTTTGAATGGGATAAGGATTGCCAAGAGGCTTTTGAAGCCCTTAAACGCTATTTGGTCTCTCCACCAGTCCTTATTCCACCAAAAGATGACCAACCCTTCTATCTCTACATCTCCACAACCAATCATTCGTTAGGTGCCATGATCGCGCATCGAGACGAGCAACACCGTGAGCAGGCAGTTTATTACATAAGTCAAACACTGGTTGACTATGAAACTCGATATACTCATATCGAGAAACTCTGTTTGTCATTAGTCTTTGCCACTACCAAGCTCCGTCACTATCTTCTCAATCACAAAACCTTTGCATCACCCACACTGATCCCCTCAAATACATGCATTCTAAACCATATCAAAACCAGCGTATGGCTCGTTGGCTCATGCTTCTTGCTGAATTTGACTTAGAATTTGTTCAGCAAAAATCTATTAAAGGGCAAACAATCGCTGACCAACTAGCAGATGCCCCTCTTCCCTACAATCAACCTTCTCAGTGCGAGTTTCCCGATGAATCTATCGCCACTCTCTCGACTGATGACATATTCTACCAAATGATGATGTTCTTCGACGGCTCTAAATGTCAACTTGGTGGGGGTGCGGGGGTCATCCTCGTTCCATATGAAGGTGAACCCATGCCCCTGTCTTTTAAACTTGACTTTGAATGTACCAATAATATGGCTGAATACAAAGCCTTAATTTTGGGACTTCAAACCGCCCTTTCTTTAAACATCAAGACCATTAGCATTTTTGGTGATTCTCAACTTGTCGTCAATCAAATCAATGGTTCATATCTTTGCAAAAATGAAATTTTACAAAGATACAAGCACCGTGTTGACACTCTTCTAGCATCTTTCGACCATCACTTATTGCAGACTGTTCCTCGATCGACGAATAAATTTGTTGACACCATGGCTTCACTTGCCTCTCATATTCCTTCATCATCATCATCCTCATAAAAAATTTATGTCATGGTACATCGTGTGCCATTGCCTTCATACATTTCCACTGACATCAATATCGTCCACACTATAGACTCTAGTTCATAAGATGTTTGGTATAAACAACTTGAGGACTACTTGACTCATTCTCTTGTTCCTCCCAACCTCTCTAGCAATGCGCAGCGGGCTTTCATCAAGCGCACCGCTCGCTATACCATGCTAGGGGGCCTTCTCTATAAAAGAGGTTTTGACGGCCTTCTTCTTCGCTGTTTAAATTCCATTGAAGCTTCTCATGCTGTCAAACAAGCCCATGATGGGATTTGTGGTGGACACTTCAGTGGTAACTCGGTTGCCAAGCGCATCCTTCGCCTGGGTTATTATTGGCCCACTCTTCATCAAGACTGTAGCGATTATGTTCGGCGTTGCATCAAGTGTCAGCAGCATGCTAACCTGCTTCATCTCCCTAGTCACGCCTTACAAGTTGCTCAGGATTTCTGGCCTTTTTCACAATGGGGCTTAGATCTCATCGGCGAGATTAACCCTCATTCGTCTCTTCGTCATCAATCTATCATCACTGCCACCGAGTATTTCACCAAGTGGGTGGAAGCTATCCCTCTCGTCTCCACAAAAGCTGACAAGATTGTCGACTTCATCAACACCCACATCATCTGTCGTTTCGGTGTACCTCACAAAATCATCACCGATAATGGCAAGTCCTTTAAAAACAAGACCGTCCAAAAACTTTGTGACTCTTTCGGCATCAAACTCAGCTATTCTTCGCCTTATTACCCACAAGCAAATGGGCAGGCCAAGGCTTCTAACAAAACCCTCACCAAAATTCTCATGAAGGTGGTCAACGACACTGGAAGGGATTGGCACGTTCAAATACCCTTCACTTTGTGGGCCTACCGCACTAGCATCCAAACCTCTACGGGTGCTACCCCTTTCTCTCTAGTGTATGGAACAGAGGCTGTCCTACCTCTCGAAGTACAAATCCCGTCTCTTCGCATTTCACTCCATGACATTATTTCTAATGATGACTTTCATGAAGATCGATTAGCTCAACTTGAGTTACTCGACGAGCGTTGTCTCACTACCCTCAATCATCTCCATGTCTATCAAAATCGCATCAAACGCGCCTATAATAAAACTCTGAGAGAACGAGATTTCAATATCGGAGACCTCATCCTCAAAGAGAACCAACATGTGACCAATATGGAATGGAGTAAATGAGGCAAATTTGCTCCTAATTGGCTCGGACCTTATATCATCACGCACAAATATGGATCAGGGACTTATCGTCTATCTTCTCTTGAAGGCCGACCAGAACCTGAGCCTCTTAATGCTTTGCATCTACGACCATTCTACTGTTAGTCGAGTATTCATCCACTTGACATTTAACTTGAACTTGTCCCTTGAGCAATCCTTGTCCTTTTAATCCTCAATTCATTTCACCCTTTTTTCCTTAACAAAATCCTCTACAACCCTTTTATGATGTACGGATGCTTCGTCCTAATAAAAGGGAGCCTTTGACCTTCTATAAGTCTTGTCCATGACTCAATATTATGTCAAAACTAAATCAAGATGTCAAAATATCAAAGGTCACAAAATCCAATCAAAAAGTAGACTGCTCCCTTGAAGGACAGCTGCACTATTATTGCTGTAGCTAATAGACTGCTCCCTCGAAGGACAGCTATTCAAAAGCCCTTAAATTTATAAAGCAAAGTATAGACCATTCCCTCGAAGGATGGCTATGACTAAATCTTGCTACAAACAGCACTTGCTCAGAAGCTTCCCACATCGATCAGCTTCACAAATGACCACCAAAACAAATGACATCTTCATGTGGACTTCCCGCATTGATCAATCCACTCTCGAGAGAGAAAAAAAAAACTGGGTCATGGACTTGACTTGTAGTTGTCTTAGGGTCTCCTATAAAAAGGGGCAAAAGTCTCCATACTCTAAAACAGGTTACCCTTTTCCTCCTATCATATCACCTACTCAAGGAACTTCGTGCTTGCTTTAAATGTCAAAAGGGATTCGATTACCGCTCTAACATAACTATGGTCAATGATGCAACGCATAAATGGGGCTTCTTTGTTCTAGCAACCCCTATCTATGTTGTCTTTTTGGTCCTTATCAATAAAAGGGCACTTATGCCTTTTTCTGCCTATACTTTGGTCACATTCACTCACATCATTTGTCAAAATAACTTAATCCGACTCTTTTTAAAACCATTCACATAAGCCTAATCATTCTAGTTTCCATGGACAACAATACACATGGAAACTATCAACTACCCAATTTATGTTAAGCATAAACCAATACTTGCTGAAGCATAAATAGCCCTCAAATCATTCTTAGCCAACATCCATCACGAATATGGATAGTTGCTAGGGATGAAAAACCCCAACCTATGTTACAGAATACACCGTTTGAAAAAGACGGTAGCATCATCTCCTCCTTATCATCTCAAGCATGTACCCTTAGACATATGGGAAATGCTATATCCTTATCATAACCATAAATCAACCACTTCAATATTTTTCCTCCCTTCTTGGGAGAACTACATCGGCCTGAGGCCCTAACAACAAGGACTATGTAGGCAGCACTCAGTTGACATGGGGTCTTCTGGGGTTAGCTTGGCCACTTTCTTCCTCACTTTCTTCCTCACTTTCTTCCATCTCCTTCTCTCATCACCTGTCAATCATAACACAGTCAATCACATATTCACATAATCATTAGTATACTCTCATTTTCATAAGTCATTAGTCATAAATTTTATCCACCATAACTCATTAAACATTCGCATCATATAATTCACAAGTTAAACATTCAATATCATATCTATCACATCTATCATCATCTAATCTAAAGTCATCATATAACCATTTCATAAACATTGTCATCATCACATCTATCATCATCTAATCAAGCATCATCATAAAACATCATCGCATTAATCATTAGAATCATCATAACATAATCATCATAATCATCATAAATATCATGAAAAATACTGCAAAACATTAAACATGCATCATGAAAAATACTGCAAACATTAAACATCTATAACATTTCCATAACACATCAATAAGCCAAAATCTCATCATATATATCAAAAATAAGTTTTATACAAAAAGACACAATCAGTGTCTGTCTCTCTCTCTCATCATACATCTCTCATCTTCGGCTCGCAGGCTGGTATATACATCAAAAATGATATCTCTGAGCTGCCCTCAAGGCTGTGGCTGTGGTGGTGGTGGCGGTGGCCGAGAAGACGCTGTATCCTCTCCCCCCTCTGATCTCTGTCGTTTGCACGACCCTAATGCCATCACTCGTGACATCGATCTCTGTCGGCTCTGCTCCGCCCTCATCTCTGAGTATCATTGTATCTGAGGGAACCCTCTGATGGCCCTCTCATAATACGCGATCTCATCCAGCGCATCAGTGTATCTAACCATAGACACAGTCTGCGGTGGACCCATCTACCTTGCTCCTGTGGCCTATCCTGATCTCTGAGGCTGTGGCTCACCTCAGTGCACTGATACTGATGGTCCTGCCCCCTGTGAAAATGCTGGCTACTGAGATGGCTGCTGCCATGGGCCCTGCCCTCCAAAACTCTGCCCTGCCACTGCGTGTGCTTGGGCTGCCGCCAGCTGTCCCTGTAACAAAGTGACCTACACTATCAATGCTGCCACCTGACCTGTCATCTCTCCCAACTACCCTGTGACTCCTGCTAGCTGTCCCTGCAAAATGGAGACCTTGGCCTGAGCCGTGTCTCTCTCCTCCCGTGCAGTGTCCCTCTCCTCGTGGGTTGTATCCCGCTCCCTAGTAATAGCCTGCAAATCCGGCTGGGGACCCACCTGTATACCTCGATATCGCCCTGCCCACCATGCCGTGTAGGCCTCTGTGCACCCTGGGTCGGCTATCCCAGGTCCTGTCAGCAACTCCTCAAAATTGGGCTCCTTTATCTCCTCTGGAAGTGGGAGCGGTGCCTCTATATCATCCCACCTATACTGTGGGAAGGTGGGAGGCACATCCTGTAATAGCCCATACTGGCACCACACTCTCTCTGCAGGGATCCTCTCGAGCTCACCGGCTCGTCTGCCTCTAATCCATCGCCTGCTCTGAACTCTAACCAGCTGCTCTCCCTGGTCTCTGAATGCTGGATAGACCAAGTATGGTCTCCAGATGATGTCTGCAGGAATTAGGGCCTCTAGTACCCCTCTGTAGTGGTCAATGTCCCTGGCCACTCCATCCACCCGTGTCTATGCCATAACCTCACGCCATCGCCTAAATCCAACTCTGAAGCCAGCCTGAATCGCCACTGGGAGGCCGAGAGGTCGTGTGACTACTATGTGCTTGTAGGCCCAGCAATGTAGCAGGTGGCCCACACATAGACTGTACCGCTGCCACCGACTGATACCACATAACTCTCTGTACACCTGGGCCAAAAACACGGGTGCCCAGGTGAACACTGTCTGCTATTCTAGCATATCAATCAAAACTCCGGTCATAGCAACCAGAAACCTGCCACCCTCTGCATTTGGCAATGCATACACTGTAATGCCGGTCATCATCAGGATGGCCAATCGATGTGCCTCCTCATCCACCGCATACAATGGCTCATATGCAAAACTTGCTAAGTGGTAGCTCATCTCCACGGCGTGCTCTCCAAATAGCGTAACCATGTGAATGTCATGTGCCTCTCTCGAGCACGCATACAAGTCTGCTCCGTGCACCGGTAACCACAAAATTTGGTACACGTCCTCAACCGTGACCGTCATCTCACCTGTAGGCAGGTGGAAGGTGTTGGTGGCATGGTCCCACCGCTCGATCAAAGCCACCATGAGGCTCACATCCCTCACCACTCTGCAATAGCGTCTCAGCCCGCCTAGTCCTACTGCGCTCATCTGCGCCCACTCCTCGATAGACATGCCTCCGCGCATCCGCGTCAGCAAGGTCGGGAGGCGATCCCACAGCATCAGGGTCTGCCTCGCCTTCATCCATCCATAGACACTTTCATGTTAACATTCTTCCTATTTTGCCTATTTTATCAACTATTCAGACTATCTAAGCCTACCCTGACACTCGGGAAGCCCTTAGCGTAGCTTCGACCTCTCAACTTGACCGTTTTTCAGAACCATTCCTGACCAGGCAGCCACCGACATCGGTCAGCTTGCCGGCTACGGCACTTACCTAACCGACGTCGGTCACTTAGTGACCGACATCGGTAGGTCAGTAACCGATGTCGGTAGGTCAGTAATCGACGTCAGTAGGTCAGTAACCGACACTGGTCGCTGGTCGGCCGACGCTGGCGGGATCGCCGACGTCGGTGACTGGTTCGGCCCTAGAGCCGAATGGGGCAAGCCCTAATTTTTAGGACTTCCCTAATCTAACTCCCTACACCCCCCAAAACCCTCTTAAATGCCTCCTAACCTATCTTAGACTCTTTACCCACCTTCCTAACTACCCTCCCCCTTGATTTCTATCTAAAACAACAACAAATTCAAAAACTAAATTCAAAATAAAAATGACTCAAATTAAGGATCAGGACCCTCTTACCTCGTCCCAGCATCACCGGCACGGTGGCACGATGGGTGCCGCTAGTGGTGGACCTCCCGTGGGTCCTCTACTCCCCTCTACCATCTCTTCCGTCCCAATGGCTCTACACGCTTCCTCTGGTCCACACGTGTCCCTGCTGCGTCCAATCAACTCCTTCTCTCCACCAATGTCTCTCTGCCACCTCGCACCACTCCTTGGTCAGCTCTGGGTCACTTTCACTCAACAAATTCTAGAGCTCCTTTTTCTCTATCAATCACATTCACAAATGACTTTTGGTGGGCCGCGAATCTACTTTTGTCAGATTTTGTAGGCCGCCGACGTTGGCATTATACCTAGTCCACCGACGTCGGCCAATTTTTGCCGACATCGGTCTCTTTTGGACACCGACGCCGGTTATATAGCCAACGTCGGTGGCCTTCAAACCTTTTATCTCTCTTTAAAATGACCAAAATCGTGTCCCTAATCAAGTCAAGTCCTTCAGACCATGTCATTTTGGCCACTTGGGGCACATTTTGATCACTTTTGCATCCATCCATTGACCACCAGACATTGGAGATCATGCCCATCTCCTAAACCACGACCACTTCCAAAGCATTTGCCTTGGTTGTTTTTGCCTGTATGCTACCTCACGACTGGTTAGCAAAATTGTGTGCAAACTTTTGACCTTCACAAGTACAGGATCGCAAGCCAGTTGATCCGCTCTACTTGTGACTTTTTCGTGTTTTCGGGAGCACTTCCTAAGCCTGGGATACCTAGAACACGACGACCATTGGAGCTTCAGCCTTGATTAAATAACTCGATCAGCTACGACTAATGCTGGGGCCCAGTTATTTCAATTTTGGCACTCCTCGACCTTTGACCTGCGACAATTTGACTTGACATTCCCCGTGAAGTGGTGTATGCGCAATCACAACTTTTGCAGCGTTCTCACTCTATCTTTCACCTTATCCATCCACATTTTGTCAAAGCAGCACCTGATTCTAGGTTCCCTTCTCTCGACTCCTGCTTTGAGGGGGGATACCTTATCCACAATCGGGACAATCAATTCTCACCTATTTTCATCTTGCAGTTCACTTGATCAACTTTATCCCATATCTGGGGCAACCGACTCCTGTTTTTGTCTTGCAGTTCGCTTTAAGCAACCAATAAGACAAAAAGGGGCAAATGTAGACACCTAAAAAGTGTCTAACCCTTGGTCACTTTCCCCCTTAGTCAATTCCTAACCCATTTCTAATAATTACTAATTTAAAATAATTAATTTATTTTGAATTAACCCCCCTCCTTGGACACCTCACCCATGACACCTCACCTGGGACACCTCACCTTAGACTAATTCTCCTCCTATGACTCACTCAAGATCTATCCCTAATTCTTCTAACCTCCTAACAAACTCCCGTGCGTATTTAGCACAATCATCGACATTTCCCAACAGACAGGGCACTTGGCGGATGAAAAATGGGCTTGGTGGCTTGTTTTGCCCGTTCTAACCCCGTCGACGTCGGCCAAGTGTCGACCGACACCGGTGGAATCACCGACGTCGATTATACTTAACCAGTCTTTCAAACTCTTTTGAGGATCCGAATCAGAAATCAGAAAATCTCTGAAAGCAAATCAGGAATCCTAGTCTTGGACTATCTGTCAATCTACGAAATCCCTCAATCAAACCTCCCATTCTCTCCCTCAGGTGCAGCAAGAGCTTCAAGGTTCTCCCTCAGTGATAGGTTCTCTATACAAGCTACATCAACAGCAGGTACGGGAATCATCGGTAGCACACCTTCCACAAGGCACAAGTAAGTATATTATTTGTGTTCTTATTCTCTTTTTAGTTATTTCTTTCAAGCAATATCTCCCTACACTAGACTGTAACCAGCCAGACCTGAATCTTGATTTGTCCACCTCCCTGTTTCTCCCGTCCTCTCTCGGATCATACATTCTATCCATTTAACCCGACTCTCAGACTCAGACCCAGACCATTCAACCAAGCCCAAAACCTTGTCCACAGACCAAAACCTGATCAGACTCTGTCCACAGACTATTCAAATAAGCCCAGACCCTGACCAAATTCTGTCCACGGAAAATAGACTTACCCAGACTTCGCCTAAAGACCTTTACCCCGACCGATGCCGGTCACTACCCCAACCGACATCAGCTTAATAGCCGACATCGGCACCTTGACCAACCGACGCCGGTAGTCTTACCGACGCCGGCGACTGTTATCAATCCGACAGCTTCTTTCAAGTAAGTCTTTGCTTCTCTTTTTCATTTCTATCTTTTATCATTTTCAGTTCTTCATTATTCAACTATTTATCAGACATTTCTTTCTGTTGATTTAGTGGGTTTATATCCCTTAAGGAAGTTTTCATACTTCTGGGATCAAGCTTTTGCTTGAAAACCCACCATCTGTCTATCTAACATCTTCTTTTGTCCAAGCTTCTTTTCCTTGCAGGTGTCATTCCTCCACAGCCAAAGAGGAGTATTCACAGTGTCTGGATTACGGTGTGCAGACTTTATCCAGGTACACAAGCCTTGACCATTCTTTCTTTAGTTTCTTAATCATTTGAAATCTGAAAACAAAATTTGAATAGAAACAACCACCCATTTTGGGTCATGCCAAATCACCTCCTAGCCACATCACTAATCATCCACATCACCAATAGGCCACATCACCATGAATAGTACTTATGAATAGTGATTCATAAATAGTGACTTCACATCTTAACACAAGTCATATAGTAGCATCTATGCAACCATCCTAAGTTGACACAAGGGTTTGAAGATTTAAATGCATAATTTTAAGAATTAGGAGATTATTCTAGAATCTAGATCTAGTCCACTTTTTACTTATTCCAAATCTAGACCTATATTAACATCATAACCAACTAATTATCTTATGTTTATTATCTTTATAATATCTAACATGGTTATAATTTTAATCTTTAGCATCTTAGCATAATAAATTTAGTATATGTTATATCTAAGTTTCACAAACAATTGGTTTGATATAGAGAAAGTCTACCATCCTTGCGACCTAGGCTATCTTGACCCCCTTTAAGCCTAGATTCTAACTTTAATCTAGATTATATGGTTAAAAGGATAGAGATAGACTAGGGCATAAGGATGGTAGCCTATCTCTAGAGCAGGGCAACTATTTGTGAAACTCAAATAAACATATACTGAATTTATTATGTTGAGATGCTAGAGATATAAAGTATAACTATGCTATATATTGTAATAAAAATGGAAAAAAGATAGTTATAATTCTAATACATATCTGGATCTAGAACAAGCAGAAAGTGGACTAGATATGGATTTTGAAATAGTCACTTGATTCTAGAAATTTTACCTATGTAGTCATAGACACTTTGTGTTGACTTGGGTTGATTACATCAATGCTTGTGTCTGACTTGGACACAAGTATGAAATATAAAATACTTATTTAAACTAGATGTGAAGATGTGGATACTTCTAGATTTTATGTTGCCTTCGCTCTGATGTATTAAGATCTAGGTCATGGACTATTGCTCCTTGACAAACAAAAAATATCTAGTTCTTTATTTTCATATTAGCTATATAAAAATAGGTTAGTGAACACATGGTGTTTAGCTACCCCAAAGACCCCTTTGCTAATAAGCACTACTTATATATTAAATACTCTGAAGAGGGCCTCAAATTTATTTAGTTCTTCCTTATGTGTTGGCTTGTGTGTTAATCATGAAATGTGTGATAAGCTAATACAATAGTGATTTAGATTATAAATTATAAAATAAAGATCATAGAATGTTCCTTTATTACTTCATACATGTGAATGTGTTGTCCTTATACTGATATGGAAATAGGAAAAAATAAAAAAAACTTTTCCCACTTGAATGTTTG
Source organism: Torreya grandis (assembly GCA_037957365.1). NCBI lineage: Eukaryota > Viridiplantae > Streptophyta > Pinopsida > Cupressales > Taxaceae > Torreya > Torreya grandis. Next base: position 1,450,833 of record JARHVA010000316.1, read on the forward strand.
ATATACTACTTTTGGTAAGTTATTTTTTTTAGTTGCTAGGTTTTTCTAGGTCTCACCTATGTGAAGAATGAATGAGGATTGATCTTGTATTTATACCAATCCCTTTGGATAATATCTCACCTTAAATCACTTAATCCAACCATAAGAATATATTTCATTTATAAATTGGATGACTTTATGGGCACTGGACACTTGTATTGGGGTAAGACACTTGCATTGACATAGACATTTGATTGGGATACAAGTGTCCAGGTAGTTTAAAAATAGGTGTAGCTCCAAAACTTTTAGAGATAGAAGATAAGTAAGTTTATAACATTTTTGGAAAGATAGAAGGCATGGGTCATCAAAATAGCATTGATCGGACTAAGAGATAAACAATTATGCACATCAAGATAGTGCATGCGAGATTTTTAACAGTGAGAAAGGTATAAAGGTTGAAGGTACATCCATAACATGTATTTTCCAAGTTTACAATAATTAAGTGTTATATATTTCATAAATAGTGTCTACAGATACTTGACAAGTCACCAAAGGGCATGTAAATAATGTGTGCATGATGTAGGCATGGAAATTAGTATTTGAGTTAAAGCATGTCTTATCCCCATGGAAGACAAAGTAATATGAATTTGGTCCTTGAGGAATAAAGGTTTTAAAAAATAATTTATGCCCCCACTAGATGTATGAATCAATTAAGTACTCAAGGGGTGGGATAATGGTGGATAGGCATATCCAATAGTCCCAATATTTGAGTCAATAACTGAAAATGGTTTTTCATTTATGCATTTTGCTTTTTTATTTTCAAATATAATATTAAGGATCTTATTGATATCTTCAATATTTTGATGAAAATTTTCTCAAAATAATGCAATATATTTTACTTTCCCCCAATCTAATTGGTCATGTTCATTATTATCATGTGTTGCATTATTTTCATGATCATAGTCATCCTCTACGATAACATTTTAAGTATTTTATTCATTCTCATCATTGACACTCTCATTATTCATAGATTATGAAATTAAATTGGATTGAGACATATTTTATGCAAGAGGAGGTAGCTCATGATGGTCAATAGATATACCACTTATTCTATCACTATGCCTAGGTTACATACATATTAATAAAATGAAGATATGAATAATTATTGCATTTTAAAACCTTAGTTGATTGAAAACCCTAGATCAAGCTAGGATTTGTATAAGGAAACTCATAGGTTTGGTTGACCAAATGTTTAACCTTTATCTATAAGTTTATAGGGTTAGTGGGAAGAATAACCTAAACTAATATGGAATAGACTATTCTATGAGCAGGCTAATTAATTGAATTTAAATAAATAAATATTATGAATAATCACATTGAATGTGGTAATAACATGCTGGGTTATTTGGCTAGAAAGGAGTGAGATAATCTTCAAGGGGGAAGAAAGGAATGAATATCAACTCTGGGATAAGATTATGAAAGTGATTTAGGGGTTGATTTTGATTTGGCCACCAAAAGATGGAAAAATAGTTCCAAAATATTGCATGACTTTGGAAACTTAGAAAGGGTTACTCTCTAGTATCCTTGATAATTCAATTAGAAGAAATAATAAAACCAAGAAAACCAATGGATAGAGACATCTACAAGACCTTAGAGACTATAATCTAAACTTTGATGATGATGCTAAGGCCAACTTGGGTTGGATGAATGCAGAGGGTATTTTTAAAAATGCCAAAGGAGAGCCTATTTTAGGTTATAGTGACGCCCTTGGGAAGTGTACCAACATTTTCATAGAGAAAAATTTTATTTATATAGGACTCATTTCTAATTAAATGGTTGGAAGAGGCTTGAAATTGAAGGGAATTATCAGATAATAAAGGCCACATTATAGGTAGTCCATATTTTTGTATTGACAATTGTTTGTATTTGATTTTGTACGTAAATTTAGAATTAATTACTTTTAGATCATGAGTATGTAGATAGTTTTAAAATTGGTCAATGATACTATTTCTTCACATCAAAAAACATGGTGTTTATCCAAAGTGTCCTCAATATTATTGTATTATGCTTGTATTCTTTGTTCATATTGCTCTTAGTAAAAGGGCATAACTAAATGGTTGTAGTACATTGATAGCATAGTTGTAGGTTATCATTAGAATTATGTAATATGGTCCCTATTGACTAAGGAATATTATATTGATTCTTTAATTAATAAAAAAATAGTTTACATCTTTGCCTTCTTTAAATGTGTTTTCAATTTCCTAACAATTAAATATTTTGCTAATAATCCAATGTGAAATCCATGTGTAATGCATACAAATTTGTGTAAAAATACTAAAAAAAAATTGTAATACTAAATAAACAACTTTTAATATGATGGTAGAATTTCTAAACTTGTATTATGAAAAATGTCAAACTAATATGAAAATGGCACACATGTTATTTAGCTACATGAAAGCTTCCATATAAATGTTACGAATTTAGCTTTTACATTACTATGAGTTTGGGTATTTATTGAGATGTAAATGGTAATAGATAGTCTGTTAATTAGATTTGGTTTATCAAAATATTGTTATGTAACAATATTATGATATTAGTTTAGCATATTATATTTTTATACGGGTTAGTGGGTTGAGACTTTATAGAGATTTGGGTATCCCTTATTATAGGAAATATTACCCTATATATTTATACTATGTTCGTATTGAATTAATCAGTGAAGAGAGTGGAATATAATATGTTTTTAAAAATTTATCTATGTATCTTCAGCTCTGTAATATGTGCATGAGTTAAACTCTTGGGTTTGGCTCTTTTATTCCACAACAGTGGTATCAGAGCAGGTTGGCAATTAACCATGAGAGTATATGGTGGGTCATATTGCAATGTTTTGTACTAGTTTTGTGATTTGTATATGTTGAGTGTGGATCCCTTTGGGGCTATCACATGACCATGATGGTATGTTTTGAGGGCTTAGAGAGCTCCAAGGATGTGGGAAGCATAGTTTGCATTTACTCCTCATGTGTATGAATATTATTAAATTCATATTTAATAAATTTCATGTTGAATTCCATGTTTGTTGGAAGTGGGATTGATTTCCTTAGTTTAGGAAATTAATTGAAAGATATTTAATTTCCATAGGAGGAAAAAATTATTAAATGTTTTATTTAATAATTTTGGAGGAGAAAATTTTTAAATGGTCTATTTAATAATTCTATGATGTATTATATAAGAAAATTATTAAATGTTCTATTTAATCATTTCTATGATGTATTATGCAAGTGGGGTGGACTTTCTCATTTCTAGGAGTCGGTTATTATCTCTTTGCATTAGAAGTTGTGCCATTTAGAGGAGAATGGCGTGTTCCTTCTTGGTAGGGATTGTAGATAAGCATGGATAGTTAGGAATGGCATGTTTTATAGGTGGATAAGGCCTATCTTGATAAGGATGGTGAGTTTCTCCTTGGGGGATAGATTTTTACATCATTTGTTATATATACAGGGTGTGGTGTGACGTTTTAGAGGTTATTGATTTTATTTGTAGGTGTGGTTTTTGAGAGATAGAGTCAAAGTGCAGGTGTTTTTCAAAGTAAAGCTGTTCATTTATAGGGTGTGGTATCACAGCTTGTGAGATATAGTATTGTGCAGGTGCAAGTGAAAGTGCAAAATTTTTATGTAGCATTTTCTACGGGAGATTTTTCTATCTCTATGAGAGTTCATTATAATCTTATTTTAGATTACTATTTTATTTGAGGACTTTCATGGTGGATGTATCCCACATTGGGTGAACCATGATATATCTGTGCTATGTGTTATTACTATTTTTGTTATCTTCATTTAAGCTTTCATAATAACTATGATTTGAGGAATATTTTCATGATGCATGCTTATGTATAGTTAAATCTGATTTTACACATTTAAAATCTATTTTATGTGTTTTAAATTAAAGATTTTATGGTGGATTAAATTTGGTTTGAATTCACTTAATTGCTAACAATGGGTATCAGAGCCTTTGGTTGTGTATTTTGCTGAAGTGGTAAATCACAGGAAGGTTATTAGCTTGAGTGGAGAATTATGGGAGAAGAAATCAGATTCATAGTTGAGAAGTTTGATGGTAAGAATTTTGGTTTGTGGAAAATGCAAATGGAAGATTACCTATATCAGAAGGAACTTCAAATCCCTTTGGAGGGGAAAGGAGGACAACCTATAGCTATGAGTGATGCAGATTAGACATTACTTGATAGGAAGGCATTGGGAGCCATATGGTTATGCCTTACATCTTATGTTGCATTTAACATTGTAGATCAGATAAATACAAAGGATCTCATGGATAAACTTGAAAAGTTTTATGAGAAACCCTCATCTTCAAATAAAAATTTTCTTATGAAAATACTATTTAATATGAAAATGTCTGAGAATGGTTCTATTGCTAATCATTTAAATGATTTTAATACAGTTGTAAGTATGCTCACTTCTATTGGAATTGAATTTAATGATGAAGTTAGAGCTTTATTGATTTTGTGTTCTTTGCCCTGGTAGTTGGGATAGTTTGGTTATGGCTATGAGTAATGCAGTCCCTACCAAGGGAAGCTTGAATTTTGAGGATGTTATAAATATGATTCTTAGAGAGGAAATGTGAAGGAAAAACATTGATGAATTATCTTCAAATAATGCTTTATATGTTGATACTAGAGGGAGGCAAAAGGATAAGAGCAAAGAAAACTATGAAAATTTAAAGGGTAGATATAAATTGAGATCTAAAGCCAAGATGATATGTTGGCATTGTGGGAAGAGTGGACACTCAAAGAAGGATTATTGGTCACTTCAAGATAAGAAGGGCAATAAGGAGGAAATGAATAAGGTAAATGTGACATCTAAAAAATCATGTCAAGATGCCTTATTTCTTTCTATGGATAATTTTAATGAGTCTTAGGTATTACATTCAGAGGCTTCTTTTCATGCCACCCCATATAAGTATTATTTTACTGATTATGTTTAAGATAATTTAGTACATGTTTATCTTGGTGATGATGAACCATGTGAGATAGTAGGGAAAGGTTCTATTCATGTGAAAATGCAAAATGGGAACACATGGCTACTTAAGGATGTCAGACATGTGCCTATGTTGAGATAGAATTTAGTTTCAGTAGGGAAATTGGGTAGTAAAGGATGTTCAATAATGTTTATTGTAGATTCTTGAAAAGTTACCAAAGCATCTCTTATGGTTTCAAGAGGTAAGAAAGTTAGTACTTTATATTTAGCTAGTAGTGTTGATTCTTTTGATTTAGTTACTACAGATGGAGATGAAACTATGTGGCACTATAGGCTCGGTCATATGAGCCATAAGGGCATGGAGATCTTAAAAGACAATTTACCTAGATTAAAATACTTAGATCTAGACTTCTATGAGAATTGTGCATATGGGAAACAGAAGTAGGTTAAGTTCTTAAAAGTTGGACCCAGAAAGAAAGAGCACAAGTTAGAGTTGGTACACTGAGATGTATGGGGACTAGCTCAGGTATCTTTTATTAGTGGATCCAATTATTATGTCACTTTTATTGATGATGCAATTAAGAAAGTTTGGGTTTATTATATTAAAATGAAATTTGATGTATTTGACACTTTTAAGAAGTGGAAAGCCTTGGTTGAGAATGAAGCAGGTATCAAGTTGAAATGTCTCAGATCAAATAATGGAGGTAAGTATTTTAGTAATGCTTTCTTTGATTATTGTTCTAACAATGGAATCCATAAGCAAATGATAATTCCAAGAACTCCATAGTAGAATGGGGTATCTGAAAGGATGAATAGAACAATAATGGAACATGTTAGGAGCATGAGGTTACATGCAAGGTTGCCTTTACAATTTTGGGTAGAAGTAGTTAGCATGGTGGTATATTTGATTAACAAAGGACCTTCTATGCCTTTAGATGGAGGCATTTCTAAACAAGTTTAGTCTGGTAAGAATGTTGATTATTATTTTCTTAGAGTCTTTAGATATGAGGCTTTTTCCCTCATCAAGAAAGAGGATAGGACCAAGTTAGAGGCTAAATCAAAGAAATGCACATTTGTTAGATATGGTGAGGATGACTTTGGTTTCCATTTATGGAGCATTTAAGATAAGAAAATATTTTGGTCTAGAGATGTAGTCTTTAATGAAAAATTCATGTACAAGCATCAGTTGCAGGAACAGGAACAGAAAGAGTACACAATATTGGATGACATTACAGATGGCAAAGTATCTAATGAATCAGTTCAAGAAGCTTCTATACAAGGACCCCAAACTCTTATGGTAATAAGGTCTTCTAGGGTAAGAAAAGCACCCAAACATTTTTCTCCTTTAAATTATTTATTACTCACTTACAATGGAGAACTACAGTGTTATGAGGAAGTAATAAAGGTAGATGCTAGGATGAAGTGGGAACAAGCCATGGATGAGAAGCATAGATCTCTCATGAAGAACCAAATGTGGGATTTGATAAGGCTACCCAAGGGAAAGAGTACATTTCCAAACAAGTGGATCTTCATAATAAAAGAAGAGAATGAAGGGAGAAAAAGGTATAAGGCCAAGATGGTGGTCAAGGGGTTTACACAAAAATCAAGTATTGATTTTGATGAAATTTTCTCTCCTATTTTAAAAATGAATTATATTAGGATTATTCTTGGTTTAGTTGCAGTTGAGGATTTGCACTTAAAACAGTTAGATGTGAAAACTACTTTTTTCATGGTGATTTTGATGAAGATTTGTATATGAAGTAGCCATAGGGATATGAGGTCAAAGGGAAGGAGAACTATGTGTGTAGACTAAAGAAGAGCTTGTATGGATTGAAACAAGATCCACAACAATGGTATAAGAAATTTGATTATTTTATGTTGGAGCAAGAATATCAAAAATATAATTTTGACCATTGCATGTACATCAAACATTTTGATGATGGTTCTTTTCTTATTTTATAATTTTATGTGGATGATATGTTAGTTTTAGGAAAGAACATAAAAAATATTCATATGCTCAATAAATAGCTTAGTGACTCTATTTTTATGAAGGATTTGGGTGCTACAAAGGAAATCTTTAGTATGAGGATTACTCATTATAGGAAGGAGCGGAAGCTAGTTTTATCCCAATCAGAGTATGTGAAGAAAGTCTTGGAAAGGTTTAGCATGTTAGATGATAAATCTATTGGTACTCCTTTGGTAGGCCAATTTAGATTATCAAAGGATCAGTGTCCCAAGATAGAAGCTAAAAAGCTTAAGATGTCCAAGGTACCTTACTCATCAGCAGTTGGCAACTTGATGTATGCCATGGTTTATACTAGGACAGATATTACCCAAGCAGTGGGAGTTGTGAGTAGGTATATGAGTGATCTAGGTTATGAGCATTTACAGGTAGTGAAATGGATTCTTTAGTATTTGAGAGGAACCATGGATTTTACATTATGTTATGATGGATAAAATACCACTTTGCACGGTTATGTGGACTCGAATATGGTAGGGGATATTGATAACAAGATAAGTATGATAGGTTATATATTTATTATTAGATATACATCAGTTAGTTGGATTTACAAGATATAGAAGGTTGTGGCTTTGTTAACCATAGAGGTAGAGTATGTTATTTCCATGGAGGCTAACAAGGAGATGATTTAGTTACATGAGTTGTTTCAAGAGTTGGGGCATGAGCTGGAAGCTGAGAGACTACATAGTGATAGTTAGAGTATTATTCATTTGGCAAAGAACATTACTTCCACTCAAGGATAAAAGACATTTAATTACGTTATCACTTCATCGGGATAGCTTTCAAGAACTTGGTGAAGCTGGAGAAGATTCATACTATCCATAATTCTATGGATATGATGACCAAGGTGGTTGCATTGGACAAGTTGAGACTATGTTCATATTTAGTTGGTCTTAGTGATCATGGAGCAGTGATAGATTATGTTCAGGAGAAACAATATCCAAGTGGGAGATTGTTGAGTGTGGAACCCTTTGGGGTTGTCACATGACCATGATGGTACATTTTGGATGCTTGGATATCTCCAAGAATAGGGGGAGTGCATTTTGAATTTAATCCTTATGTGTGTGAATATTATTAAATACATATTTAATAATTTTCATGTTGACTTCCATATTTGTTGGAAGTGGGATTGATTTCCTTGTTTTAGGAAATTAATTGAGAAATATTTAATTTCCATAGGAGGAGAAAATTATTAAATGTTTTATTTAATAATTTTGGAGGAGAAAATTATTAAATGATCTATTTAATAATTTCTATGATGTATTATAGGAGAAAATTATTAAATATTCTATTTAATAATTTCTATGATGTATTATGTAAGTGGGGTGGACTTTCTCATTTTTAGGAGTTGGTTATTATCTCTTTGCATTGGAATTTGTGCCATTTGGAGGAGAATGGTGTGTTCCTTCTTGGTGGGGATTTTATATAAGTAGGATAGGTGAGAATGATGTGTTTCCTAGGTGGCTAAGTCATGTCTTGATAAGGATGGTGAGTTTCTCCTTGGGGGATAGATTTCTACATCATTTGTTATATATACAGGGTGTGGTGTGACCTTTTAGAGGTTATTGATGCTTTTATTTATAGGTTTTACCAACAGAGTCAAATTGCAAGTGTTTTGTAAAGTGTAGCTGTTCATTTATAGGGTGTGGTATAGCAGCTTGTGAGATACAATATTGTGTAGGTGTAGGTGAAAGTGCAACATTTTTGTGCAGCATTTTCTACAAGAGAATTTTCTATCTCTATGAGAGTTTATTATAATCTTGTTTTAGATTACTATTTTATTTGAGGACTTTCTTGGTGGATGTATCCCATATTAGGTGAACCATAGTATATATGTGTTATGTGTTATTGTTAGTATTATTCTCTCTATTTAAGCTTTCATAATAACTGTGATTTAAAGAATGTTTTGGTGATACATGTTTATGCATAGTTAAACTGATTTTACACATTTAAAATATGGTTTATGTGTTTTAAATTAAATATTTATGGTGGATTAAATCTGGTTTGAATTCACTTAATTCCTAATAGTATCATACTACATCCAAATCTGGCATCGAAGGGTTTTGCTTCACATTGAGATTCAACTTGCTCCCTGGGATCATGGATAAGAACGTGATTGCTAAAGTTATAAAATTGTGTTTGCATTCATATATTCTTTCATAGTTTACATTGGCATATAGTTTCAACATTGTAATTTCAAGTTTTGGAGCTTTGATGCCAAATTTGAGTGATAACTTTGTCCATATTGATTTTACATATAAGCATTAGTTTTTGCCATGGGAAGTTTTTTGCATCATGAGCTTACTAAGCCATGAAGTTTTCCAAATATCAAATACACTTTTCTGGACTCATCAAATTAAATTTATATTTGCACAAAAGGTGATTATTTTAATCACAAGCTTGTTATATCAACTGTGTGGCTTGGATTTTACAGACTTGACCAGAATCCTACTTAAGCTTATATTCTTGGCTACAGACTTCTCTTGACCTACAATCCATACAACCTCAAAAATTATAGAATAAGTCTCCATTATGGGTGGACACATTTTGGATTATAAATGGCATCAAATCATATGCTTTTCATGCTAAGTACACTCATCAAGTGTTGTGAAATATTTTCTACTCAATGCATCAAATCCATTGATGATCTGACTCATAGAGTATTGTCTCTACCATTGACTTCATATCAAGTTGCATTCCATCCATCATCTACCATTTTCCATGTGTCAATAACATGGTACACATGTAAATGAAGTATTTTTAAGTCTCTCAGTTCTATGAGGTGATTATTTATTAGAAGTTGTGTCTTTAGGTTCTTAAGTTCTTTATTTAGATGGTTAGTAATTATTTTTTGTTAGACATGTCAAAGTTGAACATTCCTTTTATCAAAGATTATGTCCAATCCATGTTTTAGAGAGCCTTATTTTCTTAAAGTATTTAGGTTTTGTGAGTCATTATTTTCTCTCAGGGTTTATATAGTTGTGTCAATTTTAATATAGCTTTCATAAGTTTTTAAATTTTAGTCTTGGTTTATTAGATCTTGTTTTCAAAGTCTTTTACATATAGTTGTCTTTGTAGGCATCTCATGATTAGAGTCATAAAGTTCATTTTTCAAGTTAGAGGGTTTTCCAAATAAAAATTGTCAAGTATTATTTAGTATTAGAGTCATATTATTTTATGAGTCTTTTATATTATAGAATAGTTTCATCTTTGTTGAAAAGTATTAAAGTTGTAATAATTGTTTATCGTCATGGTTATTTTTGTGTCAAAGTGTCAAAAATGAGTCAAGAGTCATTTTGTATATTATGTCATCATTTGTCAAAAATTTAAATTATAAAAATTAAAAAAAAAATACCTTACGAATGCATTTCAGTATTATGGGGGGGACCCCATTTCAGTCAAAATGACATGCAGTTGAGCTTCATAAAGATATTCATTAAGCAGTGAACCAACTAGAGGATGGAGGATACACAGAGGATGGAGGTCTTTCAGTGACCTCTAATCAGTCACCAATAATGGGGTAGAATACAGGTTTGGTGACTTAGTGTGGTGTGTTATTTTCAGTGTTATGTGTTTTTCATTTTCGTTGTGTAAATAAGAATAGAAGAATAATGCTTGTTCATATATTTATGTGTGAAAATTCCAAACATTATTACCTAAGGTGAAGACATTGTAAAAAGATAGAAAACACCAATATATGTCAGTTCATGGATCTTGAAAGGTTTTGTGGTAGAGATCTAGAAAACCACCAGGTGATGAACAGTGTTTTGGCAACAATTAGGAGAGAAGCTACTACAAAGATCATGTAACTACCTTACTTCTTTATGGAGATGACCCTCAATGAATCATCTATTATGATCATGTAATATAAATGCAGGATGTGTTCCTTTGCATAAAGTGGTCATGTGCAACACGAGTGCATCAATAGTATGTAGACCTGTGAGTATGTGGTGGCATACAGTTCTATGCTAATTCTTGGAGATAGATGGTATTCCTATTTATTTCAAGGTTTTTGGTAAACCTATAAAACCATGAGAGGAGTGAGGCTCTCTGTATCAAGGTCATGATCCAAATAGGGCATGATACAAGGGGTGAGCATACTGCAGATAAGAGTGTGAATTGTTTTGCACTATGTAAAAACTATGGGGTGAAGGTTAGGAATTTAACTTTTACATTACTATGAGTTTGGGTATTTATCAAGAGGTAAATAGTAATAGATAGTTTGTTAATTAGATTTGGTTGATCAGAATATTATTTTGTAACAATATTATGATATTAGTTTAGCATATTATATTGTTATATGTGTGAGTGGGTTGAGACATTATAGGAATTTAGGTATCCCTTATTATAGGTAATATTATCTTATATATTTATATTATGTTTGTATTGAATTAATTAGTGAAGAGAGTGGAATATAATATGTTTTTGAAAAAAAAATTGTGTATCTTCGGCTTTGTAATCTATGCATGAGTTAAACTTTTGGGTTCGGCTATTTTATTCCACAACAATAAACCTCCATCTTAGGGTAGATAAAATTATTCATTTGGTATCATTGTAGCTAAATAAATTTGGTAATCATTACCACATTTGTAGTGTTATATGTCACTTGAAGGATAGATGTGGTGTTGATGAATGCCGTTGCATGAGTGACACGGTTGTGTCCCCACCAAATTTTTGTGTTGAAATTCAATACATTGTGTCTCAATTTTGTGACTAAATTTGTAGTGGTAGCAGTAGTTAGGTGAAGTGTACACATTAAAATTATTAAATTGATTTTACTCAAGTAATTAATTAAACATAATAAAATCTAAAAAAATAACAATAATTAATATAAACTAAATCCCATAAGGCCATTTAAGGTACTATAATAAGTTATGATAATAAAATTCCCACAATCCATTTATGTAAAGAAATAAGAGCAACATGTGCCAAGTCCCTATGGACTCAAAATAAAATTGAATATGATCTAAATATTTTATATAAAGTAAACTTGCTAAAAAAACCAAAGCCTTTAAAAAATATATATTTAACACAATCAATATATTTAATATAAAAGGTTATGTTAGGGTCAAAATGGCTCTAGTGCCACATGGTCCTCGCATATTTTAAAACCTTCAATGATCTCTTGATAACATTACTTAAGCATTAACCTAATGCATAATATGATAAATATGTTTGTATATCAATATAACATTATAGGAAGTATTGATGTTACAAACAAATGCATTAATAAGCTTATAAAAATGACATCAGTGGCAACTCAAAATAAGTCTTAGAAACACACAAACACCAAAACTATAAAATATAATCATTGACAGTTAATTTCAAGTTATTTAATATTCAAAACCTTTTCAAAATCACATTAATTACAATTTAATCAACATGTAGAACATCCAAAAACTTTATTCTTGAATCTATGTTTGGAAATAAGTTATGTATAAAAATATATATATAAAGAGAAAAACTAGCGCATTTAACACAAACACAATATGTTACTTAATAGATCTCTTTGAATATGATGGTGATCTTAGGAATTTATATTTATTGCCAAATTTTAATTGGATTTGCAAAGGAAAGTAGTTTCAAAAAAAAATTAATATGGCTTAGTTTTGCTTGGTTTCACAATATTCATTTCCTATTTGTTTGAGCTCTCCTTTATCCATATATAAATAAAGTATTATGTTGTATTTGGGGCAAAGATCATAAATTTAGACCCACTTCAATTCAAATCACCCATGCTCCATGGAAACACTTAAAAGTTAGAAACCAAATCAAATAGATGTTTGAAATCAAGGTCAGATAAGCATCTGAAATAAATCTATTCTTAGTTCTAAAGGAAATTAATTTTTTACATTATATAAATATTCCTTAAAAAATCACTTTAAAGTTTAAGACAATAACAAAACATCCTAAGCCATGGAAACAATACCAAATAAGGAAACCCATAAAAATTTTGAAAATAAAAAAGTAAAACCATTAGTGACTATGAAACACTACAGTGATGGATCCACATAACTGCAACATGAAATTCAACACAAAAATAATAAAATTATTATAATCATAATTAAGTAAACTTTAACAAGGTTAGCTTGAAGGAGAGAATGGACATCGATGTGACTGAACATATTAATGTCAATCTAATAAACTCATAAATTATTTGAAAATATAAATATAAATAATAGTCCAATCCTTTAGACTCAAATGTCACATTACTAAAACAAGCAATTCAACAAAGAAAATAATTATAAAAAACATAATAACAACTGGGCATAACACCACTTGAAACTTTATGAACACTATCATTGTTGCCTTTGAATGACAACCCATTACTTTACATACAGATTTATGTTTAATGGAATGAATGACATATAAGACACAAATGTTGAGGTATGTTCCTATTTTTGGTATTGTGGCATTGATGTTGTCATTGATGTCAAGGTCAAGATGGATGTCATTAATGTCAAAGTCAAAGTTGATGTCATGCATGGTGAAATGGTATGTGACAAGGAAGTCTTATGATAAGAGATAATTTGAAGGTAACCTATTGTCTCTTTATTGAGAGATAATTTTAAGACAACTTGGTAATTCTTATAAGGTTGATGACATGTTTTAAGATCAAGATCAAGATACAAGGTTAAGATTAAGATATAAGGTAAGCATAATATTGAGCATTAGTCATGAGGAGCATTGTCATATCAAGAGCATGTGCATGAATAAGTGTGTACAAATGTATGTTACTATCTAAGGAGCATACAAGGCATATGATTAAAATGTTGATGCATCAAGGAATGTTTCAAGTTTAGTTGACAAGCTTAAGATCTTGATAATCCTAGTCATGACTTTGATCATTACATGAAGAGACCCTGTGAGAGGCTATAAAGATGGTGGTCTGATAATATGGATACACATAGGTATGATTGGATGTCTAAAGATTCTAAAGAATGTATATGAAGTGTTGAAACACTTAATAAAGTTTCAATGTAAACCTACAAAGGTAAGGTCTTAAGCTTAAGCATGCAACCAGACTAGTCCTAGACATTGCTTGACCCAATAAGGTACCATGAAGTGTTATCAAGACCTATGAAGGATAAAATTTAGTCATAGAGATTTTGTAATGTTGTTAAATAATATGATTAAGGTGGATATTTCTTGGATGATAGCTAGAAGGTCTACTTTAAGGCCTAATATTAATTACAGATCTAAAGCCTAAAGAACAAAGAGAGAGATGGTGATTAAATAGAGTATGAGGTTCAGTTCCCAATACATTTTTGGAAAAATGAGTATTGACATAGGTTTTTAATTTTGTTTCAAGTGTGTTGGTGAAGTTTGAGGTCCTGAGTTGAAGAAGAAAGCATAAAATATGGTTTTGAGGTTTCCTGTGTGCACAAAATGAGGTGTTACAGACCTAAGAAAGACTTTTTTATGCTCATTGGAATGTGAAACCTTTTCATGATATCTTAATAAGTTCATAAAATTTGGTAAGGATCCTATCTCAGGTTTCTAATCATTGGTCTCTAGATTAAGGGCCTAAGCTTTATGAATGATCATTAAGACGGTAAGGTGGTCTTAACCCTCTCTAAAACCCTAATAATGACCCAATATAGAATATATTGATAGAAATGGACTAGAATTAATTATATAACCTATTTTTATGATTATAATATGTATAGGACTCTCCTAAGTACCTCTAGGTGGCATTGTTCTGTCAGATGAATGAATGGACCCTACAAGAAAAGTGATGTTTCTCAAAAATTTGCTATTATAGGTAGAGTTGACCAAGTCAAAGATACTAAGTGGATAAATATTATAAATTTAGACTTATATCTGATTTCCATGGTGGTTTTTTAGTAGGTTTCAGACTTTAAATATGCTAAACTAGTCATGGAAGTTGACCTATCGCTAAAAAGGCTTAGTGAAGTAGACATTGAGAAAAATAGGTAAAAGTGGGAATGAGATTAGGGATGTGTTGCCATGGATTAGGGATGGATCCAATTTCACTATTTTTTTTTAAATACATATCCCTTTGGATAGAATATTTGGAGATGTGTGTGTATGGTATAAAATTGCTATCAAACTAACTTGTCTAACACACTAAGGTCTGTGTACAATGAAGCCATGAGATTGGTCTATAAGACCAATATTTATATTAGAAATTATAATATATTTATTGAAATATATTATAATTATGCTTAAGTATCATCTAAACCCATTTAAAGTTCATGAAAGTGATTCTATAGGTGTTGTAAATCTTTATTTTCCTGACCAGGTTTTGGAGCATTTAGGCAGTTCTGAGTAGTCATTTAGCAGAGATAAGAATGAGGTGATTTTCATAAATTTGAAGTGTTTAATACACATTAATATGTTCTAAGGGTCTCTGAGGTTCTTATGAGTTAATTCAGAGTCATGAAATGTTCATGTACAGATGGTGGTGGTCAAATGATCATGATTGGGTTTTGAAGTTAGTTGGCAGTTATGAGTGGTCATGTTGCAAGAGTGAGTTAGAGGCTTTAAGACATGTGTTTAAGTGTTTAAATCACATTTTAATTAATCTAATGTCATGGAGGTTATATACATGTGATTTAATGGTATGGTTGTTTGATCAATTTGGTTGTGTGCTTCAGTTTTGGTTGGTAGACTTTCTATCAGTAAGAAGGCCTAATGGTATGGTTCAAGGAGTGAAATGAGCTAAATGGTTTTGGAGACCTAAGGTGAGCTTATCAGGGGTAAAATTTAATTTTTTTTGAAATGTTTCATCCATTTTTGGAGACTCAACATGTTTCAAGTTGGTCAAGGTGAAACATGTGCTTTGAGAAGGCCTAATTGCATTAGGTCTCTATTAGGCTTAATGATGGTTTTGGTCCTTATGAGTGGTGTTCGACCTATGTAGTGGTTATTTATCCTATAAAATGTGTTTTTTGATCTATTTAAAGGGTGATACAATTATGGATAGGTTTGTGTTCGACCAAGGTATGTGAAAGCAAGATTCAAGTATAAGAATAAGGTCTAATAGGCCTAATTTAAGTAGTGAAGAAAAGAGGGGATGAACAAATGAAATAGAAGTTTGAAAACTGGGTAGAGAAATTTAAGACCATAATAGAGATGTGTTGAATATTTCATGAAGTTATAACAGTGATTTTATAGATGATGAGCAAGGTCATATGACCTAAATCTATCAAGAAGAGGGCTAGTTTAGCAAAGAGGCCTAATAGGTTGTTTGAGAGAGATAGAAGAGTGTGAAGAGAAAAATAAGATGATCATTATCATTTGAGTGAGAAAAATATGTCCAAATGTGATCAGAGGTTCCACGTGGCTGAGTTGGTGCTAAGTCACCTATGTGGTTGGTGCCTCCTTGAAAGTTGGTGTTTGTTAAAGGCCTAGTTGAGTTGGTGTTTGACTAGTGAGGGGTTAGTTCTCCTTGTGGGATTGGTGTCTCACTAAATCTTGATTCATTTCTTATAGGATTTTAATCCAAGCTATGTTTTAGTGGGTTTTATTCCCCATGAGGGTTTCCCACATATCTCTTATTTTCATATGTTGTATGCTTATGTGAATGTTTTTTTATGTATTGGTTGATGTATGTATTTGAATGATTAGTTCATGGATGATAATTAAAATTGAATGATTATTTTAAGGGAACTGAAAAAACCCACCCCCACTCTTAGTGGTTGTGCTTCCAAAAACAAAAACATTATGTCAATTTTATTACAGTCCCTTGAGCTTGAGGCTTTGAGGAATTTCTTCTCATGCCAACTAACATCAAGTGGACCATCCATTTACCACTATTTTTTCTATTTAAGATACTAGGGATTTTGCATCAGGATGATAAACTAAAAAATAAATACACATTTATGTAAAAATCAATTAAATCTAAAGCATAACTAATACAATAAATATAAAACATAATGCACTCAACAAGGCCAGGAAAGAAAAGAGTACTTAATTTTCTTGTGTGTCTGCTCTCCCATATTTAACAATAAAAAATTTCAATTTAGAGAAAAATTTGTAAAATATTTTAATTAATAATAAATATATATAAAGTACACCATATTTCAAAATTTAGTCACAACTCCACTTAAGGATCAAATGCCAGAACACAAATTTCAATGTTAAAACATTTATTTTGAACAAATTTAGAATTGGATGAAGAATCCAAGGATATGTCCAAATCCTCATGATTGCATGCCAATAAAGATAGTTACTTCTAATGAAGCTTTATGACCAACCCCTTAAACAACATTGTTTGCTAGATCTCAAAGTCATTCATACATCAAAATGCAAGGTAAAGGAAACTACAAAGCAATTAAGTAGGACTACGTGATTATTTAAAATCTCAACATAGTCTAAGAGAATACAAGCATAAAAATATATTAAACATAGTTAAACATTTAGGTAGAGAATTCAAATGTGATAGGTTTTCCAAACAACCACTACATAAACTTAGAAATAGTTACGTTCAGTTGAAAAAAAAAGAGAAAACAACAAAACAACTTGACCACTTTTAGAATTGGTTACATAACCATTCCCTTTCTGAATAAATACGATATGGTAAATTTCCTAGTTCAATTTATGAATTTATGGCCCACATCACACTCTATTATCTATACACATAGTATTCTTGTATTTCAAAACCTAAAAATAAAATATACATGAATTAACACTGACAATATGTAGATGAAACAAATAAGTGTCCATCCAACAAAAAAGAACTAAGATTCAATTAGTCTCCTTGAAAACATATAAATTACAATAATAGAAAGTCCAAAAAGATGAAAGAAGCTCTAAATAAAATGTAATTTTTAGCCTTACATTTAAATTTCTTATTCTTCACTTATATAAAAATTATAGTATGTTGTATGCAAACCACAATAACATTTAACTTACATTTAGATAGTCTTCCCTTGAAGTTTTTATTGTACAAACCTAATGTCTGGATTGGTGTGCTTTTAGGGAAGATATGTGAGAAGCAGGGCATAGCATTTGAGTATGGAAGTGGTAGATTGGAGAATTGGTCTCAGATCGAGACAGACATAGAGAATGTTACTTACTCATGTTTTTAATGTTATAAGTATGATAAGTAAGCCTAATGTTGACTGGCATGAATAAAAATAGTGCTTATATACCTAATATTATAAATATCACAAAGAAATCTTGAAATATTAAATAAAAGAATAATATATACATTACCATATGTTTCTAACATTTAACTGAATATGGAAAAACTATATTTTTAAAGTCATGATGAATGGAAGGCATGCCTAGGTGGAGCCTTGCAAGCATGACCAAATGTAGGTTTTGTCACGTGTGATATGCTTCTGCAATAATATTGTTGGCATGGCCCTAATTTCAACCTAGTTCGAATGATTGGAGATCTATATTTATAGAAACGACAGATGAATAATTAGGTCTCTAGGTCAAATAAGTGTGATTAATCCTAGTGATATCTAGGTCAATCTGCACTTTGTCTATTCGAGCCCTAAAGCAGTCATTGGAGGTGAAATTTTTAATAGATTCAGGGATGTTCCCAACATCCATAGTGAAATGGTTGTTAAAGTAGAATCCTCAAAACTTGTCATCCATGCCAATCTCTGCAAAGGAAACTCAACGTATTATCATGTCCCTGCTAGCTAGGGAGGTTTTCTATATTTTCATAAGGTGAGGAGAGGGCACACATTACAGCCCATCTTATGAAAAATGAAATTAGGGATTCAGCTAAAACTAAGAGATAAGTCCTATAATGAATGATACCTTAACTGTAAAATGGCTGAACATTGAGAATAGTGAGAAAAACATCAAGCATGGTAGACAAATTTTATAGCATACTATCCATATTCTCAATTCCCATATATTATTTGAAGGATTTTTTGGACC
Source organism: Torreya grandis (assembly GCA_037957365.1). Lineage (NCBI taxonomy): Eukaryota > Viridiplantae > Streptophyta > Pinopsida > Cupressales > Taxaceae > Torreya > Torreya grandis. The sequence continues at coordinate 1,469,688 of JARHVA010000316.1, forward strand.
ATACATCTTGACAAGAGATTTAATTTATGCATTATTCACAATGTCAACATTATACCTTATAATAACATATCAATAATCTTAACCAATGAAAATATACATAAATGTTTTTTTTATATTTTTTAATTAATAAATACATAAATTAATTATGAAAAAATTATAAATATTTCAATACATAAAAAAATAATAAATTTTAGTTAGTGAAAAAGAAAAAATTATCAAAATAGTAAATGGTATTTTTTTAAATAGTAAAATTAAAATAATTTTAAAGTAAAATAAAGTAATTCCTTAAATAAATAAAAATATCTCTTTAATAAATAATGTTTGAACAAATCAAATAATTTTAAAATAAATAATATATTTTTTAATTAAATAAAATAACTCTCAAGTAAATAAAAATAGTTTTTATTTATCAATACGGTTTTCCAAGATTCTAATCCTTGAAAATTAAAAAAAGAACTTCATATGATGAACTATATAATGTACATAAAATAAAATAATTGAAAATTAGTAATTTTTAGATATATATTTAAAATATTTATACTAATTTGTGTTACAATTTTTAATTAAAATTATTTGTATTTTATGAAGCCTAAAATTATAAATATATATTTATAGATATAAATACAAGTCTATTTGAATATAATGTTTATTAAAAGGTCAAATATATAAAGTATAACTAACATAAGCTTTAACATCATAAAATACATAGAATTTAGACATATCATAGTGAAGTGATTTTAATAATTAATTTATTAATTAAATATCACAGACTATTTGATAAAGGATTGTAACCAATTTATATATGTAAATGAAATGTATTCAATTCTTAAGGGAGCTATATGTGAACATAATTAAATATCCATTAGGATTAAAATGATAATAAAGAAGGTAAGTTGTGAGCTATATGTGAGCATAATTAAATATCCATTATGATTAAAATGATAATAAAGAAGGTAAGTTGTGAGGGAGAGTGTAATTTTTTTCATATTGAATTAAAATTTGTGAAGTAAGTTGTGAGGCATTTGGAGAAACAAAAGACTGTCAAAATAATAGTAAAAGTGGAGCAAAGTACACTCCAAAAAAATGCCAAAATAATAGTTTACCATCAACCTCCTTAAAAATCCATCCATAACCTCCTTAGAAATATTAATAACCAAAAAATATAAGACCATTTTTAAAAAAATCTTATTAAGTAATAGTTTTGAGAAGGAAATGCTTGTTTATAACTATCACTATTAAATGATGTATTAGAATTATCAAAGTAGATCATAAAGTGTTTGTACTTGATAGTTTTTCCCAAATTATAATTTACCTTTTATGTCCAAATCATTTTAGATTTCGAATCTTAAAATATCTCTCATTATTTTTAAGGTTAAGCTCTAGTGCAGCTAAAGTCATGTCACCTAATATTTATTTTCTTTCAAATAGACTTCAAAATAATCACTGTTGTGATGTAAAGTTGAACTAATAACAAACTAAACTCCTCAAGATTACGTTTGATAATGTGATTGAGAGGACCACTCAAACTATAAATAATACAAATTAGTAAAAGATAACAACTAATGTACCAACCACATTTGATAATGTGAATAATAATATTAGTAAAATAAAGCCAATGCCTTTTTATTTAACACTCATTATTAAAAAAATGTTCATAAAACTATGATATAATCCACTTCTAGTATTATTTTCATGCCTAATAAAATTTTTGATGCATTAGAACTTGCACATAGAAAAAAGAATCATATAGTTAGATGGGAAAATAATACAAACAATGGGTATCAAAAAATATCTTCTCCTTGCTCTATATTCTTGTTCAAATATAATAGTCCCACAAGATTTAGTGGTATTTGATATTCCAACAAAATTTATTCTATGCCTATCTAGATAGTTCACCACAAAATTAAGTGGCTACTTCTCTTTGGATTGAACACATCTTATTCTAAGGATTGGGTATGAGTCCAAGTTAAAATTCCTAACCAAGCTTCTCTTAAAGGATCATATTACCATGAAATGATTATGTACTTTAAACCAAATCATAACATGAAGAGGAGTTTTCAAGGTAGTTACTACCTAAAATAGAGGAAGCATATGTAGATCAAATTATTTAGTTGAAGAATAACAAATCCTAAACAACTTAATGAAAATGAAATGATTATGCAATGGTAAAAAGATGGATAGATGATAGATGTAACCCTAGTGCACTAGCCAAAACTGAACCAACCTAACAGGGAAGGCCATAGGGGGGCACACTTGCATATTCAATACCCAATTATTAGGAATGAGATAATAGGAATGGAGACAAAATATGAGGGAACAGGAATGGTATATGGTGTAGACATCTAATTCCTAACACCATTTGTGTTTAAATTATCAATCTTACTCGAATTACACTCAAACGCACATTTTAGGTCAAAATCTATAAAATGCACTAAATGGTTCAAATTTGTCATTTACAAGTGCCAATTTAGGTCAAAGTATCCCTAAATAGGGTAATGCAATTTATGAGTCAGCAAATTTTGATCAATTCATTTTGAGTCAAAATGATGATTTCACCTTTTATGCTCTGGATCACTCTTTTCTCCTAAATTCATTGGTACACGTCGCATACCTTTGTTATTTTATGTTGGAAACATCCTAAATGGAAATATGGTTCCATTTCATCTAACATAATCTTATAATTCTTCCCGAGTCAAATTACAACTTAATAATATGACTTTCTGACCATTTTGATTAATTGAGGGCCAATTTTCAAATAATTGCACAAATGTTGATTAACCTTGTTTAAGGCTAATTAATCCAAATCAAGAGCTTAAATGGATTTTCTATGAGAGTTGTTGAATATTTATTTTTGAAAATTGATTCTTATTAACCGCATCATCAAGTGACCTTATTTCTTGGAAAGACATCCTTAGGCCAGAAATGCCATAAATATCAAGATTATGGGTCACCCATGCCTAGTTAATGCCTCCCATGCCTCTTCAATGCCCCTTCTTCCAAGGTCAAGATGAAGATAATTATGGATTTAATTCTAAATATTAGGATTATCCATGGCCACACATCTCAATCTTGAGATGGATGGTCATGGTTGATCCTGACCAATCTCAAAAATCTATAAGTAGAGAGGCCATGGACATAAATAAAAAGACTTGAATATTGCAAAGTTATAATGTTAAATTATTTATAAAAGGCTTTGAATTTGATCATTGATTTTGTTTACAATCTTCATTGATAGGCTAATTTAATGATTTGGAATCATGAGTCCAGGTTTTATGGAGTATTCTTGAGACATTGGAGGAGCTTACCAACATTGTTGACAAAGACAAATGCTTGATCAAGGGAGAACATGATTTTGAGCCACATAGGTATGGTGAATCCATTTGAGAAGGTAATATGATGGTGTTTTATTTTATTTCTTTCTTTATATCCTTTGTAATTCCCATAGGAATAGATATACTTGGTTAGTTAGTTCTTTATGCATGTTTCATTATTTATGGACTAATGCTTGACTAACTTGTTTTGTAATCCTCTCTACATTTTGGCATGCTTAGTGGGACTAGATGCATCTCACACCTAAAAAATATCATTTTACAACTCTAAAATATCTATCTAGATCTTTAAAACTCTTACAAATTGATTTTCTAACTTTAATTTGTCATTTTTGTTTGCCACAGTTTTACACAGTAGCTGATGTCGGCAAGTAAGACCAACATCAGTTACATAGATTAATTGACATTAGTAAGATCTTAATTAGCCAAAGTAACCATCGTTAGTCATATATAATCTATGTCGGTCACTATGTTTTTTTTAAAACACAGACTTGAGAGCTATTTTTCCAAAGTTCATTAGTTCAAACCAAAAAGAGCTTCAAAGCTAAAGGACATGCTAACATTTTTACTGTAGGACCAAGATTGACATTTGACAAAACATGTTTAAATCACCTTTTGCATGCTTAAAAATCAATTAAGAACTTTTGTTTTGGTGTTTAACAAAGAATTTATATGTTTTGGTGAATGTTTTCAAAGTTTACAAATAAGACCAAGGGGTCAAATGCACACCACAAAATATTTCATTTGGGCTTAAAATTAAACACACTTGTCAATTTTTGGTTTCAACAGTTGTTTAATTAGATTTTGTTTGGAAAAAAGAGGAACGTTGTGTGTTTGCTCTTCCATTTTTCCTCTTTAGGGAACCCTTGGAATCAAAAGTATCATTCCTGTTGCAAATAGCCTAGTCCAAGGCTTAAAAAGAATGTCATATAAATCACTCCCCAAAAACTTGTCAAAGTTTAGGTGACCTTGAAAATGACCCTAATGTCTTTCTACTTTCATGTTTTATTTATTTTTACACAAATTTGGCTTGCAAGGGGGATGCCATTACCTCCCATGAGTTCTTTAGGGAAGCTTTGACCTGGGGTTTCATCTTCCAGCACTGACTTCATTTGACTCCTTTGGAGTTACACATGGGACGTATTTACATTTGGAAATTGTACTACACTGAATGAACAACAAGATTTAGTGGTTGTAAAAAGGATTAGACCTTTTTAAAACTAGCCAATACTATGGTCCCTTAATTTTTGTTTTTGTCTTTTGCATCGTTTGCTGTGAAAGTCATTGTACAATTGATTCCCCTACAATTATCAAAACCTTACTAGTTTAGTAGACCCCACTTTGCCATACCTTGTCAATTTAGACTTAGGACATTTTTTTATCATTATCTTACTTAGTCTTGATTTATGTCTAAAATTGCTTGTTAACTCAATGAACTTAACCAAAACACATTATCCTCAATTTTGTTGAGCAAGGGAGGTGTTACACTGTCTAAATGGAAAATTCACCTTTCCCTTGTTTAAATTATTAACAAAAGCTTCGTGTCATATCATCCACTTTGGCACAGTCATGTTGCCCAATTGAGTCTAGATCTTTTACCCAATTTTTTTAAATCCTTCATTTATAATCCACATTCAAAATTGAACCTTTCTAAATTCTAAGGGTTGCTTTGTCAGAGTGGGTTTACCATTTGTGCACTAAGCTTGTTTTAACTTGGGTTCAATTTTCCATTTGGATTGAAGGTCATTTATTAAGACTCAAAATCACATTATCATCTTGGTGGACTTAGGTCATCCTGTGTATCACTCATGCTTTGAGTCTTAGAACATATTTTATCCTACTAGAATCATGTGGTGATGGTGTGTTGCCTATTTGGTCCTAGCTTTATACTTAGTGATTCAAGTATGTTTTTACATCTTGAGTTGCTTAGCTCATTTTGTATTTTTCATAATCTAGAGAGCTTTCCTCTAAACTTCTAGGGACAACTTTTCAAAGTTGAAACTAGATTTTATAGTATAGGCGTATCACAAAGATCTAAGCTTTGGTGTACTAGTTTTCACCTTGGGTCTTTGAGTTACCTTACTCTCTTCCGATCTATATGATTTCAACTTTACCAAAGGTTGAGTAAACTTGTAAACAAAATCTTCTAAATTGTGCATGGTTTCAAACCACCCTCCCTTATAGTCTCATTGGTACCTTGGTTATGTATTAAAAAGAGAGCCAAAGCATAACTTGTTTGGTTTCCAATCATTGGTCTAAAGGTAGTCAAACACATAGAGCAACTCTTTTAGACATGACTCAAAGGTTCGATAGTAGTGGGGCCTCTTATGGCCTTAGTTATGAAGATGAGTAATTTTATGATGGTTAAGATAACCCCATTATTTTTGATGATATCCTCACAAAAATAGGATCCAAAGATGATTACAATGAATATCAACCCCAAAAAGATCAAGACAAAGCCCTTCTTAGATTGATAGAATTAGGTGCTAGACTACCTTCTGACTTTCCAACAAAACAATTGCATACCTTAGTTAGAGAAGGAGAACAACAATAGTAAGAGCAAGGTTTTGCATAAATAGACATACCTTATTCCTATAACAAAGGAAAGGAAATACAAATAGATTCAAAACACATAAATCCAAATCTTCTAGCTAAGATCAAGATAATAAGTCAATGATTTGCAGATCAACTTGTCATAGACTTAATGGACTCCCTAGTTACCACTTTAATTCAAAATAATGATTTGAAAGAACAAGGAGATGTGGTTGAAATTATGTAATAAATATTGGATGAGGACATTACCATAGTGGATCAAGATAATTTGAATGAACAGTTAAAGTCACAAGAGACCTTACAAAGTGTTCCATTTGACATGGAACATATGGTCTTAAATCATCAAAAACCTCTTGTTACTTTACAAACTCAGAAACCCAAACACTCAGTTCAAATTGAGGAAATCCCTCAAGACACTTTGGCTAGTTCTTTTTAACTAACCCAAAAATTGGTAAATAAACATAGAAGTTTCTAAAATCAATAAAGTACAAAACAACCAAATTTAGGGAATGTTTTAAAATACAAGAATCAACAACCTATGTTCTCAACCCAAGGAGCAAATCAAAACCAAAACATGGATTGAAATGTATACACTCCCTATAAATCCACACAAAACCTAGGGCACATTCCACCCCAACAGCAAAAAACCAGGGGCACATTCCACCCCAATAGCAACAAAACTAGGGGTACATTCCACCTTAATAACAATAAAATTAGGGGCACATTCCACCCCAATAGCAATAAAACTAGGGGCATAGTCCACCCTAACAACATCTTATTCAATCTTCAAATGCACCAAACATGCAAGAATGGCATTCTATGAAGGAAATTATCTAAAGACTGGAGATGAATAATAGAGTCAAAAAGTACAAATTTGATGAGATATGCCCATATCCAATTGATTTATCTATTCTCCAAAACCCCTTTCCACCTCATTTTGAGGCACCCAAATTTGACAAGTACAAAGGAAAAGGAGATCCATGTGAGCAAGTACAGGTATTTTTCATCTTATGTTAAGAGGTTTACTAAAGTAGTGAGTACTTACTATGACTATTTTCATGAAGTTTAGCAAGACAAGCTCTTGATTGGCTACTTAAAATACCCAAGGGATTAGTTATGGATTGGAATGACTTATCAAAAAAGTTTGTTAATCATTTCTCATATAACATAGAACATAAATTGACCATTGTTGACTTATGCAAAGCCAAGCAGTGTGATGGTGAAATTTTTGATGCATATCTGCAAAGGTGGAGAGCATTGGTGGACCACTTTCAACATAATTTTCTAGAAAAATTGTTGGCTGATATATTTGCACAAAATTTGCATCTTGAAGTTGCACATAATCTATGATTAGTTTGTGCTAACTCATTTGAATAAACTATTGACAAAGGAGTGTAGATTGAGAAGGCTCTTATTGCTAAGGACCTTGTTAATATTTTTTTTTAAGGTCAAACATCTAATCAAACTAAATCACTGGCTCAAATAATTATTCAGGATAAGCTGAAGGGCTTTATCAAAAATAAGAACATGGTTAGAAATGGGGTGATAGAAATAAGACATGTACAAATGATATAGGCTATGCGTTCTTCAAATGTACAATTAACTCCCCCAAATCCATTACCTACTTTGTAGAGACCACCTCCATGAAGGACATTTCATAATAATTTTAGAGTCTTTAGCAAGTTAGGAGAATCATTTGAGATAGTGTTACAAAAGCTCATTATAGCTAATTTAATTATATGGCCAGTATCAAGGCCATTTCCTCAAGATCAGCCAAAACTAGATTGGTACAAAGAGAATGAATGGTGTAACTTTCATCATGTTACTGGTCATGGTGCATATTGGTGCATTCAATTACGACATATTATTGAAGACTTTATTGAAAGTGGTGAACTGGAAATTAAGTTGACCCTTAATCAGGACATAAATCAAGATATGGGAATCTATAAAGACCCCTTTCCTTGACATGATCCACCACCACCAAGAAACAATCAAAATGGTCACAATCAAGGATAGAGGTAGAATCAGAACTAACAACAAGGTCAGAATCATATTGATCATAATCAAGATCATAATGCCCACACTAATAATGTGGCTTATAATAATGTATTTTACAACTATAATAATACTGTGGGATGCATTTTTGTATCCCACATACCACCATTACTATAAAATTACATGGACAATCTTATGTTCCTCACAATATAGGATCCATCATTATAGGGTTAGTACCTTCTTCCCCTAGTAATATCATGTTGGGTTTGCATCATCATATTGCTACTCCATTTGCATAGGTTACTAATTTTGAACAATAGCACCTTTCTTCTTATTATAAAAGCTCCTTCTTGACCCAAAATTATAGCAATATAGTTAATCACCCATGAATCACCATCTAAGGCCCTTTGCCTCCCTCTTCTAATATTAAAAACTCCTTACCACCTCTAGGTTGTGCAGTTACAACTAGATGCCCATGAGTTACCATCTAGGGCCCTTCATCCACTTATTTCTATAAACCCAATGAGAACATTGTGCCAATAGTTACAAAGTTGAATACTATCCTAACAAAGACTAAAATAGTTCAATCCACAATTTAAAGGTCTAATAGATCAATTAGATAAAACCCCTACACAAATTTACATATTAGAACTATTGTAGACATCTGATGTCCATAGGACCATCTTCAACAAACTTTAACAAAAGTCTATTGTGCCTAATGATATAAACCTTGATCAGTTTCAGAGCCTAGTTAGACATTTGCCTTCATTTTGGTAAATCACATTTGATCAAAAGGACATGTCTACCCTTGGCCCAAACCACAATAACCCACTATACATTATGATAATCATGATGGATCACAATATCAAGTGGGTTCTTATAGATAATGGTTCAGGGCTGAATATCATATCTCTTAAATTGGTGTGATGATTGGGCTACATGGATAAAGAAATTCATCCAGAGATTATTACAATCAAGGCTGACAACAATGCCCAGAGGGAGTCATCTGGTATAATTTAGTTGTCAGTCATGGTTGGACCTATTTCTCATCACATAGTATTCCATACTATGGATATTGAGCTTCCTTATAACATACATGTTGAAGCAGAAGATTGCACCCTTGGCAGGAAGCTGAGCTCTTGCCTTCTTCACGCAACTATAGAAACTCCCCTCTCACTTGTGGGACCGGCGAAGCTGGAGGGGAGAGTCTCTAAGTAAGGGCTAGCTCCCTTTAATGCATCATGTTCATTCTATTAAGTGCTAATACATACATATATAGGTATATAATGGGGGGGATGAAAAGGGAGAAAGATTGTAGGAAAACAAGCTACTCTAAGGAGGTGATGCACCAAAATAAAATGACCTTCTCACATTCACACCCAAAATCAAACAAACACATACATACACTTTAATCTTGACAGAACAACCAGACTATAAGAAATGGCAGGGAGGCTTTAATGGAAAATATAGAAAATAGAGATTCGCCAAAGGTGCTGTGAAACACACACTATATAGCAATTTCTTCTATTTTTTCACTTTCGAATGCAGATCTCCTTGTTAGTTGCAAAAATAATGCTTTATAGATAACAGATATGCTGGTGTTGAACCTGTAAAAGCATCAAGAAACAATGACTAAACACAAACTAACACTCAAGACATATACAGAGATATCTATCCAAGATAAAGGTAAAAAACTACATTTTATTGATTCAAGTGAAATTTTTCCAGGGCTAGGCCTTACAAAAGTGAAAGATGATTACAAACTGACAAGTCTTGAATATATAGAAGAGGAAAGGAAGCCTTTTGGCGCCCCTTCTTACAAGTGGCCCATTTGCATCCTTCTCATTGGGAAGAGCAAGCTGCTCAAAACATGAATGAGCTACACCCTTTGTCTGTTTACGCTTCCTAATGGTCAATTTGCAGGCACTGTATCATCTATCAAAATAACTTCTTGAGTCAGCATCTTCTTTCACTACTTGGGCTATCTGACAGTTCCTCCACTTGGCATCTCTCTCTTTATTTCTTAGGATTTTGTCCTTTTTCTGCTCCTTCAGCCCTCAAGGGTGATCTTCTAGTAGGTCACTACATTTCTAGGCCTTCTCCATGGTCAGCGTCTTTTAGTTTGAAAGCAAACAGCTATCTTGCTACATGAAATTTGACATTCGCACGACTGTTATTGTCCTTGGCAAGTTCCTTTGGGATTTTCCTTTTCATCCCTTTTTGTGGGTCTTTGTTTATTTTAGACCTTTTCTCACAGATAAAAGTCCATGGGACTTGGTGCTTTGACTTTCCCCAGGTCTTTGTTTTAGCCCTTCATTGAACCAACCCATTGAACTGAATTTGGTTCAACTGTTCAATGGTTTAACGCTGTGCACTGAGCCGATTGAACCAAACTCATTAAACCACTCGCTTTAAACCAAACTCATTGAACCACAACCTATTGAACCAAGCTCGTTGAACCAAGCTCATTAAACCAAATTTGGTTTAACGGTTCAATGGTTCAAATGATTGTTGAATCAAGGTGCTTGAATTGAGTGATGAACCCTTTGTTGAACTAAAATTTGTTGGACATCCAATGAGCCAAGTGGAGCATTAAACCAAGGTTAAACCAAGTGTCGATGAACTCTGTGCTGAGCTTGAAGCATTGAACCAAGGCCTGATGATGAAGTGATGAATTGCTGATTGAACTAGGTGTTGAACCAGACGTTTGAACCGGTTCATTAGTTTAACCATGCCAACTTTTCTTGTGATTTTCTTCAGATCGGAGCTTGAAGAAGCCTTGTAAACCCCATCATTCTCTAAACTGATCCTTCTTGTGCCAAAAGACTAACCCACTGAGTCCATAGGTTTTACTAGATCTACACAAAATCAAAGAAATGGCCTAAAATAGCATGAGGAAAAAGGGGGCCAAAAAAATTTCCTGTTGGGCAAAAAAGGGTCAATAAATTGGTGACTCCTAGGGGAAACATGCCTGCTATGCTTAGAGACTAGTCTCCTTGTATTCCATTGGGCACGGAGTCAGATGGTAACTTAAGAACAGCAAAGCTTTGATAATTTCAAAATCAATTCACGAAGATTTACCTCCAAGGAAATGAAAACACACAAGGCCAAGAAAACTACTAACATGTGCAGAAAGCACTTAGGGAAAGCAAGAAAAAATGAGGGAAATATGTACATGACAAAGAGGGGGGTCAATGGCAATGTTTAAGATGTATCCCATTAACTGGGATATGCAATTCTTCACCATCCAACCTAGAGAGTTAGAATGCATTATGCTACTTCCGAGTGATTATGTATGGGCCACTCCATGGGGCATCAAATTTTGCATGCTTTCCAAGCTTAGCTCGGTCTTCATCCCATTTCAGGACATTGTCTCCCTCAAAGAAATATTTTGATGAAGATTTCTTGGTGAAGTGTCTCTTTGTTTTCTATTGGTGACTGGTCATAGAAGCCATAGCCTAGTCCCTTGTCTCTTGAAGCTCCATCAGCTCGCACAGCCTGACATCCATGCTACTTCCTTCTTCTAATTATAGCTGGCAAGCGAGATCCAATGCTATAAATTCAAGTGAGATGGGAAGCCTATCTTCCCTTCTATATATGAGCGTATATGGAGAATTTTTTATTGCTCTTTTTGGAGTGATTCGATCAGCCCACAGAGCTATATTTAGCTTGGCATGCCAAGTCCTCTGATTTTCTTCCATGGTCCTCTTGATGATCTTGATCAAGTTTCTATTGGTGGACTCTACCAGCCCATTCCCCTGTGGGTAATAATTGGATGAAGTTTGAGATATATACCATACCTCAGTGCCCATTCACTTGTTTTGGCTCCCAGAAAAGCCAAGGTGTTATCTGAGATTATGGTAGATGGGACCCTGAATTTTGTCACCAGGTCCTCATCAAACTCTAAGACTGCACTTTCATTTTCCTCCTTCAAAGAAACAGCCTCCACCCACCTTGTAATATAATCCATGGTGGTCAAGACCCACTTATGTCTAGCATTAGAGGGAGGATTAATCATCCCTATGAAGTCCAGGCCCCACTACATGAATGGTTGTTCTACCTGAATAGGCTGTAGATTCATGGCAGCTAACCATTGTTTCCCATCAAAAAAGGCACACTTTTGATGCTTTCTTACCTAGGCATGGGTGTCCCTAAAAAGAGTAGGCCAGAAATAGCTAGCTCTCATTATCCTTGTTGTAGTAGCTCTAAGAGCAAAATGACTGCCTGCTGGCACATTGTGGAACTCAGACAGCACCTTGTTAGCCTGTTTTGGGTCTATGCATCTTAGAAGGACCCCTGAGATATCTTTCCTAAACAATACTGCATCAACCAAGACATAAGGGAGAGACTGGAGCCTAAAAAACCTTCTTTTGGTCCCAGTAAGACCCTGCGGGCACTCAACAATGAGAAGAAAACACCTCAGGTCTGATGTCCAATCCTTCATGACAGTTGGTTCTTCTATTGTGGCTGCATCATGAATTAGCAAGCTACCTTCCCCTTTTTGCTTGAAGTCCACAACAAGGTGTTCACACAAGCCTCTTCCCCTCACTATCTTGGTGATCTTGACATCTACGTCATACTCCATCACCTTGGTGATCCATGTCACTTTCTTCTCATTTAGGTCTTGATTGGTTAAGAAATCCTTGATGCCAGGATGTGGAACCATGAGGTGAATCCTACTATTAGACAACATATGCCTAAATTTCTTTAGGCTCCACACTACTGCCAAGACTTGCTCTCTACATACGTGTATCTGACTTCAAAATCCTCTAACCCTTGGCTAAAAAAGGCAAGTGGTTGCTTGAGGTCATCATCATTTGCTTGGGTAAGCATGGCAGATATTACCTCTTCATTGCCAAAAGTATAGAGGTTGAAGTCTTTGTTGAAGTCGGGGATGATCAAAGTAGGAGCCTAGGTTATGGCCTGCTTGATAGCTTTAAAGCTATCCTTCTTTTGTGTTGTCCACTTTAACTCCTCACCCTTCCTCAGCTTAGAGGTTAGTGGTTTGACTATCTCTATGAAATTCAAAATGAATCCCCAAATGAAATTTATCCTGCCAAAGAAGCTTTGTAGGCCTTTCTTGTGCTTAGGTAGGGACATCTCCAAGATAGAATGAACTCTCTCAGGGTCAATAGATAGGCCCTCTTTGGACACAATGTGGCCAAGGAGTTTCCCCTCATGAATAGCAAACATGCATTTTCTTAGGTTAAGAGAGATGTCAAAATCCCTACACCTCTCAAAAATTTGCCTGAGGTGTTTCATGTGTTGGCTCGCTTCTGTGGAGAATACCGTCACATCATCGAGGTATACCAGCACACTGTTGTTTTTCAAGCCTCAAAAAGCCATGTCCATGGCTCGTTGAAAAGTAGCACCAGCATTAGATAGCCTGAATGACATCTTCTTGCAGGCAAACATTCCCCATTTAGTAGTGAAGGTTGTTTTGTGCTGGTCATAGCCTTACACCAGAATCTAATTATATCCTAAATATCCATCCAGGAGGGAGAAACGCTCACTACCTATTACCTTCTGAAGGATCCAATCCATGCTTGGGAGGGGGTAATGGTATTTTAAATAGACTTTGTTAAGGTCTCTAAAATTGACACATAGCCTGATCTCCCCATTCTTCTTTCGAACAGGAACAAGATTGGCTAGCCAGGAGGAATGTTTGATTGGAAATAAAATCTTAGACTCAATCAATTTGGCCAATTCCCTCTGCATGAGAGGCTCAATCATCAAGTTGATAGGCCTCTACTTCTACGTGACTAGCCTAGTACATTCTTCTAATTTGATGGTGTGCTGGGTGAGTCTTGGGTCAAAACCCTTCAAGTCATTGTAATCCCATGCGAAAACATTGGCAAACTCCTGACATAACAAAATGAAAACTTGCCTTTCTTGAACCGTGCAGACTTTTCCAAGTGCAAGCAACTTATCCTTGAAGATCTCAACCTTTTCATAATTCTCCTCCTTAGTTGTGATGCATGCTTTATCATTTCTCAATTGGTCATCTCCATTGAAGATGTTCTCAAGAGTGACCAAACCTTTAGGGAGCTTATTGTTCTTCAATTGAATAATCTAGTTTCCATATTGTTGTTGTAGTTTCACTTGGTTCTGTGTTGCACACTCAGCTTCTTCTTGTAGGAAGAAAGCTATTTGTTGGTCATTTTCAAAAACCTACTAGTTTGTAATGTTGTCAGGGATAGAGGGCCGAACTATCACCTTCAAGTAGCGTGAACCACAGTCCCGGCTTATCTCCCTGGAAATGTCAAACTGAGGACCAATTATTGATAGCCTATCTGCTTGTTTGTTCTATTCTCTAGGAATGGAGGTGATATTGAAAGTGAGGAAATATTCCATTAAGTCCTAGACCCTATGCTTGTAGGACTTTAGCAAGGAATTTTTTGTCAGATTCTGGCCTTTCACCTGATTTACAATCAGCTCACTGTCTCCCAAAACCTGCAACTCTTTGATCCCTCTTTTTCTTGCCCATTCCAGGCCATGGATAAGGGACTCATATTCTGCCACATTGCTTGTATAAGAAAATTAGAAATGGAAGGCTGAGAAGTATCTCTCCTTTGAAGGGGAGACTAACATCGCTCCACCACTAGCTCCCAGCCTACTTCTAGAACCATCAAAGTATAGCTGCCATAGACCTAGGTCTTCTTGGCTTGCCTTCATTACATTGGGTATGAAGGTACCCTCTTCATGCATGTAGTAGACTCCAAGGCCTGCCTCCTCTATGAACTTGTAAGGATTTTGCTTGAAGTTATCACTTCCCCACTCATCCAAGAGTAGGTCTGCAACTCCTTCAAGAGCAAAGGATGGAGATTGGTCTGTCTGGGACTCCTCTGGGTCGATAATAGTGTAGCTGACATTTTTTGCCTTAAGTGAATATGGTTATAGATGGTCCTTATAGAGTGGCTTAGATTCAATTTTTACCTTGGTCCCATACTTGGTTCTAAAAACTAGATAAGACCAATTCGCTGCTAGATAGCCACCTGTCTTTGATGTGAAGTCCTTGGACAAGCAAATTATGAAATAAGGAGGAACATCTGCTACTATTATATCATGGGGAATTGAGAAGGTTGGGTAAGCATGAAATGTCAAGCTTAAACCCTTCAAAATCCCAACCATCTTTGCAGGTGTCCCATCCATCTGTAGGACTCCCTTATTCATCTCTTCATATTTCAGTCCCATCTTGTCAGCTATTCACTTGGGCATCACTGAGGTACTAGCCCCACTGTCAATGATGTAGTTGTGCACCAAAAAATCTCCTATGACCAAGGACACATAGAAAGAGGGAATTTTCTCTTCCTTCTTTACCTGGCCTGAGGTGGAAGGTTGTCCATTCATCATTAAGACGTTATCAGCCCTTGTTGGGACAGCCTATCGATCCAGCTCATGTAATTCCCTTTGCAATATGTCTTTTTGCCCTGGTAGAGACAATGAATCCCATAAGGAGATGTTCATATGCAGCTTCTTCATCTGGTCCACTATATTGACTTGAGGATTGGTTCCCTTCAAGCCTTATTTGGGGCTAATTCTAACCTGAGGTGTAGGTTGAGGGGCTGAGGGTACAAATAGTGGTCTTAAATTTGGGGCCCTTTGATTTGACTGTGATGGAGATGGTACAGCTATCGATTGGTTAGTTTCTTAGGCTTCTCCCATTGCTCTCCTCTTGAACCTTATGTTGGCTGCAATGCAGTCATCCTAATTGTCTGCAGCACCCACATGATTTATTACACAAAACTTGCCTTCCAGGTGGTTCATGAGAGTAGAGTCAAGCTGACTCTGACTATTGCTTGTGTTGGGTTGCATTGGAGCCTCGAATACTTGGGGTTGAGCGGTTTCCTAATTATTTGCATTCTAGTAATAACTCATCATCTCATTTGTATAAATAGCCTGCTCCTGACCATAACCCATGGTCGAACAACTTGGCTGTTCTTGGACTAGGTTGTTCTGAACGGGCACCATGACCTTCGATGATGAAAGGGGACCTGTGTTGTAGTTTTGAAATAGCCTGGTCTAAGTAAGCTGACCCTCTCCTTGATTATAGTTTTGGAAAGAGAGTCTAGGGGCTTGACCATAATGCTGGTATCCTTGATTTAGTCTGTTGCTTTGAGCTTGTTGCCTTTTAAGAGCTATAAGTTCATTTGACATACTCTGCAATAGACTCTTAACTTCATGAAGCTCGTTGGACGGAGTAGTAGCTGGTTTCTCCATGCTAGGTAGAGGAGCTAATGTGGGAGCAATGGCTTGGAATGGAGGAGGCATTTCTGGGAAAAGTGGTATATGGGGTCTAGGGGTAATTTTCCAGCCTATATTAAGCAATTTTTGACTACTATGGCTATGTCATAAGCAATAGGCAGCACATGACCTCCCATGGATTGTATCATCACTACAACATCACTATTTAATACCTTCAAATAATAAAAGAAAGAATAGCTAGCAGTCGGTCTTACCAGGATGGGGATTCTATCCCAAGTCTTCTGAAACTACGTGTTGAAATCTTGCATATACTCGTGTGGAGCCCTCTTTATGGTCGTTAGTTACTCAGCAAGCAAGAGTTCATCGCTCTTTTCACCAAAATGGTCTATCAACTGAGTACCCAATTCATTCTAGGAATGGATCAAATTTACAGGCAAGGTCCTGTACCAGTCAAGAGCTTTTCCCTTAAGAGACAATGTCAGCAATCTGATTGCGATATTTTCTTCCATGACATTGTGAATATTGTAGAGGTTATCAATATTTCTAATGTGCTCAATGACTATTATGGGCCCCTCTCCATCGAAAGAAGGCACATTTTTTAGGGTAGCTCTTAGGATTGGGTCATAAAGTGGGAGATTCAAGGGACTCTAACCACGAAAAGCTGTAAAGGGCAATGCCATAGCTAGGATGGGATGTAACTGCAGTTTTGTTATGTATGCATCCCTTGCAACAGGTTTGGGAGGGTGGTTTATTGAGTAAGGATGGTTATTCTCAAACCATAGTCTTTTTTTTGAGTTCAAAGGCAAATCAATGAAATCGAAAGGAACACCCTTAGAAGCAGACCGTGTGGTGACTTTAGGCATAGAAAGTTTAAAAAACTAGTCTTTGATTGGAAAACTGAAGCTCTTACCAGTGGAGTTGCTAGATGCTAGAAATATTTGATTTGTTGTAACAGGACCAGCATCAATCCTAAAACCTTACTGAGTTGTCAAATTGGGTCCCACCAGGCATGCCAAAACTATTGATGTAAAAGATTGCACCCTTGGCAGGAGGCTGAGCTTCTGCCTTCTTCACACAACTATGGAAACTCCCCTCTCACCTATGGGATCAATGCAGCTGGAGGGGAGAGTCTCTAGGTAAGGGCTATCTCCCTTTGATGCATCATGTTCATTCCAGTAAGTGATAATACATACATATATAGGTATATAATGGGGGGGATGAAAAGGGAGAAAGATTGCAAGAAAATAAGCAACTCTAAGGAGGTGATGCACCAAAATAAAATGACCTCACATTCACACCCAAAATCAAACAAACACATACATACACTTTAATCTTGGCAAAAGAATCAGACTACAAAAACTGGCAGGGAGGCTTTAATGGAAAAGATAGAAAATAGAGATTCACCAAAGGTGCTGTGAAACGCACACTATATAGCAATTTCTTATGTTTCTACACTTCTGAATGCAGCTCTCCTTGTTAGCTACAAAAATAGCACTTTATAGATAATAAGTATGTTGGTGTTGAACCTATGAAAGCATCAAGAAATAATGACTAAACACAAACTGACACTCAAGACATATACAGAGATATCTATCTAAGATAGAGGTAAAAAATTGTGTTTTATTGATTCAGGGGAAATTTTTCCAGGGCTAGGCATTACAAAAGTGAAAGATGATTACAAAATGATAAGTCTTGAATATATAGAAGAGGAAAGGAGGCCTTTTGGCACCCCTTTTTACAAGTGGTCCATTTGCATCCTTCTCATTGGGAAGAGTAAGCCGCTCAAAACATCAATGAGTTGTGCCCTTTATCTGTTTGCACTTTTTAATGGTCAATTCGATGGCACTGTATCATCTGTCGAAATAACTTCTTGAGTCAGCATCTTCTTTCGCTACTTAGGATATTTGACAGTTCCTCCACTTGGCATCTCTCTCTTTGTTTCCTGGGATTTTGTCCTTTTTTTGCTCCTTTAGCCCTCGGGGGTGATCTTCTAGTGGGTCACTATATTTTTGGGCCTTCTCCATGGTCAAAATCTTTTAGTTTGAAAGCAAATGGCTATTTTGCTACATGAAATTATACGTTTGCATAGCCATCATTGTCCTTGGCAAGTTCCTTTAGGCTTTTCCTTTTCATCCCTTTCTATGGGTCTTTGTTTATTTCAGACCTTTTCCTGCAGACAAAAGTCCATGAGAATTGGTGCTTTGACTTTCCTCAGGTCTTTGTTTTGGCCCTTCATTGAACCAACCCATTGAACCAAATTTGGTTCAATGGTTCAATGGTTCAACATTGCGCACCGAGCCAATTGAAAAAAACTCTTTGAACCACTCTCTTGGAACCAAACTCATTAAACCACAGCCCATTGAACCAAGCTTGTTGAACTAAATTTGGTTCAACGGTTTAATGGTTCAAATGATTGTTGAATCGAGGTGCTTGAACTGAGCGATGAACCCTTTGCTGAACTAAAAGCTGTTGGACCATCCAATGAGCCAAGTGGAGCATTAAACCAAGGTTGAACCAAGTGCCAATGAAATTTGTGTTAAGCTTAAAGTGTTGAACCAAGGCCTGATGATGAAGCGATGAACTGTTGATTAAACCAGGCATTGAACCAAACATTTGAACTGGTTCATTAGTTCAACCATGCTGACTTTTCTTGTGATTTTATTTAGACTGGAGCCTGAAGAAGCCTTGTAAACCCTAGCATTCTCTGAACTAATCCTTCTTATGCCAAAATACTAACCCGCTGAGTCCATAGGTTTTACTGGATCTGCACAAAATTAAAGAAATGGCCTAGAACAACATGAGGCAGAAGGGGACCAAAAATTTTGCCTATTAGGCAAAAAAGGGTCAACAATACATCTTGGTCATCCTTAGATCTATGAGTTACAGGTAGTTCTATCTACTCTTCACCAATGCCTTAAGTTTCCCTATGATGGGATCAAGTTTACTATTCTCACTGATCAGCAGCCATACCAATACTGCAAACATCTTAAAGTAGATTTTCATAATTATAACTATTTCCCAAGTTTTGAATTCATTGCAAAGAAGAATAAATCCATCATTTCTCATCCATCTCCATCTAATTATATAGACCTTGGTGATCTAGCCTCTACTTCGATCGATCCATTTCTTATGGCTCTGGCCAAGAAGGTTATTATTAAATACATAGGTATTTCCATGTACCATCTGAAAGAGGTCCTCCATATTTTAAAATTACCAAAATCCCCTAAAACATTTGGTAAGCCTAAAACTTTCTAGACTCATAATAGACCCAATTGGATTTGGCAACCAAAGAAGAAGCAACCAAAACCTCCTATGGTTTTTGTACATATAATTACACCAAAGAAATATTGAGAGGCTTTTGTTGAGGGAGATTGGTTATATTCTGAAGGCTTTTCTGATTATTTTCAGAATCCAAAGTATCCTATCCCTAACAGGATAATGGATCATCTTGACTATACAAGGAAAGGCCTTGGCCCATAGGCACAATGAATTTTAAAACCCTTATCATTTGGAGTCATCAATTAGAATCATGGTCTCAAATTTAAACCACCAGAGGATGACCTCATAACATTTGATAGTGACTCTTCTAAAGTGATTAGTAATGAGACTCTTAGAAGTGACACAACATCCCATTATAGCCTTTTCGATGAGCTTACTGACTTAGATTTATTTGATTCAAATGCCATATTGACGATAAAACCTATTGGAGCTTCCCATCCTGAAGCAAAAACCCATCCTAGTGATGCTTCCCTTCCTAAAGTAAGACATTATATATTTACCATTGGAGCTTCCCATCCTGAAGTAAAAACCCATTCTAGTGGTACTTCCCTTCTTGAAGTAAGACATTACATCTTTATGATTCATGCTTTCCATCCTGAAGTAAACCCTTATTATAACTTATGCCTTTTCCATCCTAAACTTATAGATTGGTATCAAAAAAAATTGATCATATGCCTTGATGAGTTTCAAAATGAAGAATCAATTGTAGAATACATGGGCCTATGAGATGCATTCCCCATTGGTGATCATAAACAAGGTTTTGATTTTTCATTGAATTCTTCTACCTACTTTGGAGAGTAGGCAAACTTTCTTGGTCATAATAAAGAATAAACATCGATATCTTTAGGTGAAAACCTCTTTGAGGCACTTGTTGATCAGGGAAAGAGTAAAGAAAAAGACAAGCCTTTGAGTGAAAACATGTTTTAGGTGCTCCCAGGTAGGAAAGTTTGCTCATCCCTTTAGGACGTAGAAATCCCATCCAACCCAATTTCCATAGCTAGTACAATCATCTCTTCAGAACAAAATCAAATATTTGAGCATCTTGATCTTGAGTTTCTAGAGGTTTTTTCCAATTGGCCTTTACTTGAGAAGGTAGATTCTTATTCTTCATATTATCCATATCTTTGGGAGGAACAAAAAGAAGATATAGTAGAATAAAATGATCATGACCATATATTACCTACAATTCTAGAAGATGGATCCACACTCCTTGTGGAGAGCATAACAGAAGTGAATTTGGGAACACATGAGGATCCCAAAATTGTTTATCTTGGATCTTCCCTTACTTGAAGTAGAATGTGAACATATTATATCCATTCTTAAGGATTATATAGACATCTTGCATGGGCATACTCTGACATGCCAAGCTTGGACCTAGATTTAGGTTTGCATCATCTTGTTGATCACCCTGATGTTAAACATGTCAAGCAAAAGTTGAGAAATATGTATCCACGCATCACCCTTTTGGTTAAGGTTGAGTTAGAAAAGTTGTTAGGAGCCAAATTTATCAGACCACTAGACTACTTTGAATAGATTTCTAACATAGTACTAGTGAGTAAATAGACAGCAGGCATACATGTTTATACTGATTTTTGTGATATCAACAAAGCATGATCCAAAGATGATTTTCCTCTACCCAACATCGACATGATTATCGACTCAACTAATAGGTACAAGATGTTATCCTTAATGGATGGATTTTTTGGTTACAATCAAATCAAAATAGCCCCTGAGGATCAACATAAGACTATGTTCACCACTCCATGGGGGACATTATATTACCAAGTCATGCCATTTGGTTTGAAGAATGTTGGTACCACATATCAATGTGTAATGATTGTCATCTTCCATGACATGATGCATGACATTGTCAAGGACTATGTTGATGACATACTAGCAAAATCAAGAATAAAAGCTGGACACCCTGACATTCTATGAAGAATATTTGAGAGACTTCAAGTATATAAAGTCTACTTGAATCCTAAGAAATGTGTCTTTGGAGTCACATCAAAAAAAAATTAGGGTTCATTATATCACAATGAAGGATCAAAGTTGACCCTGTAAAGGTCAATGTTATTATGGAAATGCCTCCACCAAATATTCTTAAATAGTTGCGAGGTCTACAAGGAAAGATCCAATCTATATGCAGGTTCATTTCTAAATTGGTAGATAAGTGCCACCCATTTACCCATATCTTAAAGAAATGGGTAAATTTTTAATGGGATGAAGATTGTCAGATAACATTTTCAAAGCTTAAAATATAATTGGCCAATCCACTAGTCTTACGACCTCTGACATAAGGAAAGCCACTGCTTCTTTATATATCAGCCACAGAACATGCACTAGGGGCACTTTTGGCTCAGCATGATGATCATGGTAAGGAACACATTGTTTATTATTTAAGCCACACATTGGTAGCCTCTGAACATAATTATATGCCTATTGAGAAGGCATGTTTAGTTATGGTGTTTTCCACTCAAAATTATGACATTATATGCTAAATAATACAACTATTATTATCACCAAGGTAGATCCTCTCAAGTTCCTTTTATCTAAAGTAGTTCTTCAAGGATACATGGCTGAATGGATTATGCTTCTCAGTGAGTTTGATATTGAGTACCGGAACCAAAAGGCAATCAAAGGCCAATTTTTTAATGACCAACTTGCAGAAGCTCCTATTACGACCACTCAACCTCTCAACTTTGACCTTCTAGATGATTCTATCATGATGATAGAACAAGAATCATAAGAACTTGAATAGTGGATGCTCTATTTTGATGGATCTTTCACATCTTGAGGGTCTAGAGATGGCATATTTTTTATCACACCACAAGGGGATTTGATCCCCAAAGCATTCCATATATAATTTCAATGTATAAACAATATGGCTGAATATGAGGCATTGGTTACAGGGCTTCATCTTGCCATAAATTGGGATATTCAAAGCTTAAAGGCCTTTTCAGATTCATAGCTAATCATAAATTAGACAACTAACCAATATCAAACAAAGGATGATAAGCTTGTTCCTTACGAGAAAATTTTTGATAACCTCAAAACACATTTTAAATCTCTACAGTTTGAGCAAGTTTCATGTGTCAACAATAGATCTACCAATGCCATGGAAATAATTGATTCCATGATTCAAATGCATGATAGTGCTAAAGAGTATTAGTTCTTGATTGAAAATATTTTTTAGTTAGCTTGTATTCTATCAGATTCAGAGAGGATATGCACTGTTGTTGGTCCTAATCTACCATGGTACCAAGATTTTTATAACTATTTCCATAGTCATGTATTTTCTACCAACCTTTCCAACAACTAACAAAAACTTTTCTTTCATCGCTTAACAAGTTATATCCTTCTTGGCAACATGCTTTATTGTAAAGGTGATGATGGAATGCTTCTTCATTGTTTATCTTTGGGAGAATCCAAGCTAGCACTAAAGGAGGTTCATGAAGGAACATGTGGGGCCCATACCAATGGTGTAGTCCTAGCAAAAAAACTCCTCAGAATAGGCTATTATTGGCCCAAAATGGAGACAAATACTTGTAATTATGTAAAGAAGTAGGTTCCTTATCAGCAGCGTGGAAACTTAATACATGCACCTTCCTTACCATTTCAACTAATTACAACACCATGGCCATTCTCAACATGGAGTCTCGATCTCATTAGAAAAATTAACCCAACATCTTTAGATGGCCATAAGCACATTTGGACTACAATCAAGTACTTTACCAAGTGGATTGAGGCCATTCCTCTCACTTATGTTATCAAGAAACAAATAGCCAAATTCATTCATTATCATATCATCTGTCAATATGGCATCCCAGCGTGTATTATATATGATAATGGTAGATCCTTTATGAGCCCAGATGTGAAAGCTCTTTGTGAAAAATTCAAGATCAAGCACAAGAAATTCACTCCATATAATCTATAAGCCAATGTACAAGCTGATGTGTCAAATAAAACCATTATATCCATCTTAAAGAAGATTGTTAGTAGCGTTGGCCATAATTGGCACTTGTAACTCTTTCTTTCCCTTTGAGCTTATAAAACCAATCATCACACCCCAACTGGAGCTACTCCATACTCCCTTATTTTTAGCACTGAAGCTATCATCCTAATCAAGATTGAGATCCCATCATTAATAATATCACTGGAGCACATTGAAGACGATGAAGACTATAAAGCCTTACAACTACAAGAACTAGAACTTATTGATGGTAAGCATTTGGTTGCCTTAGAAAACTTGAAGGCCTATCAAAATAGATTGTGGAGAAGCTACAACAAACATATTTTCCCTCAAGAATTTGATATTGGTGACTTATTTTTAAAAGAGAACCAAAAGAACATGAATGTTAAACCCAAAAAGAAAGGCAAATTTCAGCCTAATTGGTTAGGATTGTATATTGTCACAGCAAACTATGGATCAGGAGCATATCAATTCGCTAAACCTAATGGTGAAGAACTTTTAGATCCCATGAACATCATACACCTTAAGAGGTTCTATGCATGAATAAATTTTAACCATTGTCTATAATACCCCTGACTTAGGGGAAACTTGTGCTATCATAATTTTATCCTACCTTTTTATCTTACCTTGAACACATTTTATACTACCCTGGTCCACTTTTCATGATTTTTGATAGTAAAGGCTTTGAATCCTTGGCACTCTAAACACATTCTTCATCTCATTATGGATTGTTCTCTTTGATAAGTATATTATTTGTTATATCTAAGACATGTTATAAGCTTGAACACTTTTTTCCCTTGACCAATTATGATCTTGATTATGCCTCATGAACATTATGAACATCTTCAATAGTGGTTCTATAAAGTAGTTCAACCAAGACAGTCTTGTGCAGCTTCAGATGAGTGAACAAATGCATCTTCTCAGTTCAAGTATTTGTTGTGCTTTCTTATTTTATCAAATAACCTCACTCTCACTAATTTGTGAGCATGGGCCATTACAGTTGGCTTAGCTATCTTATTAGAACCTCTACTCTCAGGACGTGCATCTCCTCAACTAGATGGTCCCACCTTGTACATATTTTATCCCAAAAACACCAAAAACACTAGAAATACTTTTAAAATACCAAAAACATTAGAACATGATCCATAAAAGAAAAAAAGCATTATCTCATGTTTCTATACATTTGTATATTCTTGTTCCACCATGCTACGCTCTTACCATTTTACAAGCACAAAAACACCAGTTCATTTCATCTTATCCCACACACTTGCCATTCTACAAGATCATTCTTTCTCATCTCATCAACTTCTTGTTTGTCAGACCATTCTCATTTGTTTGTCATATCTTCCATTTATTCTATAACATTAATCATGATGGTCTAATCATCATTTATATTCTATCCCATTTCTTGAGAGAACTACATTTGGCTTTAAGTTTATGTTGGAACATGCATCCATGGAACTATGTAGGCAGTGTCCACTTATCTTATACATCTAGAGTCAGCTCGACCAACCCCTTCCTTTTCTTCTTTTCCCCCATTTCTTCTATCATTGTTCCTCTTTAATTAAGGAACAATTGTCATGTCATTGTTCTTTATTATTATGTGGTATAAAGTAACACCTCTACCGCACATGCATGAACATTTGTCTTTAAAATGCACTAACTTGGTTTTTTTTATGTGTGTTTATTTGATTTTTCTTGGTGTTTTGTTATGTTTTCTTGGTGTTTTGTTTTGCTTTCGCATCTCTCCTTTTATTTCTTCTCCTTTTCTCTTTTTTATCTCCATTCTTGGTCTTGTGTTTTCTTGATTGTTTTTTTTGCTTATCTCTTTTATGTTTCAGAATATCTTGATGATTCACATGGATCTCAATTCTTTATATCTTGATCCTATGTTATTATGTTGTTCTTGGACCATTTTGTTTATTTGATTATTGTTGGTGTCTTATTTTTCTATTTGATTTTACTTTTTCTCTTTTGTGTTCAAGAATGCCTTGATGGTCCACATGGATCTTGATTATTCATATCTTGGTCTCATGTCATTAAGACATTCTGGCCTTTTGTTTTTAAAATATTTTTGTTCCTACTTAATATCATATCTTGATTTCAAGTTAGGTTCCTTTATGTTTGTTTTTTTCTTTGTTTTTACTTTTTTGTTTAAATGTAAATCACTATAAATCTAGTTTTGGTCATTGTTTTACCATTATCCTTAGTTATAGGTATTCAAATGAACTAGCTCAGCACAATTAGAATCTTCTGTCATTCTAAGTTATTCATACTTATGATGCATAATTTATTTTTTGATAGTAAGCACTTTGTGCTCAGGTCTCAAAGTCTTAACATCAACATCAGCTTTGATGAACGATTCTCAAGAACACTTTGCAAAACTTAGGCTCATGATATAGAATTAGGCTTCTAGGTAGCATGCATTTCAAGATTCTTTGTCTATGCTTAGATGTTCATCTCTTCACATACATTATGAATCTAATCAATTCTTGGTCATTTTTCATCATTCCTCATTCCATTTTCTCCCAAACTTGGGTGAACTACATTTGGCCTGAAGTTTATGTTGGAATATGAGTCTATGGAACTATGTAGGCATCACTCAATTTCTATTGAGGTCAGCTCAGTTATCTCCACTCTTCTTTTCATCTCTCTCATCACTTTGTGCATTCTCATATGCTTGGTTTTATATGGCTTTCTAAGCCATTACACTATCACATATACATTTACACATGCTCACTTTAACCTATCTTTTTGATTATATCCTTAAGCTATTTTTACTTGCCAATTACCCATGTTGGGGCCCAACATCTGAACCATGTCTGAATCAAATCAGCTCTACAAGGGAAAAATCATTCTTTATTCTTTATCAATGATCAAAATTTGCCCTATTGGGGTAAAACTATTTTATCACGATCAAATCTACTCTACTAGAGTACTTATTATAATCTCTTTGGAGACCCCATTCTAGTGGTGCTTCCCTTCTTGAAGCAGAATGTTCTCTCTATTCCTATAATTCCAATCTCTCCACATTAAAACCCATGATGGAAATATTTTAGTGTGTAAATTTTCTCAGGATTGATCAATGTCGTAAGCACGCAACTTATACTCTCAAATTGGGTACATTTAAAGTGTGTACCTTACATTTATGGATTGTATATTTCCCATTCTCCCTATTTATGGGGCCTATTATGCTCCTCTCATTATATTTTGATCATTTATGGTAATCACATGTACAAGCATTAACTCATCTAGACATGATCTATTGCATGGGTTAACCTCTCACTTTCTTTCTCTTTTTGAGAGTCCATCCTTCTCTTTCATCCTAGTATGTCCTCTCGAGGGGGGCATCATGGGTCTATTCCAATTTCTTCTTGACAAATCTTTTCTTTGAAAAGATGTTGCTTCACCTGAGTGTCTCACTATGCCTTCTCAAATAGGGGCAAAATGTAGACATCTAATTCTTAACACCATTTATGTTGAAATTGTCAATCTTACTCGAATTGCACTTAAATGCATATTTTAGGTCAAAATCCATAAAATATGTTAAATGGTTTGAATTTGTCATTTACAAGTATAAATTTAGGTCAAAGTATCCCTAAATAGGGCAATGTAATTTATGGATTAGCTAACTTTGATCAATTCATTTCAAGTCAAAATGATGGTTTTGCCTTTTGTGCTCTGGATCACTCTTTTCTCTTAAATTTATTGGTACACATCGTGTACCTTTGTTATTTTGTGTTGGAAACATCCTAAATGGAAATACGGTTCTGGCACATCTAACGTCACTTTCTAATTCTTTATGAGTCAAATTATAATTTAGTAATATGACTTTCTAACCATTTTGATTAATTGAGGGCCAATTTTCAAATAATTGCATAAATATTGATTAACCTTGTTTAAGGCTAATTAATCCAAATCAAGAGCTAAAGTGGATTTTTCATGAGAGTTGTTGAATATTGCTTTTTGAAAATTGATTCCTATTAATTGCATCATCAGGTGACCTCATTTCTTGGAAAGACATCCCTAGGCCATAAATACCACAAATATCATGATTATGGGTCACCCATGCCTAGTTAATGCCTCACATGCCTCTTAAATGCCCCTTATTCTAAGGTCATAATGAAGATAATTATGGATTTAATTTTAAATATTAGGATTATCCATGGCCACACATCTCAATCTTGAGATGGATGGTCATGGTTGATCTTGACCAATCTCAAAAATATATAAATAGAGAGGCCATGGACATGAATAAAAATGCTTAAAAATTGCAAAGTTATAATGTTAAATTGTTTCCACAAGGCTTTGCATTTGATCATTGATTTTATTTACAAGATTCATCGATAGGCTAGTTTAGTGCTTTAGAATCATGAGCCTAGGTTTTATGGAGTGTTTTTGAGACATTGGAGGAGCTTACCACCATTATTGACAAAGACAAGGATGCTTGATCAAGGGAGAACATGCTTTTGAACCACATGGGTATGGTGAATCTATTTGAGAAGGTAATATGATGTTGCTTTCTTTCATTTGTTTCTTTTTATCCTTTGTAATTGCTATAGGAATAAATAGGCTTGGTTACTTAGTTTTTTATGCATGTTTCATTATTTATAGACTAATGCTTGACTAACTTGCTTTATAATCGTCTCTACATATGGTGGGATAGGGGATTGAGCAATTTGATGTTACACACTATGTTGCCATGTAGTGAGCACTTAATTTTATATAGCATGGGATACTATGCACCAAGGTATGAGGAGCCAAGGTGACTTCATATCTCATGCATAGGACTGACACAACAAACAATAAAGGTTTATCCAACATCTCACAAAGTCCAAAAGGGCTTTAGTTGTTGGAAAACCACAAACACATGAGGATTCCCTAGTGTGACACAAGATAGTGATGGATGTTAGTGGGTACAACATAGGACAACCAAGAAAAAATAATTACAAAAAGCCAATATATGCCCCTATTTCTACCAGTCAAAGCACACCATGATATGATGGATCATGGTGACCCTGAGTAGTTATATTAGGAAGCTCAAAAGATAAACAAAATACCAAAAGTACTAAGAAATAATAATAAATCTCAATGCCCTAATATTCCCATAACATGATAGAATAATTTAGCATAACTAAATATTGAACAAATATGCCATAATTTAGCATGAATTTAAATGAAATGATAAATATATACTTCATATGATTGTCATCATGCTTGTTTTTTATTAATTATTACTAATTATGGTATTTTGATAGAGAAATGGTCACA
Organism: Torreya grandis; assembly: GCA_037957365.1. NCBI lineage: Eukaryota > Viridiplantae > Streptophyta > Pinopsida > Cupressales > Taxaceae > Torreya > Torreya grandis. Next base: position 1,498,293 of record JARHVA010000316.1, read on the forward strand.
TGTTATTATAAGATAATCATATATTTGACTATGACTACCATCATGGGAGTTAAGATTGCAAGAAATAAATCTATAACTTATTATTTATAATTAAACCATTCTAAAGTGAATATACATTCAAATTTAAATGGTTAAAGCTGGAAAACATGTATATGAGGAAAAAATATATTGTATATTAATTTTTAGTCATCATGGAAAGTAATATTGCAAGAAATAAATCTATAACATGTTCTTATTTATAATTCAACCATTCTAAAGTGAATATACATTCAAATTTAAATGTTTAAATCTGAAAAACATGCACATAAGGAGAAATTATATTGCATATCAATTTTTATATATAAAAGTGTAGAATAATTCTCTACACATATACAAAATTGGCATTTATACCAACTCAAAATACTTTTTACAAAATGTTGCATATGCCATCTCAAGATCTATATACAATGTGCATTTTAAATAACTACAAGTTAAATCCTAATAGTCCAATTGATCTTGGATCATCAAAATCTAGCCTCCTCATGCCACTCGATGAATGAAAAGTTGATTACACAATAACAAGTCAGACCACAAATTTGATTAATTACCTCAATAGTAAATAAATTAGGCCACCAAATAAAAACTTATCTACTATAATTTAGAAATTTCAAATTACCATATTGTTACCATCTTTACTTTGCATTACATCCATTATTGTTGTTGCTTGGTTAAGATCAATATAAAACGGTAACATATGTTTTTGGATGTTTTGTTGATCATCCAAAGCCACAATAACATGCATATTTAACACATCAACTTAGACAAAATTAATTTACAAATTAAAGATATAAAATTGATTGAAGTGTGTTCTATGAGTTCTATACCATCTCTACTTTGTATTGTATCTATTGTTGTTGTTTGGTTAAGATCAATAGAAAATGGTAATATATGTTCTCTACTATTTTGTTGATCCTTCGACGCTGCAATGACATGCACATTTAATACATCAACATAGATAAAGTTTTAAAATGTAAAATTACATTTTGTAATTAATATAAACAATAGTAAATTTATTAAGTATAGAAATGTGGTTAGAGATAGAAATTGAGTAATTGTTTATAAAATTAATAAACACATTTAATAGTTAAAAATTTACCATCTATAAGTTGTATTTCATCTGTTATTGTTTGGTTTAGATCAATAGAGAAAGTTAATTGACATCGTCAAGTACTTTCTTGATCATCCAAACCTACAATGATATATATTTAACATATGAAATAAAAACAAGAAGTATTTTTATGCAAATTAATAAAATTCTTTTAAATAAATGTACTCACTATGTTGTTGCATGATAATAACTCTTGCTTCTCGGATTGCAATGCCTGAATGATTAATGACCTTTTTTTTCTTTTGCTTTCTACATCTTGTATAAGGGAATTGAAAATTTTCATACTCCTCAGTTGTTTCATTCAAGTCTTTAGAAATGACATTGTCTCTTTAATGAATTGAACGATGTTTACACATTTTTCTTGGACTGAACCATGGTGATATTCATCTTGTAGACACATTCTCTGAGCCAGGGATTGATGTAAATTTGGAAGAGGAAGGAATAGATGTATGGATATATTTTCTCAATCTCTAAATACATTGACTAAAAATATTTTTTTCATCTTCACTAGTTGGTAAATTTTGGAGCAGATGATTTAAATAATCAACAAAATTTTGAAAGTTATCATTCGAAGCATCAAATGATTTCCAACCATCTATAATACAAATAAAAATGATTAAATATAAAAAAAATTAAAAATATCTTAATAATTCATTATAAAATGGTGACATTTAAATTTACATGTGCTTTGGTCTTCACCAATGACAACCCTAAGCACATCTTGATCTTTTGTTTGATTACAACCATCTATAATTGGATTAAGATTTAATTAATTTTTAGAACTATAAAAAATCAACTAATATTTAATTTTAAAGACCATATTGACATTGTCAATGGTATTATTTTCATGACTAAAACTCCCTCTAACATTGCCATCATCGTCAAAAAATGGAATAACACCATCTATAATTTAATGAGATTAATTTAGTTACTATTGAGAAAAATATAATAATCATTTAACATATAAATATTAAACTTAAATATGAAATGATCCTTACCAACAACTTGATCTTACTCATTTTTTTTTGCTTCTCTTTAAAAGATCTAAAATCTTTAACATGTTTTTGTATGTGTTTCCCTTCTTTGCCCACTGACAGTCACACACATGCAAATCTAGTCCAAATTTTCTAACAAGATACCATTTTGTTGGAACTGTTTGGCTTCTTATCTGGTATGTGTTAGGGAGGAGATCATATGGATAACAATATGTATTTGGTATTGTTTTTGACCTCTCTAATGCAGTTGTGTAATATTTGTATTTTTTTAAGTTAGTCAGAAACCCAAACAATTGCAAATATCTTTTATTTTTATAGAATGGCTCTACCCTATGAAGAAGCGTATGGACAAGCCAATCCATTCTCCTCGTGCATCTCTTAGAATGATCACTTAAATAGTGACTCTTGATGTGGAAGTGGTATGACTCTATGGAAGTATTGGTTTCTTGATTTGCATGAGGGACGCTTCTATAGTTTTCTTCCCACATTACTATACAAACAAACAAAATGATGTCTTAGTATAAATAAAAAGAAGTTAAACGATGTAAATGCATTAAAACCATAATGAATAATTTAATAAGCTTACCGATACGAGTCTCATCATGACACCAAGTTTTTTGAAAGCAATCAATAAATTTCTTCTCCTCTTTGAATTCCTCCATGAAATTTTTTATCAGATGAGTAGTGATGTCTTCATTATCACTCATTGCATACATTATCTCACCCAATATATTGAACATATTAGTTCCAGCATCCTTATTATTGACATACCTGGTTTATAAAATATAATATCAAACTATGAGCTTCAAACATGTAATTTTTGACTATTCCACATATTTTAATTAAAGATTGACTTGCATGTATACATTATTCAACCATGCCCTACGTACATGCCAAATACATAAAAGTACCCAACAATCAAAGGATAATCTACAAGTTACATTATAAAAGCTCATAAGTAGCATTCTAAAAATAATTATTATTAAATTGATACTAGTTTTTGTTGTTAATTATGAAATATATGTTTTTTATATAAAAAATATTATGCAATTACAATGAGTTTAGTTTAAATAAAAGATTACGAGCAATAAAAACTTGATTGTTTTAATCTCAGCACTAGCATCATCTATCATAAATGCATTGGCATTCCAATTTTCTTTACATTGTTTCCCTCTTTTATAAACTTCTATCAGCGATTCATTTATATCCTCAACTTTATTTCTTGAGGATATAGCCCATGAAATAGGTATACCAACCTCTTGTTCATTGAATACAAGCAAGGTGTATAACTGGTACTACACATGAATAAACCATTGATAAATTATTATATGTTTAGTAGAATAGATTAATGATTTCATTATGATCCATAAATACAAATAATATATATTTATACTTACACCATATTTATTCATCAAGAATGTGGAATCCATTGCAATAATTGAGTTATGTGAATGTTTCACCATCATTTCTCGCAACCATGGTGTTTGGATGCCTATTATAAATGGAATATTTTCCACATTGTTTGGTTTTTTATAGTAGAAGAAGTTATCTTTCTCCTCTACATGCCACATGCTTACACTTTTTGCATCATCTTCATTGTATTAGGATCGAAGTGAACATACTCTTTTCCATGCATTAAAAACATCTTTCCTCAACAAACATGTGTTCCTCTTATTCATCAAATGAGTCAAACCATGGTCTAAATAGTGTTGTTCACATATTGTGTCAATCTCCAGCCCCATTAGCAATAAGGATTCAATATATGATTTACATTCATTTAACAACCGTGGTGCAAAACTACTCCTTGGATCACCAAAAGGGTCATCTTTTCCATGGAAAAATTCACCATTAGCATCACAATGACTAAAATCTTTATATGTAATAATTACAACATCTGGTCTACCATACATAACCTTAACATGAAAGTGGGTTTGACGACCCCTTTTTTGGGTAAACCTTGGTTCCTTTCCTTGTTTTCATATTTATTTATTTTGCCCTCAAGGCCAAAAGCACACTAATAACTGTTTACATATATATATATATATATATATATATATATATATATAAAATAACTGTTTACATATATATATATATATATATATATATATATATATATATATATATATATATATATATATATATATATATATATATATATATATCACAAATAAAAAATATAAGTTCTAACATTATTAATTATTATATTAAATCTAATCAAACCTTGAGTACATCTTGGTTGTGTGCTTACTAGGTTGTGTCAATTTGGGCTCTCTATGTAATTTATGTACAAATGTTGTCTCTGTACTATCCAATAAACCTTCTCCTTTGACAAAGTGAGAGAGCCTTTCAAGAGGGGTTGAAACGCACATGTCTATCTGACCCTTATCATTTCCAATAGGTGTCCATTCAAGGTCAACACTTAAGAAATGATTTCCCTGGTTGGGAATGTCTTGCACATCTAGATCAATGAATGATTCCAATTTTTTTGGCTTGCCTTTTCTGAATAATATTAAGATGGTTAGTGGGCCTCTATGTTGTTCAAAAATGTCAAAACATCTATATTATTTTTTTGTAATCACTCTATGGTATATGTCTCTTTACCTTAGTGTTCACACTTTCCTTTGAGCTTTAAAATAATATAAAAATCAAGTTCAATAACCTATTGCAAAAGAGTCTATGAATCATTAGGAAAAATTCATACAAAATAATTTTCTAATATAAAAATCATAGAATTATCATTATATCCTCAAGAAAATAGAATATCATATCCCTTAGTTGAAATGTTTTTTGATATTTTGTTGCAAGTGGATCTAAGATATTTTGTTCCGTGTTCTTCTTTTCTTACAAACTAGTAATTAGTGACATGAACCTCTGGACTCTAATTTTTATTTTATTTTTCAATTTATATATATATTTTGTCTTTTATTTTTTGAATTTTTGGTTAATATTTAACTATTAAAGATGAAGGATGATGTTTGATATCTATATGTAAATTGTATTGATATCTTAGGATTCATTTGTGATATGATGGTGGTAGGATATGAGTTTATTTTATGGATGTAAATAATGGCGTTGAACCTAATATGTGGTTATGAGCAATTTGATGTCATTACACTATGTATGTAATGGAGGATGTTTAGACAATACAATGTTATTATATGGATAAATATGATGGTGTAAGCCTATGATAAAGGATGCATATGGTATGATATGAAGTTATCATATATATGTACATCATGGTATAATCCAATATATATATACAATCATAAAAAGGAGACTAGATTGACTAGTAGATATGGATGTTGGGAGATGATCATGTCAGGAAGTAAAACCTATCTTGAAAATGGTGGACACCTTAACCTTAATGGATAATTGATGTGTACAATGATTTTATGATGGTGTAAGTGATTATTTAACCTATGATATTGATGTCTATGATGGTAGTCTAATAGTAGGAGACAAATGTTTATGAAGGTATCAACCTAATTTGTAGATAGAAGAATAATGGATGTGTATTAGGATGTGAACAGAAGATTTTACAATGTCTATTATTGCGTATATGTGTAGTAATAGAGTAGAGTCATCTATGGACAGATCAAATCTTCCCTTAAACATAGCATATCCACCTATGAAGGATTGACTGGTTGGACTGATTGGATAGAAAAAGTGTAACTGCCTCTAAAAAAAGTACAACCACCTATGAACACAATGGCCCTATCTCGCCTCAAAGCATATCTACCTATCAGGGGTAGATTGATGGAATGAACACATAATGGAAACACAGTTGCCTCTAAAGGAGGTATAACCACCTATGGACACAATAGATCCACCTTTGAGAAAAGAGTATCCACCTAAAGATGAATAAATAACCCTACAATAAATGCTGACACAAAAAACTAGATAATCACAAACTGGGATGGAAAAAATACAATCATTGGTATGCACAAGAAGACACACCAGATAACACAAACCTAAATTATTTAGGTGGGAGTGTTAACCTATTGTAGGCCCACCAGTGTTGCAGCTAATATCCTAAGATTGGCAAGGAGCATTGCTCAACGAGAGTCGGTAGATAGGGATCTAGTGGCATAAGCCTAAAGCGGTAATAGGCTCATTTTTTCCCTTTCTTCAGAGGTCTCGAGACCTTCACCGAAGAACTCCTACCTCTACTCAAGGGGATACATGGTGAGTAGCTTCAGGGATGATATTGTACCCTACACTATGATAAGCAATCATTGTAAGGTCCTAAGCTAGGTTGAATACAAGCTCTCTAGTTCATCTTCTAAACACTATGAGGGTGTGTGAGGCATGTCTATGAATACCAGTCCATCGTAAACATGGGTCAGGAATGATAGTTAAGTCACTCAAACCAACCCTACACTCTTAACTTAGAATAACCTGAGTATCATAGCTTTGCTAAACACAACGTGACTGAATTGGGGTATAACTTTCATTCTCCCCCCTTTATATATCCCACTGATTCATGAGGTTGAGGTCATCCCTTGGGGTGATGAAATCCCCAAGTAGAGCTCCTAAAGGGAAGGTGATGCTAGGCATTTTTGATCCCCAGGCTTGCATGTAGTGCAAGGGGAGAGCATACATGCAAAACTAGCACACCTGGGATGACTCACAAGTGGACTTGGATTAATTCATGGTTTTTGATCCCTAGGCTCACCGAACAGTGCAAGGGGAGAGCATACGGCAATGAACAATCCCAAACATAGCAAACAAAGTTAATTGACTCCCTTAGAAAATGAAGTGTTCCTAGTTAGTGCAAATATACTTACGATAATCTTTGACTGATCATCTTGTAATAAATAAGTTATAAGTTTTGATATATTGGTCTTCGACATACGAAGCTACAAATGGTTAGGAAACACTTGCATGCATAGACAAACAAGTTCACTAATCAACAATAATATAATAGTAAACCAAAAATATAATATTATGTATTATATTATATAAGTATAATATTATATCACATTTCTTATAATATATTATATTATGATATTATAATATAATATTATAATGTCGCAATATAATAATATAATATCTATAATATTACATGTTATAATATAATATTAAAATATCAATACATAATACATTCTAATATAGTGTATTATATTAATATAAATTATATAATATAATATTCAATATATAATATAATATATGTTATATTATTAATATAGTTTAAATAATATATATTAATATAATTACAAAATATATTATTATTATATGAATTTAATATATTATATAATTATAATATATTATTTAAATATAGCATATCATATCATAGTATGTAATATTAAAAATACATATTCTATATTTAGATATTCGTATTATATATTAATATTGAATAAATATTATATATGATAATATTTTAATATAATATAATATCAATATTAATATAAAATATATAATATAATATGTATTATATATTAATATCTATTGTATTATTATATATAATGTTATCAAATGTAAAAAATATTTAAAAATATATCATGTTTGTGGGTAAATTGTCGAGGGTTTTAATGATTTTATTTGTATGGTTTTAATGATTTTATTTTATTTATGTCGTGAAATTAACACGATAGATTATTGGCAGCCGCAGGGGTTAAATTTGACGATCACCCTTACCCGTCAAGAAATTTTTTTGTGATGGTTTTCAAACTAATGTCACCTTGCATGTGACATTCATTTTTTATTTTTGACTTTCATAATTCTGTATAGAAACCAGCTAAAGTTTGTTTTTATTGCCTGTATTGCAGAGAAAGAACATTCACTATGACTACACACATTACCTTGAGGATGCTCTATCATTGAAAGGGCTCATTTTCCTATTTTCAATGTAAGATTGGTCTAATGGATTTTTAATAATGTATAGGAATAAAATGAATCTTTTCTATTAAAATAAGAGCCTTAAATTTTCAAAACAAATAATTCCCTAAACTAGTGGGCGCTGAAAATTTCCTTCAATAATTACCCCTACCGACATCGGCAACCCAACTGACGTCGACACCATTTACCCCGCCGACCTTGGTACACCAACTGACGTCGGCAACTGTGTTCTGGACCAGCAAACCAGAAAGCCATCCAAACAGCCCATCTAGACCAGACAGAACCTTCAGCCAGCCTTCTATAGCATTCTGATATACATAGACTACAGGAAACAGGTACACACTATCTACTTTTTATTTCTTTAGTCATTTATCATTTCTTCCTTTACAACACTTTTATCTTTAAACAATGGATTGTCATCCCTTAAGGAGCTTCACGTTTCTGGGACCGAGCGCGTAGCTTGGCAGTCCACCATATCCTCTTCTAACATATTTCTTGTTTAAGTTTCATTCTTACTATAGGTGTTTCCTCCACAGCCAAAGAGGAGCTCCCACAAGGCTTGGATACAGTGCGCACTAAATCTGGGTAACATCAAACCCATAACTTCTTAACCTTAGTTTATTTCTCATCTGAATGCAATTAGTGGAAATCTAGAGAAACATTCTGGCACGCCCGATGGGACCCTTGGAGTTTTCCTTGGGTTCATTCTTCTTCTTTTAAAAATCAAATTTTCATATAGATGCATTAGAAAAATATTCACTTCTTGCATCTCCTCTTCTCTTCTATCTTTTTGTTTCAAAAGGAAATCATTAGCAGAGGTTCAAAAGAACATCTCTGTTTCTTCTTGTTACTTCTTGCATGCATCATAGAGTAGTGAAAAACTCATACTCTTTACCTCTTCTCCATTTGTTTGCATTTGAAAAACATATTTTGGTTTGGGTTAAAAACTACTGCATTTCATTCTTGCTTGGATGCACACTTAGCCCACTTAGTAATTAAAGCATTATGAATGAATCATAGTGCACAAATGTGACACAACCAAACCACAATCACTTCAAATCAAACACATAAACTTACTTGAGACAAGGCCCGTCTAGGATTTCATCACCTAGTGGATACCTTACCCCACCCGGTGATCCTACTTGGATTTCACCACCAAGAAGAGAACCCACTCTATTCTCTGGCAGAGTATAAAATATAGGGAAGTTATATTCTGGCTAAGCGGCCCATCTCGGTTCTAGGTTCGTGAAGTGAAGGGAGAAAGCCCCAACACCAGGCTACGTACTGACCCTAACACAGATATTTTTGAGCACCATAACACAACCTGAAACTAGCCATAGACTTCCTCTCTAAGAACTGTTCTACAAGCCCAACTCCCAACACATTATTTTAAGGCATAAATCACCATGACTTTAAAACTCATCCTAGGAATCTAACATTTTAGAGGTTTCTTTCCTAATCATCTATTCTGTTAAATTTATCTGAGTGTTTAAGCTGGTAAGGTCATACCATTCTAAAGTCCAAAACAACTCAGAATATCTTCTTCTTCCAAAAACTATCAATCTTTTGTGTTTTTGGAATTACACAAAAACTGACATCGATTTCTCCACCAACGTCGACAACCAAACCTTCACCGACATCGGTTTATCCACCGATGTCAGCAACATTTTCTAATCGATATCGGTTAGACAACCAATATTGGTCACTGTCAATAAATAAATAAAAAATTATCTCCAAATAGCAAGCTTAAAACCCAAATTTCTTGCTGTTTAACACAAATTCTAGTTTTTTGAAACTAAAACACATAGTTTTTGGAACCTGAACCCCTTTCACTTTGGATGGTCCTAACACACAATCAAGCCAAATTCCTTGTTGACCATCCGATTCAACAGCCACTCCGACCTTCGCCCTTCATGCCAAGTCATCTAATAGAGTATACTTCAGACACTGAGCATACTCCTATCCAACCTACCCTCGATCAACCTCCTATTGTTCCCAAAGGGGATCAAGATTTTGAGAGATTCCTTGACCACAACGTCAAGGCTCTCCAACATTATCTTGCTAGAAGCCAAATGCAAGATCCTTTGGGTAACCCTATTTATAAGATGCCAACCTCTTTGGTTGAAGCGTCAATGATATCAATAGTATCTACTACCCAACCTATGGTCACTCAGGCCACTACCTCGACCAGTAACCCAACCATGGCCAATGTTCAAGATTTGGCCTCCCCTTCTATCCTTTCTTGCCCTACTTCCATTGGGGTTTTTGTACCCCCTCAACCACAAAAAATTCAACCAAGTTTGACACCTTTCCAGAACTTGATTATCTCTATCCCATTCACTCTTGCGCCTATAAACACGAGAGTGACCACTTATCCTTTAACTAGTGTCACCACCATTCAACCACCCTTGGTGGCATCTAGTCAAGTTGTGCCCTCCAACTTCGCAGCACAAGCCCCCTTGGCCTCGACATTGGCCCCTATGACAAACTATCAGTATGTTGCACCTACACAAATACAACCAAGTACGACATACACCCCTTTCAATGCCTTCTAGGTACCCTATAACTTAGGGGGTGCCCCTCATGCCAATCCATCTGTCGATCTAATTAAGATGTTGATGGATAAGATGTCCAACCTTGAGACATCTATTTCAGGTTTAAGGAGTGTTCTTTTGTATGAACAAATTTGCAACGAACCTATCCACCCTTCAGTTCCTATTCGACCATACCCTAGCCAGTGGAAACTCTCAAAATTTACTCACTTTCAGAGTAAAGAGGACCCATAACAACATCTGTGAGCATTTAGACACGCTTGCTACCTCATAGGGCACGATGATGCATTATTACTTCACACATTCCCTATGTCACTTTTTGGCACCACCCTTAACTGATATAGCTCCATTACCATCCATTCTCTTTTCACCTTTGTTTAACTCGCTTAGCTATTCCTCGATCATTTCTCAATCAATATTACCAAGAAGGTCTCCATCACAGACCTTTATTCCATTAGACAATTTGAGGATGAGTCAATCGCTGACTTCATCACCCTTTGGAGAGGTTTGATCAACCAACTCTCCTTCTCACTACCTCAACCTGAGCTCATTGAACTCTTTTCAAGAGCATGTGCCAAGCACATCTCATCCACTCTGTGGGTTTAAACTTTTTGCACATTCGATGAAGCTTTCACTATGGCTCAAAAGCTTGAACTCCGCACAATCAAAGAAGACAAGGTCAAATTGCGTAACAAAAATACCAAACCCAATGACCCTTCTTCTTCCAAATCTTCTTCTTCCCACTCCAAGTCCAAGGGATTGGTGAACGTTGTGGTCCTTGGGTCACCATCTTCTACCACAGCTGACCAATCTGAGCCTTCCACTTTGCAAAACATCACTAGATAATTCCAACAATGGTATGAACAGCGATGATACACTCCAATAAGAGAATCATATGCTTCCGTATTGGATAAATTAGTGAAGTAGGGAGTCCTCAACCTCCCTCAAATCTGACCACCTATCTAATTTGACCCCTCACAAGCCATCCCTGCACGCTATAGGGAAAATGACTTTTGTAACTATCATCGTGTCAAGGGTCATGACATGGATAATTGCATAACCCTAAAAAACATTGTTCAAAACATGTTAGACAAAGGGGACCTTATTTTGGATAACCCTAATGTATCGACCAACTAAAACATGGATGTCTTTAGACAACCATTTCCTAACCATCCCCCAAGTTAGAACAATGTTCAGACCATGGTCAATGACCCTCAAGAACGCAACATATGCATGGTCAACATAGTCTTTCCTTTCATTCCTATCCAACCTCTCCCATAATCTGAAGAGGTTGGTCAACCCATTTATCCACCACGGGTAGAAGAGCCTATTTTACCCATACCACCCCCATGCAATGAAGAGCTCCCTTTGCCTCACCCTCTTCCTCACGTGGATGAACCCATTTCACCTGTATCACCCCCATGACATCAAGCACCTCCTCTACCCATTATTCTACCTCGTAAGGATCCCGTATTACCTATTCCTCTTGCCCCCACCTTCCCTCTTCTTTTACCAATGGAAGAATTTACCATTCATTCCCAACACCCTCATGTAGAAGAGGCCATCATCTCTCTACTTCACCCTTTAGAGGAGCCTTCTTCTCCTATTTTTCCTCCATCGATGGGGGATAGTCCTCCATCCACCCCCTTTCACACATAGGAGAGTCTACTTTGACCTCTCCCATATTAGAGGATGTTTTGATGGTACCAATGCTAGTGGCCCCACCCTTATCCTTCTTATCACCAATGGAGGATCATACTTTTCATGCTCCTAGACCACATGTGGAAGGCATGATAATCCCTACGCTCTATCCACTTGAAGATCCAAATTCTCCAATCCCTTCTCCACCGAGAGAAGAACTTGCCACCTCACCCACTTCAGCCGAGGAAGATTCGGTGATGGTTCTCTATCACCTTTGGCCTATGATTGCTACATCTAACACATTTCCACTCTCACAATCACCCAAATCCTTTGAAGGACCAACTATAAGGCCTCACGTGATGTCATCTAAACCTTTCTCTTGATTGGCAAAAAACTTAGGATTCCTCCATTCTAAGAACCTAGAGTATGAGGTGTTATGGGAGTGACTTAGGAATCCTTATCCTACACATCCTGCTTCACCTTATACTGTCAACCCTTCCATGATGATTTACCCTAAAGTCTCTGATGAGGATCAGGCTTTCACTTCTAAATCATCAAAAGCTCAGCCTTCCACGTCCGAATCCAAACCCTCGCAGGCATCCACCATGTTAAAATAGATTAGATCTTTCAGTGTTCACCATGTATCAAACCTAACTCACCCACAAGTGAAGTTAGATTTGAACCTCACCCTGCACAGTAGTGGTCCTCACACCATACTAAAGGAGGATGTTAAACCACGTCGGTCTACTCCTCCCCCACCTTCACCATTGCTCTCTATCTTGGGTCCACATCCTTCCACTTTAACAGGAGTGCTTTCTATTCCAACACCTCACAAAGACAAACTGCCTCCATTACTCCCTCTATCCATCAAAAACATATTTCCTCCAAGAAATTCGATACCTCTCATCAAGAAAGTGCCATCTACGCGTGTGGCCACACCACCAACCAAAAAGGTGGTACAAAAAACTCCCCCTATAACTCCTAAATAGAAGTTGTCAACCCCTACTGCAACAACAAGCGCAGACCCATTAGTGGGTTCTTATGCTTCACTATTACACCAATTGTTGTAGTCTTCTAGCATCGTTCTCCCACCCATTAAGCCATACCAACCTCTCAAATCAAAACCATCTTGGTTCAACGACACTCAAATCTACTTGTATCATCACACACCTAGGCATGATACTGAGAGTTGCTATGCCCTTAAGGTTGTCATTCACCAACACATAGAAAAGGACACCCTTCTCATTGAGGATTATCCTGACCACCTTTTTGACAAACTATTGACACCATCCCATGCCTCCCAAACCTCCTTACTTGAATCGGGATCCCAACGCGAGATTATGGTCCCTCTACCACCTTCTCCCCCTTTATTCAAAATCAACACTATTAATGTTGCCACCAGGTCCCAAACCTTAAAGGATAAAAGAAAAGAGCAAATTTCTATCCCTTAGACATATCCATTTTCCAAGGCCTCTCCACCACCAAAGCCCAAGATTTCTATTTTGGGCACCTCTCAACCAACATCTTTGGGAGTAATTCACGACTCCATGGTGAAACAACTTCAAACTCCTATGAAGATGTCTTTGTATGACCTAATACAAAGCTCTCCACAACATCACCAAGCCTTGATCAAAGCTTTATAGGTAGTGGAGGTCCAATCTAAAGACCCCCAACCATTGGCTACTTTAGTCAAATCGTTACCCACCATTGCCTCCGTCACCTTCAGTGATCTTGAGATTCCTGCCTACAACCTGGAAAATCAGGATTCTACCCTCTTTATCATGGCTTACATAGATCAAAATTATGTTAAGTGGGTTATGATTTATGGAGGTGATAGCATCAACATCATTTCTACCCATGCATATGATCAACTAGCCCTTTCGAAGAACTACATGTCAAAAATTGACGTAATTATTCATTCTTTCAACGATGCCATCGCCACTACTGTTGGCACTATGGTCTTGCATGTTCGTGTTGGCCCACGTACAATTTCAAAACTCTTCTATATCATCAAATGGGAGTTCCAATATAACATGCTATTGGGATGACCTTGGATACGTGCCATGACCTATGTCCCTTCCACTTTGCATTATTGTATCAAGTTTGAACACGAGGGGCAGGTTCATGTCATTCCTGTTGACCCTTCCCCCTTTAAAACATGCAACATGACCTACCGACCTAATGATTTTCTCATCCCTTTGAAAATATCCACCCAAAAACCACCTTCACCCGTGGAAGCCTCAACAAGCTCACTGACACCGATCACACCTACGCCTACTCCTCAAGTGACCACGAAAGATCCTATGGAAGATACCTTCTAGCACCTTTCACTTGGGGAGTATCGTTGCTTACCCTTGACATGTTCCAAACTCTGCAAGAATATGGAAAACTTCATCACCACCCTAACTATGACCATCACATCAGAATGGTCATCCCATATGGTCCTCCCAATCTCCAAACTAATCTCACCTATGGAGGGCTAGATCAGGCTCCTACTGTTGGAAATCCTCTCTCATCACCCCGACTATTCACTTGCAATTTCTCCTTCCTCGGCAACCCTAACTTTGCTCACACCTATCTTCATAGGTGTGCGTGAAAGGGTTTTGGCTTTGGGCATTATGAACAAGGTCCCCACAAGCCCATTGAACCTCCAAATGATGAGGCAATCAAAAATGCTAAGAAACGACATGGCATGGGTTTCGAAGAACCTACAAAAGCCTTTAAGATCCCTTGCCACAAAACTATCATAGAGCATTCTCCTCCAACCTCGCCTATTCCCCCACCCTCACCTACAGATTCGGTGGTCTCCATCCCTCCTAGTTTTTTTTTCATAAATGCCATTCACTTAAAACCCCTGACCTATCAAGTAGGTGAGGTATCAAGGTCTCTTCCTCTCATTTATCTAGACATGATAGATGATGAATCTTCTAGCATCAACACTATCTATTACCTAGACGATGATGCCATACTCACCTACATGGGTGTGGATGACTCCTTCATACAATGATCACTTCCTTCAAAAACACAAGTTATGTTAAATGAATCAACTATTGACATTATTCTCCCATCTTCTGATGTTCCTCACATTTTAAATATTGGTCAATCTTTAGATGCCCAAGAACAAATTAACTATACCACATTCCTTACAAATCATAGCAAAGCTTTTGCTTGTTCCTATAGCGATAATGCACGGTATTGACCCTGACATTGTCATCCACAACATCATCATGAATCATGAAGCTAAGCCTGTCAGGCAAAAGCTTCGTAGGATGCATCCTCACGTCGCACTCCTTGTCAAAGAGGAGCTTCAACATCTTCTCTCCGTATCATTTATACAACCCATTGATTATCTGTAATAGGTGTCAAACATTGTCCCTATCAAAAAAGCAACAGGGGGAATTTGAATTTGTACTAACTATCGTGACCTCAACCTAGCTTGCCCAAAGGATGACTTTTCTTTGCCAAATATCGACCAACTTGTTGATCTTACAGCTGGTCATGAGATGCTATCCCTCATGGATGGGTTTTCAGGATATAACCAAATCTTGATTGCCCCAGAAGATCAACATAATACCACCTTCATCACCCTGTGGGGGACATTCTGCTATAGGGTTATGCCTTTTGGCCTCAAAAATATAGACGCTACATACCAACACGCCATGACTTATATATTTCAGGATCTCCTCCACAAAATCATGGAGGACTATGTGGATGACCTGTTGGGTAAATCAAAACTTCGCCATGACCACCTAACCATTTTCAAAACAATATTCACTCACTTACTATAATATAATGTTCGACTCAACCCCAAGAAATGCGTCTTTGGGGTTTTCTCAGGGAAGCTTTTGGGTTTCATTGTTTCTCTCCATGGCATTGAGGTAGATCCAGCTAAGATTTGAGTTATACTCGAGATGCCCCCACCAAATAACCTAAAACAACTTTATAGCCTACAAGGGAAGCTTCAATCTATTCATCGCTTCATCTCACAACTATCTGACCAATGCCAACCCTTCCATCACCTCCTCAAGAAGGACGTCTCCTTTAATTGGAATAAGGATTGCCAAGAGGATTTTGAGGCTCTTAAATGCTATCTTGTCTCTCCACTAGTCTTTATTCCACCTAAAGACGACCAACCCTTCTATCTTTACATTTCGGCAATAAATCATTCTTTAGGTGCCATGATCACGCATCGAGATGAGCAACATCATGAGTAGCTAGTTTATTATATAAGTCGAATGCTCATTGACTACGAAACTCGGTATACTCATACCAAAAAACTTTGCTTGGCATTAGTCTTTGTCACCTCCAAACTCCATCACTATCTCCTCAACCACAAGACTTACGTTATCACCCACACTGACCCTCTCAAATACATGCATTCCAAGCCATACCAAAACCAACGTATGGCTCATTGGCTCATGCTTCTCGTTGATTTTGATTTGAAATTCATTCAACAAAAGTCTATAAAGGGGCAAATGATCGCTGACCAACTAGCAGATGCTCCTTTACTTGATAACCAACCCTCTAACTGTGAATTTCTTGATGAGTCTATCGCCATGCTATCCAACGATGACATCTCCTATCAAATGATAATATTCTTTAATAGATCCAAATGTCAACTCGATGGGAGTGTGGGGGTCATTCTCATCCCTCACAAGGGTGAGCCCATGCCTCTATCCTTCAAACTCGACTTCGAATGCACCAATAACATGGCTGAGTATGAAGCCTTAATTTGGGGGCTTCAAACTACCATTTTCTTGGGCATTAAGATAATCAATATCTTTGGCGACTCGCAACTAGTTGTTAATCAGATTAATGGTTCATATCTTTATAAAAATGAAGTTTTGCAACGATATAAACATCATGTTGACATATTGTTAGGGTGTTTCAACCATTATCTCTTGTAAACTATTCCTCACTCAATGAATAAGTTTGCTGACACAATGGCCTCTCTCGCCTCACACATCCCATCTTCATCTGCTTCCTCGAGAATCTATGTCATGGTACACCATTTGGCATTGCCCTCATATATCTCAACTGACATCAACTTTGTTGGCAATATCGACTCTAGTCCACATGATGTTTGGTATAAATAACTTGTTGGCTACTTAACTCATTCTATCATTCCTCTTGACCTCTCTAGCAATGGATAGTGGACTTTTATCAAGAGTACTGCTCGATACACCATGCTAGGGGGTCTTCTCTACAAATGAAGTTTCTACGACCTCCTTCTCCGATGCCTAACCACCACTAAGACATCTCATGCCATCAAACAAGTCCATGATGGGATTTGTGGAGGACATTTCAATGGTAACTCAGTTTCAAAGCGCATCCTCTGCCTGCGCTATTATTGGCCCACTCTTAACCAAGACTGCAATGACTATGTTTGGCGTTGTATCAAATGCCAGCAACATGCTAACCTACTTCACGTCCCCAGCCATGTTTTACAAGTTGTTAAGGATTTTAAGCCCTTTTCACAATAGGGCTTAGATCTAATTGGTGAAATTAACCCTCATTCGTCTCTCTGACATTAGTATATTATCACAGCAACTGAATATTTCATTAAATGGGTGGAAGCTATTCCCCTCATCTCCACTAAAGTCGAAAAAATCGTCAACTTTATTAACCACCACATCATCTATCATTTTGGTGTACCTCACAAGATAATCACCGATAACGGCAAATCTTTTAAAAATAAAACTGTCCAAAAGCTTTGCGATGCTTTTGGCATCAAACTCAGCTTCTCCTCGCCTTACTATCCACAAGCAAATGGATAGGCAGAAGCTTCTAACAAAATCTTAATTAAAATCCTAATAAAGGTGGTCAATGACACTGGAAGGGATTGGCACACTCACATTCCCTTCACTTTGTGGGCCTACTGCACTAGCATCCAAACCCCTACGGGTGCTACACCTTTCTCCTTAGTGTATGGAACCAAGGCCGTCTTGCCTATTGAAGTAAAAATACCTTCTCTTCGCATCTCCTTGCACGACATCCTCTCTAACGATGACTTTCGTCAAGATTGATTAACACAACTCGAGTTACTTGACGAACGTCGTCTTGCCGCTCTTAATCATCTTCATATCTACCAAGATCGCATCAAGCGTGCCTACAACAAAAATATGAAAGAGCGAGATTTCAAAATCAGAGATCTCATCCTTAAAGAAAACCAACACGTGACCAATATGGAAAGAATTAAACAAGGCAAGTTTGCTCCTAATTCGCTCAAACCTTATATAATAACGCACAAGTATGGATCAGGTACTTATCATATGTCTTCTCTCAAAGGCAGACCAGAACCTGAGCCCCTTAATGCCTTACATCTGTGACCATTCTACTGTTAACCAAGTAATCATTCACTTTATGTTTAACTTGAGCTCGTCCCTTAAGCAACCCCCGTCATCCTCATTCCTATTCCTTCCAACCTTTTTTCCCTACAAATATTAGTTAACCCTTTTTTAAGCATTAATGCTTTGTCCTAATAAAAGAGAAACCCCTACAAACCTCTATAGTCTAGTCCATGACTAAAAGTTTAGTTAACAAAAAAAATATATAAAACTGGGATGCCTAACAAAATATTAAAAGATCATAAACTATAAATGTAGACTGCTCCCTCAAAGGACAGTTTCATTATTGTTGTAATTAATAGATTGCTCCCTTGAAGGACAGCTATTCAAAGACATCAAAACATACAAAGCAAAATATAGACCACTCCCTCGAAGGATGGCTATGCCCAAATTTTGTTACAAAAACAACATCCTCTCAAAAGCTTTCCACATCGATCAACTTCACATGACCACAAAACAAAACAACATCCTCAAGTAGACTTCCCACATTGATCAGTCTACCAAAAAAAAATTGACTCACAAACTATTAAGTCATGGACTTGCCTATAGTCGTTCTCAGGGTCACCTATAAAAAAGGCAAAGTTATCCTTGCTAAAAAGGGGTTACGTTATTCTCACATATCACATAATCACACCTATTACCCCAAAATATCCAAGGGATTTTGAGCTTACTTAACGTCAAGTGATTAGGGTACTTCTCTAACAAAAACTAATGGTCAACGACGTAATGTATGAACGGGGCTTTTATTTTTAAAAACCCTATCTATGTTATCATTATGGTCTTTGTCAATGAAAGAGCAGCACGCCTTTCACTTCTTACACATCTTCATCACGTGCCAATTTATCTTTTAGGACGTAGTGTCTTAAAAATATGCTCGCATATTGTCATCTCATAATTTTCACTATAAAGTTATGAACCTAGCATTCAACTCAATTTTATCATAAATAACATCACATGTTTCTGATAAAATACAACAAAAATATTTTCTAAACCACTAACATAACATCATGATTTATTTAATGCAAATACTAATTTATGTTATATAAATTATCATAGCCCATTCACATTAGTTTCTATGAAAAACAATACACATAGAAACTATCAACCAAACACAATTTATGTCAAGCATATACCATCACCAATATGGAAACCTATTGAAGCATAAATAAACTCATTTCATTTTTAGCATACACCATCACCAATATGGAAAATCACTAAGGATGAAAAACCACATAACTTATGTTACAGCATACACCATCACACAATATGAAAAAGGTTATAACATCATCATACACTAATCCTTTCAAGCTTGTACCATCAAACAAATGGTAAATGCTAGAAACACTAACATAACCAAAACAACTATCAACCTCTTTGACTCTTCTTCCCTTCTTGGGAGAACTACATTGGCCTGAGGCCCTTAAAATAGGGGCTATGTAGGCAGCACTCAGTTGACATGGGGTCTTATGAGGTTAGCTTAGCCATTCGTTCGTTTGTCTACCTCATGGACCAACTATTTAAAACCCTAGGCTCACCTATCTATCTAAAACATAGGTCTTCTCTCAACTTACCCAAAATCATGACCAAACAGCTAGCCCTAACACTGTAGAAGTCACCTTAAACTTCTCATGGGGCACATTGGAGATCACATACATTTCCCTAATCACAACAAACAACACTCGAGATCTCTTATATCTCAGCGCGACTCAACAAATGACCTCAGAGATCGTGACTATCTTCTCAGACCATGACCACTTTCGAGACAACTTTGCCTTGATTGTTTTGATTGCATATGCTACCTCATGAATTGTTAGCAAATTGTGTGCGCCCCTCACACCTATTGTTAGATCGCGACCAAGTTGATCTCTAATATCTTTGAAATTTTTGTGTTTTTCAAGAGCTCTTCCTAGCCTAAATACTTAGAACACGATGCCCATTAGAGCTACAACTTTGATCATTTTAACCCAATCAACTACCACTAATAAGCTGGGGACTGGTTACTTCGATTTTAGTCCTCCTCAACCATTGGAGCTATAGATTTGATCATTTTAACCCAATCAACTACCACTAATAATCTGGGGACTAGTTACTTCAATTTTAGTCCTCCTTGACCTTTCCTGCGATAATTTGACCTACCTATCAAGTGAAGTGGTATACGCGTAATTTCAACTATTACAGCATTCACACTCCAACCTCACCCTACCCATTTATTGCCTATCAAATCGACACCCAATTGCAGATTACCTTCTCTCGATTTTCGCTTTGAGAGGGAATACCTCATCCCATACCTGGGGCAACCTACATCTATTTTTGTCTTGCAGTTTGTCAAAATAAATCACAAGACAAAAAGAGGCAAATGTAGACACTAATATCGTGTCAACCCCCCCTTGGCCCCTTCTAAATGTTAACACTCCTAACTCACTTGCACACCTTATTAATTTAAAAACTACTTATTTTAAATTAATTACCTCACCTTAGACACCTCACCTAGACACCTCACCCTAAGACCGTTTCTTAGTTTATGAGTCAGCCTGAGACTAGGTCCTTGAAATCTTAACTACCCATGACCTATTCTTACTCCATCTTAACTCCTTAACCAACTCTCGTGCCTCATAAGCCCTTGTTTTGACCATTTTCCGACAAAAAAGGCACTTGACAGATGGAAAAATGGGCAAATAGCTAAAAATAGCCCTTTTACCTATTCTCTCACTGCCAACGTCGGTCAACACGTGGCTGACATCGATACTTTTACGCTGATGCCAGCGAGATCCCCGACGTCAGTTACATAAGCCAAGCTCTAACACTGAGCTGTGACTGCCTTTTTGACATTCGCACGCATATTCTGAGATTTTAAGCAACAGAACTCGACTATCATTCTCTTGACTACCAAAACTCTTCACAAATCATTCCAGAGACTGGATTGAAAGATTGTACGAGGACCTCGAGCTACTGAATTGAAATAATCTGTGTTCACTTCATTGATTCACAACACCAGTTACATCAGCCACAACAAGAATCAGTATTCTGACATCTCTAGGTCTTCACCTAATAAAGCCAAGTACTCTAGTTTTCATTTCAGTATTTTAGAATATATTGTCAATTATTTTTCATTGATATTTCTAAATACTGTTGAGAACCTGACTTCTTTCGTGGAGGGGCTGAAAGGCCTTCCCCTTATTCTCACCCCCTTTTCACATCAATCCTCTACCTATACCCTTCCTCAGACCTCATTCACCTTCCCGCAACCCTGCACCAACCTCTGAACTTCCAGAAACCTCTCTGTCTATCCCATAAATACTCTAAAAATCGTCCAAGGCCAACAACCCCTACCGACATCGGCAACCATACCGACGTCGGCACCATTTACCCCACCGACCTCGACAGACCAACCGACATCGGTGACTGTGTTTTGGACTAGCAAATCAGAAAGCCATCCAAACAACCCATCTAGACCAAACAGAACCTTCAGCCAGCCTTCTGTAGCATTCTGAGATACATAGACTGCAGGGAACAAGTACACACTATCTACTTTTTATTTCTTTAGTCATTTATCATTTCTTCCTTTACAACACTTTTATCTTTAAACAGTGGATTGTCATCCCTTAAAGAGCTTCACACTTCTGGGACCGATCGCGTAGCTTGGCAGTCCACCATATCCTCTTTTAACATCTTTCTTGTTTAAGTTTCATTCTTACTGCAGGTGTTTCCTCCACAGCCAAAGAGGAGCTCCCACAAGGCTTAGATATGGTGCGCACTAAATCTGGGTAACATCAAACCCATAACTTTTTAACCTTAGTTTCTTTCTCATCTGAATGCAATTAGTGGAAATCTAGAGAAACACATAGAGCATTAAATTAAACTTACTCCACCCATAACAAAATAATTTATTGAGTTTAGTATAGAGTACCTGAATTTTGACTGGAGAAAGCATTATTAAAAAGTAATCTAAACAAAAGCTCGAGTGTTCATTGGCTCATATGAAATACAATACCATTATAAATATGTCCATAGAGAATATTCTAAAATATTTTAAATCCTTCTTTGTTTGACGTCTTTTCAAATTTCATAAACCTTGTTCCAATCTACAATTGATATATCAAGCCCTGTCAATGAAACTCACATCAAGGCATCCAATGTATCCAATGAGAGTTTTGTTCTTTGTATATCTTTTATTATATTTTGTGTTGAAAATCCTCTCTCACATGTTGTTGTACTTGCTGGAATGGTAAGTATTGCTTGCCATAGTTTTGTCATATTTGGAAACCCTATATGTGAATCTGTAGCACAAAAACCCTCCAAGCTTCCTTCATGCGGAATCCTTCACAACTAAAGCGAAGAGTATCAACAAAATTATACAACTCTTTTAAACAACTTTCAAAATCAAATAAAGGCTTTTCTTCCTCACACAAAGTATGTTGTAAGTGTTCAAAAAATCTGAGTAGCCACCGCTTTGAATTTTCTTCTCTAGTATGTGCATCATCTAAATAATGACAAGGGCTGAACAACTTTATGGAATTGGAAAATGAAAGATCTGGGAATCTTTCATTTAAACAATCTACAAGCTTTTGAACATATTTTTTAGTAAGATTTTTGCAGCTCTCTGGTGACCTGTCAATGCAAGGCTTCATTCTCTGTTTTGATGCATCAACATAATCATCACGCACATTTGGAATTGCCACAAATTGTAATTCATGCCTATGAATGTGTCCATCTTGATCAATAATCTCTAAATAACCATATTTAGAGCTCTCTAAAAATTTAGACAAATAAATTGCACCATTTGCAAAAGTGTCAGACTTTAGAAACCACCTACTTAAAGTCTGTATAGTAGAATCTATGGCTGCCTCTAAAGTTGTAACATCCACATTCTCTTCTTGAAATTTTTTATTCAACTTGTTTAGTTCACCTTATACATCTGCAAGCATATGTAAGAAAAATTGTACTGAGAAGATCCTAGCCTTGTCATACCATGAGTCTTTTTTCTCACTTTTCCACAAATTCAACAATGAAGGCATCAACACAATAAGCCTTTCAATAACTTGCCCTCTTGAGAGCCATCTAACTCCATGAATTTCAAGAGCTTGAAGTGTTTCAAGTTGCATGAGTTCTTGAAGAGCAATAAGTTCATTATGTCTTTTAGTAGAATTTTGGACCCAAGAATATACCTTATTTGCCAACTTTTCAACAAACATCAATTCAGAAAAAAATTTAGCAGCTTCTAATGCAGCTAAAGCCTCACGATGAGCAATGCAATGAATATATATAAGATTGTGTACGTCTTTTTTTAAAAGAGTAACAAATCCATTTTCACTCCCTACCATTGATGAAGCACCATCTGTAGAAACTGCTATTAAACTTTTATTTGAAAGACCCCTTTCTTTCTTCAAAACACATATTGCATCATATATTGTTTTCTCTCTACCATCACACACATTTATGAGCTTTAAGAATTGTGAAATAGATGGCCACAACCCTTTTGAGTCTAGAAAAGTAGCATAAACCACAAGATGTTTCTTTAGGCTTCGATCTATACTTTCATCTAACATCAAAGAGAAGAATGGACTGTCTAACATTTTTGCACTTTGTCTCTCTTCAAGATAATTAGATATGGAAAAAAGGAAATCATTCGCAGCCATATGATTTGTATATGATTTATAGTCCCTATTTTTTGGCACGTTTGGTGTTTCTAAATACATTTCAAGAGAGCAAAGGGACTCATATTTTGAAAGGGGTAAGTCTTCTTGCACAACCCAATAAACTAATTTCATGGTTGTGATGATTCTTTCTTTATTGGTATCATCAATGCTTGCAATGTGTCTTGGAATTGATTTTACTTTCTCTTCATTTCCACATATCCATTTTGCTTGTAAAATTTTATGGATGTTTGAATTTGCATGAGTAATTATTGCATCATGTTGCAATGTAGTACAACCAGTTCCAGTGCCCCATGGTCTTGCAGACTTGTGTCTTTCACAATATATGCATTTCATGATTGTTTTTCCTTCATGCATTGTACACTTTAATCACTTAAATTTAACTTTTCATTCATCTCTAAACACTCTATTTACTTTAGCCCTTTTCTTGTTTTGTGTTGAAGCTTTCCCCTCTTCAAATTCTTCATCATAGTTGTCATCACACCCCAATATATTTAAGTCTTCATTTAAATCAAAATTCTAATCGTCTTGCGATGAAGCTTTCGATATTCCAGACCATGCAAAAAACTTTTGATTGAAGATTGGTTCTTTTTGTTTTGAGACATTTTTTTATAGTTATTAATACCTATACAAACCAAATAATAAAAAATAATTAAACATAAAAATTTAAATGTCCATGTAACTATATAAACTTCATAAATTATCAACATAAATTATTACAAATAAACCTTTATAAATAAAAAAATGATAATTAATATAAGTTGATAATTTAATGGTTTTTATTAATGAAACAAAAGAATTTAAACATGTGTGAGTAACAATGTGACTTAAGAATTGAGTCATAAAATAAAGCTTAAAAGATAAACAACTAAACACAAATGAGTACTACTTGATTTAAATTTTAATAAATACATATCTGTAAATAAGAAATGACCAAGCCTCAATAAGCTCACTGCTCCAGCAACAGCTACAAGTCACATTTCAATCATGGGAACTGGGAAATCTCCACCAGCTGGAAGAGATTTCTAAACGTAATATCAAATTTCAATCAGCTTGCAAATAAAGATGAGCTCATTAAGTTGTTAAAACTGGGTTGGAATCCTATTGCTGTGGTTTCTTCACCTACTGTAATGGCAAAATGGTCACAGGTTCGCAGCTCACAGTCGCATGCACTTTAACTTGGACCACTCCGTCCCAAACTCCCGAGTCTCGACTCCCAACTGCATATTGAATTTGTGGACTTTCAGACTATGCCTCTCCTCCCTCAAATAATACTTCTTTTGCATAAACATCTTAAAAATGAAACCCTTTCAGAAAATTTCATACCTCTTGGCTCCTTGGCGTATGCACTGCGATTTTTTTAACTTGGTGAGGAGGTATTATTTACGCAGTGACAGCGTAGTCAATGTGATTTAACCTGGCAATGGCATTGCATAAACACTGTGATTTAACAATATTCTTAAAAACAAAAACCCTTCACACGGCACATGAGGCGAATCAGCGATGGCATTGGCAATTTGGCAAGGTGTATCGTGTGATTCACGGATCACGATTCTAAAACACAATTTGCACTGTGGCCTTGTGGTGAATCGGTGATTTCTGACAAGGGACTGGGGATAGGGAGGATAGCATATTAATGAGATTGAGAAGTTGTCACTGTTCATGATTTCTTCGTATCTTCCTAACGGCGGTCCGTAGCTTGGAGAATTGAAATGAATTTAATGTGGACTGCGTTGAAGAAATGGAGCACGACTCATAGGCTGTAGGTTGTAGGCTTATAGCAATCACTAGCAGGGTAGCAGGGTTTAAGACCTTATAATATAAAACGATCGTTTTTAAAACTTAGACGTCATAATGACAGTCTTTAAGAAAATTCCCTTGTCACTTGATACGTTTCAAAAAAAAATTCACCCTGTATTTTACGTTTAAAATGGTTAAAAACGCCTAAACCAGCGTCAAATTTAATCCCTATGGCAGGGCATCATGGTCGACTGATGTGATATGCCACGTTCAAATTTCCATCGACTAAACGTAAAAATGATAGCAGACAAATTTACGTACGCTCTCCACTTTAGACGTCAAATCAACACAGTGAATTCTTGGGAAGTCATCACGGTCGACTGATGGGCAATGGCTACCCATCTCTTTATGAGGTGTCACTAATGACTGATAAGACATTGCACGACTGAATGAATAACTAGACATCGCCAATGGAAAAATGAGTGGAAAATATTATTGGTTGTTTAGCAATCCACCACATATAATTGACGTATCAGGGTACCAAAGATTCGGTGGAGATTTAGCATGTGACTGATGATTATCACGTCCAATAGACGATATGCTTTTTAAAAGCCGGATTCGGTGGATATTTGAAACGACATAAGTCGGTGGTAGGTGATAGAGATGAAATCCAAAATTCAAGAGACGCTTTAAAAGGTCGGCAAGTGTAACATTAGCGAATCTTTAAAATGGTTCGACTATACCTGAGCGAGCTTTTTTCCTTGCTTCGAACACACGATCATGCGAATCACTTAGCCCGTCTATATTCAATTATCCAGTTAAAAATGATTATAAACGTATTCAAAATTTAATTCGCCTGGCCTTATTAAAAATATTCAAAAATATATTCAAAATTTAATATATATTTTTTTTCAAAATTTAATATATATATTTTTAATTATATTTGAAAATAAGTATATATTTAAATTAATAAGTTTTTTTGGGTTAAATATATAATGGATTTACAAAACTGAGTAAGCACACATCTAAATTAGTGAGCTTTTTGAGTTAAGCAATTACGAGTAAGGGGCATTCACGTTATCAAAATCACATAGGGCACGACCTTGATTTTAACTGCTTGACTCTTTGTGTCAAGTATCTAAAGGAATTTGCACCTTAGTAGATAGATATAAGCAACCATCATCCTTACCAGTTAGACTACAACCATTTCGATTAATAAACAAATTTTATTTAAAGAAGAGTTTATAAAACAAGAATCGTGATGTAGTTTTATTCCCTGGTTTTAAGAAGAATATTTAAAGTGAAAGAAC
This sequence comes from Torreya grandis, assembly GCA_037957365.1. Classification (NCBI taxonomy): domain Eukaryota; kingdom Viridiplantae; phylum Streptophyta; class Pinopsida; order Cupressales; family Taxaceae; genus Torreya; species Torreya grandis. The sequence goes on from JARHVA010000316.1 coordinate 1,525,517, forward strand.
TTTGACAAGCATCACCAACCCAACGGTTCAGGGTGAAGAGTTTCTCCATGAAAGCATTTGGGCAAGACCTTGAGGCCGGGACAATCAATTTACTATGAGTGATTGTGAAAAATTCATCGAGCATAGTCATTGTGACTTAATTATTATTACTAAAACTATATACGACTATATGATTTATAACTTAGACTTAGTAGCTTATCATTTTACAATGTAAGGTTTCATTTTTTGTGGTGGCCACAAATAATTCATGATGAGGCCACATGGTGCTTATTTCAATATTATAACTATTATAACTATTAGTAGCCACATGTATCACCTTGAAAACTGCAAAAAATAATAATTTACAAACTTGGTGACTTGACACAAGTACATACAAATAATATAAAGATAATACCAATATGTGTGTGTGTGTGTGCGCGCGCGCTTATCTCAATATTATGACTATTATAGCTATTAGTAACCACATGTATCACCTTGGAAACTGAAAAAAAAAAAAAAAAAAAAAAAATTACAAAATTGGTGACTTGACACGAGTACATACAAATAATATAAAGATAATACCTATATATATATATATTAATTAGATTAACACTTTATTACTTTATGTATGTCATGATTATGATCTACTTAGTTACTATAATTTATATGTGAGTTCATTTCTATTTTGGTAGTGCTGATAATTTGTGTACCTAGCTGCAAATTCTCAAATGCCATTTATGTGTTTTCAAAAATAAACCCCTAGTACTAATTGTTAAGACAAATTCACATTGAATTCATACTCTCAATTCCTCAAACTCTCCCCATTTTATGTTATTAGAGGTATAAATCTAGTGAAACTAATCTAAATTGGTATGACTGTGGCATAGTCACTTAGTTCAGTAACCATTCCATTTATATAATTTTAGAAATAGAGGCTTCCCTTCTCTACTTTAACCTTCCCTCTCTTTTGTGTTTTTTTAGTGGATCTAAAATGCCCCTTTCACCTTGTGTTTATTAAAAAAAAAAAAAATTAACCACTAAAGTATTCATAAATATCCTTAACTTATGTGAAGTACAACATATTGAACTTCTCATGATAATAGTACATATCTTAGAGACTAATCACATATACCCCATTTATGAAGTCCAATACCTACAACTATTCCCTATGTTGATCATAAATTAGTCCTAAAATGGAGGTTAAAAGTTCATAGTTATCCCCACCTTCCCCTTTTCAAGGAATGCCCAATCTCATGGGCATCTCATAATAAGGGAAAAATTAGAGTGAACAATAATACCCATCCTAATTTATAAATGGTGTTGGATAACTATTTTGTTGTTTTTGGTGACATGCCAAAAGGACTTACACTAAGCTGATCACATTGTTTCCCTACAGAGGTTGCCATTTGTTGATGATAAATTTTTCCTTATGCCCAGAATTGGGACCCTTATTTCTTTAATATTAAAAAAGTACCCAAGATTCTATACATATTAAATCATTTGACTACATAGCTTTGATTTAATATACCATTACTTATGCTTCTACAATATTTGGTTAATCATTCATTTTGCAATAAGGATTTACAATTATAAATATTCATATTATTACAAGTCTTGTTCAAATTTTATTTAGCAATGAATTATTGACCATGATTGATTCGATGATATCCAGACAAACCTTTGTTAAGGAAGCATGATCGAGCTTTTTAATGGATATAAATTAAAAAAAATTCATTGGATTTTATTAAACTAACATTATGTTGTGTTTAAGTCATCTGCTTGTAAAGTTTCACTTTAAAACTTTTTAAATTTGCTTAAGATGGGAATTGACATCTTTTAAAAGCTAACTTGGTTTCTTGATTGACCTTGTAGGACATCAAATTAAATCTATATTTTATGACACCTTATGGGACCTCAAATTTTAGACTATGACCCTAAAATGAGAGGTGTTCACCTCATTGAGCTTCACAATGCCTTAAAGATTCATTGCATCCCATACAAAACACCTAGAGAAAATTTAACAAGTCCACAAGCTATGTCTAGATGTGTTTCAACCATGACTATCCATATTGAGATCAAGATGTGTAGCCATGAATCAATTCAATTTTGCATGTTCAATCCATAAATATCCCCATTAATGTTTAGAAGAAAGGGGCATTAAAGAAGCATGGGAGGGCTTAAACTTGATATTTGTTCCATTTATGGATTATAGATGCCACCCCACAAATGATGTCACTTGATGATGAAGATATTAGAAATGAATTTCGAATTAAGAATTCTTCAATAACTTCCATGGATTTTCCACTTAAGCTTTTGATTTGGATTAATTTGCTTAAGTGAGGTTAATTAATTTTTATGCAATTCTAGATATCTTAGATTGTGTTGAGGCTGGCCTACCAGCTACCTACTTAGGTCTCCCACTCTCGGTCAAAGAGGTATCTTCAGGTTTTTGGAATGGTATTGTGGAACGTACACAGAGGAAACTTCTTGGGTGGAAGGGGAAACTACTCAGTAGTGCGGGTATGCTGCAACTTCTTCGGATATCCTTGCAAGGTATTCCTACTTACTTCATGTCTCTTTTTAAAATTTCTACGTATTTTGCTGAAAAGCTGGAACAGATCCAAAGAAAATTTTATGGATGGGAGTGGAAGACAAACAGAGAATGTCTTTAGTCATATGGGAAAAAGTGTGTCTCCCAAAATCTCATGGTGGACTTAATATAAGATCCATCAAGAATATGAATAAAGCCCTCCTCTCAAAAGTTTGTTGGAATCTGATTCACAACAACAGTGAGTGGGGGGAAATAATGTATGCCAAATACATGCATAGCATTGATGATTCCAACTTTCTTCAACAGGCGGGATTACCCTAGGGGTCTGTGATATGGAATAAAATGCTAACAAGTAGAAGTCTTCTCAAACAGGGAATTAGGTGGAATCTTGGCAATGGCTGGCAAATTAAATTCTGGGAGGATAACTGGTTAAGGGACAAGCCTCTCATCTCCCAAGGAAACTATGGAGAAATTATAGGCCTCACTACTCAGTTCTTTGGTGATAGGGTTAGTGATTATATGGAAAATAAAAATGGAATAAGGAGCATATATCCTTTAAGGCTTCTCTTCAATATAAGGTACAATTATTTTGGTGCCCAAACTTAGAATAAGCTTTTGATCAAGCCAAAATATAATATTTACTTATGAATCAATTTGAACAATCTCATAATACAATCAAGGAATATTTCAAAACTTAAACTCTCATAATAATCATTATAAATTATCAATCTAAATCCCCTTGAAAAATAATGTGAATAGCCAAATCTAATATTCAAAATCCCTCCAACCCACCCTTAATAGTCTTAGAAAAGAACAAATTATTATCTCTATATAAACCTTTTTATCTAGAATAAAGATATTTTCCAAATTTTACACTTAGTATGATTCTATGAAAGTAAACACTTCGCAATATTTACTACAATTTATCAAATGTTTATCAAGCCTAGCATGCACTCAAACTTAAATAGACATAGCATAGAGTCTAAGGACTAGTCAAATGTGAATGAATTCCCATATCATTAATTTTTAAGATAAACTATTATAATTAATTTCAAAATCACATTTAGCTACAACAATTGAGAATAATTAGAATCAAAATATAGAAAGAGTTAAACTAGATATTTTCCCAATTTACAAGATAGAAGTTAAATCTCATGTAATGAGTACTATAATATAGAACATCCATATCATTAATATAGGTATTGAGAGAACATAAACTTTAAAAACTCATAAAACATCTTATAAGATTACTAAAATGTTTGGAGTCTCAATATAAACTACTATGGTGACTTACCAAAAATACATTCAACTATAGTAATTAAGACCAATAAAATTAAACTATAGAAATGGTTAAATTGGATATTTTATCAATTCAACTAATTCACAAGATGGTAGTTAAATCTCATGCAATTATTACTATAATCTATAACATCTAAAAAAATAATCTAGATATTGAGAACATAGAAACATATAAAAACTCACATAAATCCTAAAATATTTCTAAAGTTTGTTGAGTCTTTAATAATATTCCTCTCTAAAAGTGTTTACAATAAAATTATCTATGAAAATATGGGCACTACCACATCTTATAAGAGTAAATTTTTTTCATGTAATATATATATATATATATATATATATAAACATAATGCGTATGCACTATATATATATATATACATACTATTACACATTATTTATATATATAATGTGTAATTATATATATATATATATATATATATATATATATATATATATATATATATACACACTATTACACATTAATAACATGCATTGAATGTGTAATAGTATATACACATTATATATATAAATAATGTATATATATATATATATATATATATATATATATATATATATATATATATATATATATATATATACACTATTACACATTAGTAATATGCACTAAATGTGTAATAGTATATATATGCACTGAATGTGTATTAGTATATATATACTATTACACATTAGTAATATGGATTGAATGTGTAATAATATATATATACTATTACACATTCAGTGCATATTACTAATGTGTGTGTGTGTCTATATATATATATATATAATGTGTAATAATATATATAATTAATGTGTAATAGTATTACACATTAATTATATATATATATATATATATTATTACACATTATATATATATAATTAATTAATGTGTAATAGTATTACACATTAATTTTATATATATATATATATATATATATATATATATATATATATATATATATATATATATATATATATATATATATATATATATATATATAATTAATGTGTAATACTATTACACATTAATTATATATATTATTACACATTATAAATATATATATAATTAATGTGTATATATATATATATATATATATATATATATATATATATATATATACACACTAATACTATTACACATTAGTAATATGCACTGAATGTGTAATAGTGTGTGTATATATATATATATATATATATATATATATATACACACACTATTACACATTCAGTGCATATTACTAATGTGTAATAGTATTAGTGTGTATATATATATATATATATATATATATATATATATATATATATATATACACTATTACACATTCAGTGCATACGCATTATGTTTTTATATATATATGAACATTTATACTATTACACATTCAGTGCATACGCATTATGTTTATATATATATATATATATATATAAACATATATATATATATATATATATATATATATATATATATATATATATATATATATATATATATAATACATATCCACTGAATGTGTAATAGTTTACTACAATTATTTTATAGTATATGTTAATCAATTTATAGCTTGCAATTCACTAGTTAGATTATTCAATTTTCCTCCATGGCATCATCATGGGCTTTACGATGCAACTTTATTTTATTTTATAGGTAAACACTTTTGAACCCAGAGCTATGAATCAAATAAACGCTTTTGATTGGAGTTGTGAACTAGTGTTGGGACACAAAAAGAGGCCCAATCCCCAACACATAAAAGCATGAAAACCAAAAAGAAGCGATGACCCACAAAAGATGACAAAATCCATATCGCTAAGGGAAAAGGTACAGACAAGGAACGGTTAATTAGAACAAAAATTTGGTTGCCAAATTTCTATCAAATAATAGTGACCAACTCAAAAGAGAAAACCATGTCCTTCGGTGAAACTTCAATCAACCCAACATGTAGAAGAACAGAAAAATGAAACAAGAATGAAAACTTTCTCAAAGGGGTCTAGAGTAATGTGATACAGTCCTCAACCATAGGCTAAGGCTTGCATTCTCTCATGCCTTGAAAGAAGGTCCTTCGTGGTCAACTGGGAACCCTCTCTCACCATTTATTCCACCTCAGACCTCAATCTTTATGCCTTGAAGCATCTGCCATTCTTCTTAGCAGTGGTTCCTATGTCAGCTTTGAGTTTCCCATGACACATATGCAGAGTGACAACAACGAGAGGGAAGGGGGATGACATAGGAGGGTGGGAGGGCAATGAGGAGGGGACAACATGCAGGGGGTGGAGATGATGGGTCATTGGTCTTCATGATGGGGGCTAAAATAGGGGAAAGGGTGGAGGGCGAGGGAGGAGGAAGGACAAAGACGCTGCACCAATGCAAGACTATTTTGTTTTTGAACCACCACTAAGCCTTTTAGAAGAGTTTTCCATAACATTAGAAAGCAAGGGCTTGGTAGGGGAAGTTGAAGGCACCTACAAAAGATTTCACTGAGGAATGGTTGAGGACACCTCCTTCGAATAGTCCTCCGTAAGAATCTCCCTAGAAAAAGAAGGATGAAAAAACATGTCATGATTGCATCGCAAGAAAGCTTGATCAAGAGTCTCAACTTTCTTCTTCCAAATTTAGAAGGGTCGAGGAACAGAGGAATGACACATCCTAGAAGGCCATGAAACAATATGATGGCCATGAAGGTTGTAGTGGACACAATGGAAGGTGTTGACGTAAAAGATTGTCACATCAATGAATCAATCATTTTGCCTATCATGAAGGTCAAATTGAATCCTAAAGGTTTGTTTTGGATCCTAAAGATGCAAAAAGGTTTTATAATAATTCTGGGAAAATAAATAATAAGTTATCAACGTAACTTATTCCATCATCACAATTGAGAATCTATATTTAATTAAGAATCAGTTGAAATAAGAATTTATAATCTATTCTATCCCACAAAGATAATCTATTAATTAGACAAACTCTTGAAGAATAAAAATCTAATTTTAAAATATGTGTATGAAAATACACTTAATTATATTTTCCATGGTTTATTATCCAATTAAGCATTACTTAACAAAAAAAAGATAAGAAAGGCAAACAACAACTAAGAAAGAGACAAGAAAGGGAAAACTGAACATAAAAGACTAACACAAAATAAAAGATAACAAGAGACAAAGTAAAGCTACACTAAAATCTAGAAACTAAGAAATAAAATGCTATAAACAAATTACTAAAGCATATTAGAAATAAAGATAATGTAAATATGCAGAAATTAAAAGAAGCAAAGAACAAAACTAAATTTAAGCAACTACTAAGAGAAACTAAAAGAAAATACACATAATAAACTATAAAAGACTTAATCTAAAACTAAACCATAAATATAATCATAACCAAGGACATTTAAGAAAACATAAATTTATCTGTTAAAGTAAGTCAAATATTTACAAAAGAGATGTAAATCTCAACATGAGGGCCATCTTATCATAAAATAGGTCTGAAATGGTAATTCCAACATTTCCAATACAAAACTTGAAAATGACAACTCAACAATTGAATAGATCAATGAAATGTCACAAATAATGTGAAGATCATCATTTTCAGGTTGAATACTTTGAATTCTACAATAGGACTGTAAATAACAGTCATCAAAAGATATTAGACTTAGCAAACTTTAGATAATCAGTAATATATGACAAATATAACTAGATATATCCGTGTTGCATAAGTTATTACTCAACTGTCAGATAAAGTACCATTGGGTATGTCTATAAAAGTTGTACTATCTCAGAGAAATTGCATAGAAAGAAGAGATGCATGAATGGCTTTAGAATAATACTTTAGTCCTCATTCCTTGTTGAACTTCTATCTTCAAATGAAAGTTTCAACTCCTTTTATCCTTCAACTTTAGTTTTGAAATAAGTTATTACTGACTTTAGTTAGTTATTAGTTAAGCTTAAAAAATTGACTTATAAAGTCAATTACTTAATAAATAGTATAATGAGAGATTAATTAAGACTCTAAAGTCTTAATTAAATCAAACTATTAAAATGAAAGAACCCGGGTACTAATCTTAATAGGTGGGGACCCATCTTATTAACAATAAAGTAGGACACATAAATAATCATAAAAATAAATAATAAATTGATGAATCCTACTCTTGTTTAAACCATAATGCAATTTATACTTTAAACATAAATATATATTAATTATCTCTCAAAATATATGTTTTATCCATGTTTGCCAAAAATAAATACCAAGATAAGTTTTAAACTGTACCAAACTTAAAATAAAACAAAGTTATTCCCAATAATCATCTGAATCTGATAAAACCTCTATAACAAGTTTGTCTTGTTGATCAAGAAAAACATTATATTCCATTTCAAATGCAAAAAAAGGTAGCAATCTGGTTCCTATCTCAGATGTATCATCATCAACCTCCAACTTTAGACTTTTAAACCCCCTGAGCTCATTTGATGCTTCAAATTCTGTCACTTTTCTAGAAGTGTTCTTCTTAGCAACATGATCAGACATATAAGTAGATTTCTTCTTACTACCAACATCTTGACCCCTCAAAATCAACCTTTCAAACCTCAAGATTGGTTCACTATGAACTCCTGAAAGGTTCAATCTCTTACACTTCTCGCCAAGTTTAGTATTTGAAGGAGCATGGGTATCTCAGAGAGTGGTAATGTTTCTAAAGTTTTTAGCATGAACTTCCTCTTTATTTAATTGATTTTTTGGTTGACTGTCAGGCAATTGACGATCAGGGAGTGGTTGGTCAACTAGTTCTCCTCTAAAAATAGGGGGCTATAACTACAGGGAAAGAACATGTTCAAGAAAATGCAAAGAACTATCTTGAGATTGAGCAGGGGCTCCAACTCTTTGCCCTCAAAATCCCCTGTGACCTTTATGGTTTCTAAAACCACCAAAACCTCTATGAGTAAGAAGGAAATTCAAGATATTCCAAAAATCAAGATTAGAAGCATCAAAATGAATAGACATTCTTATACTCCAAGGGAATCTAAGCCCAAAATGTCTTGCACATAAACTAATCCCACTAGAGTTTCAACTATGCTTTGACTAACTTCCTTATTTTGACCTTTGACTCCATCCTCCATTATTACTATTCTCTGCTGGTTGTTCCCACCTAAGAATTTTGAAATAAACAATAATCTATAAAAAAAATAAATTAAAAATATGAGCTTATAACCAAAAACTATTCATATTCCAAGAACATTTCTTGTTATTGAATTGTATCTGAAAACCCAAATTGATTTCCATATTCAGAATAAAACCAATTTCATTCTTAAATTGTTTCCATATTTGAAATTGAATTATTCCAAAAAAATATTCAAAAAAAATTATATAACTGAGGAAATAATTAATCATATCTTAATTTACTGCCTTCTTTTCAAACTTTGTTATGACCAGAAACAAAAATTCCTGACTTAGAATCAAAATCCAAAATATTCCAGAATCCACAAGCAAACTACAATGAAATAGAAACTGAAAGTAACTTTCAACTTGTTTCATATTAGCACTTGTTTGTAATAATTCCAAATTATTTTGTATTCAACATCTCAACACTGAACCCAATAACCCATGAGAACAAAACCAATAATGAGATATCCAAAATCTGAAAACCCTCAACAAATAATTTTTACATGCCAATTATCCTTATCTTCTTCATTCATGAAACATATTTCACTATCAATTTGCAATTAAATATTGCAAATATGATAAATGCAAGAAAACTAAGAATGAACCCTTATGCATGCATGAAACAAACTTATTATCCACTCTGTTTAATACCAATATTACACAGTCCATGTCATATAAAAATTGAGAAGAGATGATAATGTAAAAATGTAGAGAAAACCATGTATTTAGAATGACAATAAACTATTATGCCCAAAACAAGTCTAAATTACCACAAGAACCTCCAAATTTATAAAAAATATTCAATAGAAAACCCGCATATCTATTTTGAGCCTCAAATATTCAAATGTCAAAAAACCCATATCTAAATTATTGCATATTCAAGGTATCATCTAGCCAAGAGAATGAACAGGCTTCAACAAAATTTCACCAAACAACCAAAGAGTTCAAAACCAAAAAACAACCTTTCTGCAATCTATGATAAACATTAGACATTTCAAATACCCTACCCCATTTATAAATATATGTAGAGCTTGAAAATAAAATATTAAGTCTCTTAAACCATAAACTCCATTTTTAAGAAATGTCGACTGCATGTACATTTACCATATTTCCATTGAATATAGAAAAAATTTCAAATGTAACAACTTCCCAGGCGTCGAAATGAAATGAAAACAAAACCACCATACCTGAAATTGAATTTGAAACCCTGCTTGAATCTATTTGTTCCCCCTTCCTTCTATAATTTCCATCGAACTATAATTTTGCTTTCACCAAAGCTTTCAAAAATGACAACTGACTCAAAAAACTAACTTTTATTTGCCAACCTTGCCTCATAAATGCTTTGGGATACGTACTCGTCTCTCATTGGTTCTTACTAAATTCTACTAAAGTTATCAGTTTGATAAAATATTTTAACTAATTACCAAACTTAGCATTTAATACTCTTTCCTATCAAATTCCATACTAAACAACGTGCTCCAAGGATATAAACAAGTCATTAATGTACCTTGCCACCAAGATTTCCATGATCTGAAACATCTACAGATATTAAAAACAAACAATGCCACCTTACACAAACCTTGATGCCAATAATGCCAAGTCGCCCTTGTAAACTATCGACGTCATACCTTATTCGAAACATACATGCCAACTTAACTTGTGAGGCTAGATTTAAGTATGTACATTGTTTATACTAATATTTTACATTTGAAAACTAAACCATCAACCATGGTCCTTTATTCATTCATGATCATAAAATTAGGACCTTAGAATTTATTAATCCATGTGTTTAAAACCAAATCACGACAAGGTCCATGCAATGTTAATAGAAGGCTAGGCTTAGTGAATGAACCAACATTCCTTTAACAAACTCATAATAATTAATGCATGTGAGGATGAATACATTGTCATTTTTATAGAAAATGTATATATAACTAATGAGAATGTTCCTCAATGATTTTTTTAAATTGTCAAAGTCAGTATCATGCATCTGATATTGAATGAGATGGAATCATTAGATCAAAAAATGCATCAAAGTGCTAAATCCTTATAATAACATGAGCAATCACTATTATTGTAGAACAATATCCATTTAAACTGTGAGATGAATAAGCCATATCTGATCTATAAATAACAACTGAATCTTATGACAAAAACTGATATAGAATTATATGAAAGGTTGCAACAACTATATCAAAACTACAATGCAATACTTCCAAACATATCACTGAAATAAATCAAATGTATATGAATTGTTACTTTCAACAAAACTGTAACTGATCATAAATATAACAATATATGCATATTTTATTCATTCATTCACTTTGTTTTTCAAAACCACTGAAAAAAATAATAGAATCGTCAATCAATTATAAGATTTCATAGTCAAAATGCATCTATTAATATTGCTAATAAATAAAGATCCTCGACATAGTTTTAGGCTTTATGATTAGGTCATCACTAAGGTAGAAATTATGATTTTGAAATTTTGGAGGGGTATAATAGACACAACATTAGTGACTTTGCTAGTCAATTTTATGAAATAAATTTGATTAGCAATAAATTTGTCTATATATAAAATGCAAATTTAGCTTGAGAGTGTGATCCAAGAAAATCATTTCTCAAGTAGCTAAGCATGAACCCATAAAAAGATGAATTCAAATAGGGATTGAATGTTTAGCCAGCATGGCATGAAGAAAGGGAAATAATTAACAAGAAAGTTCAGGCTGGATGCACAAGCAATTTATAAATGCCTTAAGAAAAAAATATGATGATGAAGTAACCCTCTCACAACCAAGTATAAAACAATCATATTATCATTTACTATGATTTTAAATTTACAATAATATTCTCAAAATGAAAAATACTTACAATACTTTTGAAGTTTCTCATATCCTTCCTTCCAATGTGAACCTTTCAATTCAAACCTTTCATTGGTATAATCAAAACAAAGCAAGAGAAACAAGCAAACAAACAAAAAATAATAATAATAAAAACAACAAAGAAAGAGAAACAAAACCAAAAATAAAGAGGAAGAAAACAAAAAAAACAAATAAAAAACACTAATCATAAAACAATTTGAGATGGTGACCATTTATCGAATAACATAGCCAATTACCTTCAAGGTCTTTTAGATGAAAAGTATTATTACTAAGTATTGTAGTGATTCTATAAGGTCCAAGCCATAATAAATCAAATTTATGGCATTTTTCTGGATCTTCACGAGCTTTATCTCAATATAATACTAAATCTCCAACCTTAAACTTCTTATTAGACACCCTTTTATCAAAAAAATTCTTTAGCTTTTGCTTAGCCTTTTCTAATTTCTAAAGTGTAGTTACTTTGGATCCATCAAGTGCTATCAAGTCATATCATCTTTGCTCAATTAAATTTGCATCTTCTACATATTGCAAGGCAATTCTCACTAAAGAAATCTGGAGTTCTATAGGTAAAGTAGCTTCAAATCCATACACTAACATAAAAGGAGAATAACCAGTTGTTGCTTTAATGATAGTTTTATCAGTCCATAAAGCTTTAAAGATTTTAAGATGCCAATTTCTTTTGTTATCACAAACTAACTTTTTCATTATAGAAATCAAATTTTTATTAGTGGACTCATCTTGTTCATTCCCTTGTGGATAGTATTTTGATGAATGATTAGAAATAATATAATATTTTCCTAGAAATTTTAAAAATTCACTTAAAACAAACTGCGGTCTATTATCATAAATAATATCGTATGGGACTCCAAATCTAAAAAAAAATTTAATTTTCTAAAAATGAAATCACTTCACATGTGACTAAATTTTTAAGAGCTTTAGCTTCAGGGCATTTAGTGAAGTAATATGTAGCTGTCAAAATATATCTATGACCTACAGATGATGGTGGATGAATATCTGAAATAAAATCGATGCCCCACTTAGTAAAAAGTTTTTCAGGAATAATTAGATTCAAAGGCATTGCTGGGAATTTATCCCTATCAACAAAGAGTTGACAAGAAATACAGGCACATTCTAATTTATAAGCATTTTGAAATAAAGTGGGCCAATAATAACCAAATCTTAAAATTTTATAAGTTGTTATCTTTACAGCATAATGTCCACTGCAACTTCTTTCGTGACAACCTCTAAGCACCTTCTGTGTTTAATCATAAGTAAGACACCTTAATAAAACACCATCACAATTACGATAAAATAAAAAGTTTTCTAGAAAAAAAAGTTTAATGCTTTTAACTGTAATGAATGTTTTTCTTTCTTATTAAATTTATTTGGGCAAGATTGATTTTAAAAATAGTAGACTAAATCATGATACTAATCATCCTTAGCCAATAGACAATCCCAATCATTCATTTCATGCCTATACTTAAATTTTTCATTAAATTCATAAACTTTCATTGTTTTGAAATGAATTTTAGCATTTAATTTTTCATCAACAGATAAGACTAAGACATTGATATCTAAAGCTATATTTTTAGCTAAGTGTTTCACCAATTCATCTCCTTTGATATTTTTTGATGTTTTGAATTCAAGATCAAACTCTTGAATACGAAGAATCCACTTTGAAAGCCTTCATTGAATAATTGGTTGTTTTAAAAGATATGAAAAAACAAGTACATTAGATCACACAAGAATTTGGTTTCCCATTAGTAAATATCTAAATTTGATTAATGAAGAAACAAGAGAAAAAACAAAATTTTCAACTAGAGGGTACCTAGTTTTAGTGTCTTTCAAAGATTGGTTCATGTAACCAATATATTTTTCTTCATTATTTTCAAACTCTTGAGTAATTATATCTCTTATAACCTTTTTTGTGGAAATAACATAAAAGATAAATACTTTATTTAAATCTAGTTTAGCAAGAACAGGTGCACTAGCAATGGCATTTTTTAGTGAATTAAAAGTTAAATCAACATTTTCATCCCAAATGTAAATCTTATCATTCTTTAATAACAACTATAAAGGATTAGTCTTATCAGCAAAATCAAAAATGAATTTTCTAACAAAATTGATTTTACCAAAGAAAGACCTTAAACTTGATTGATCTTTTGGAGGAGTTAGTTCTTTTATTGCTTTAATTCATTCCAGATCAATTGAAATACCATCCTTAAAGACTATATGACCCAATATTTTACCTTCAGTTACACCAAAAATAACCTTCTTTGGATTTAGATAAATTTCAAACTTCCTACATCTTGTAAAAATTTCACGAAGATGATCTAAATATTTTTTCCTCTTTTTGGAATGAATAGTTAGGTCATCTAAATAAACTTGAATTATTACACCTATTAAATGATCAAAAGCTACGTACATAGCCCTTTGAAAAATTACTCAAGCATTCATCAATCCAAAATGTATTTGATTATAAGCAAAAGTGCCTCTACATGTGGTAAAAGTAGTTTTATGTCTATCCTCAGGATTTACAATATTCTAATTATATCCTAAAAATCCATCTAATAAAGACATCATTTTAGATCTGCAACCTAATGTAATATCTCATCTATACTTTGAAAAAACTTCTTTAATACTTGCTTTATTTAAGTCTCTAAAATCAACACAAAGCCTAATATCTTCATTTTTCTTCCTTATAGATACTAAATTAGCTACCCACTCAAAATATGTTACAAAAAAATGATATTAGCATCAATCATTTTGTCTAGCTCTTTATTAATGGTGTCCTCTAATAAAGGGCTAATCCTTTATATTTTCTATCTTATAGGCTTGATACTTGATTTAATCAGAATATCATGTTTAATAATTTCTATATTGTAACCATTAAGATCTTTTTAAGACCAAGCAAATATATCAATAAACTCTTTGAAAAGTTTAATGAATTTAATCTTTTCATTTTCGGTTACTTGTATCCCTAGATAAACATATTTAGGATCATCTTCGGTTTCTAAATTTATGGGAAAGATTTCACCTATGATTTTTTTATATGGTTCCTCAGTTCTAGCAACCTTGCGCTGATCATTAGGAAAAAACATAGATTCTAAACTTATTAAACTAGCAGACAATTTGTTAGTACCTAACTGTAAATAGTCACCACAACTAAGTACATAATCATCTTGGTCAAAATAGTTGCCTTTGAGAAATGAATCTATATATTCATCACAACTGAAAATCGGCCAATTTTCTTTAAAATCAAGAACTTTTAGATGAAATAATTCAATCAAAGGGAAATCAACAGTAGGTTTAATTTCACTAAAAGTAGGATTGGAGGCATAAACTACAAGTTTATTTGCTCTTATATTAAATTCTTTGAGAATATGGGTAATATCGAAAACTTCAAAATTTTCAATTAATGTTCATACCTTTTGAGTATACTGATGCAATCGTGTTTGATTTGTCTTATAAATCTTTTGAATTTGTCTTACTATCATCTTTGAGTCTCCAAACACCTCTAGATATTTAATATTTAATTCTATGGCTTTCTCTAATCCCAAACATAATGCTTAAAATTTTGTTATATTATTAGTATTTTCAAAGGATAATTTATAAGCATAATGATATATCTTAATAATGGGAGATATAAGACAAATACCAGCACCACTACTTTGTAGAGAACAAGCTCCATCAAAGTAAAGAGACCATAAATCTTTTTTTTTATAAATATTTTTTCATGTCAATCTTCTAGTTCATCAACATTCAATAATTCATAAGTCTCGATACATGTTTCTATGTATGAGATATTAGAAGAAGAAGGAGATTCAATTAGAGTACCAAAAAAATATTTTCTTTTAATAAATGCAATCTTTTTATTAACTGGAACCCAAGTTACATCTTTACCAACAAATGCTCTAGTTGCCTTTAACCAATCCCTTCTTAAAAACATAGCATAATTACTAGGAATAGCTAAAATTTGAATATTAGTCATGTAACTAATACGTTCATCTTGCACGATCTTAATAACTATATCACAAAATTTACCACAACTTTTAGTTTATCTTGCATCAAAACTAGTATGTTTTCTACCATTTGCTTCATAATAAATACCTAATTGATCAACAATACACTTAGGCATAATATTTTTTGAAGTACCTGTATCCAAAATACAATTATGTATTATTTTATTACCAATTTTAACCGTGACATAGAAAGGAGGGATATAATCAGCAACGGGATCAAACTATTGAGCATAGATATGTTCAACGTTACTTTCTTCTTATAAACCTACATCCGATCTAAGATTTTTAACTGCTTCATTAATTTTATATAATTGTCAGGGGAGACTAGTAGATTGTAATAATGAAAATCTAGATTTAATGGTTGATAAATCATCAATTATATTATAAGTTTTAGCATCCATTTGCCTAAAATTCTTAGACTTATAATGTTGATATTGTGAATTATTATATCCAGTAGCAAAAGGAGTATCTTGATCATTTTTATCATTTTTATGATTTATTTTATAAATATCATCAAAACGAGCTTTGTCATTTGCTGATTTGTTATTATTAGAAACTTCATAATCCTTATTCCTAGTATTAATAACATAAAAATTTTCTTTTTTTGAAGACTCATCGATTGTATTTACATTATATGCTGAATCTTCAGTTATTTTTTCTTTTCCATGTAGCAAATATTTCTTAAATTTAATAACAACTTGACATGTTTCAAGATTATGATCAAGCTCACAAACCTCACAATAATAAGAGACACTATTATTTCAAATTATTATGAGAAGATGAAGGTTTATCATTAAGTTGTCTTTTAATAGCAACCAACTCATTTTCCAAACTTTGGATTGCCTTTAATATCTCAGTATTATTTGAATTCAATCTCGTATTGGATCTATCTTTAAAACCTACACGTTTTAGCTTCTTTTCATAATCAATACATAACCAAATGGTTTCATCATATTCGATTATATCTTTATCTTCTAATGTCATTTTATATTTTAGAGGTAAAGTATTACAAAAATAAAGCCTGAACAATTTCTTAGAAGACCTAATATCTCTTAGGATTTTCTAACATAATTTAGTGAACCTAGAAATAAAATGATACATAGTTTCACCTAGATCTAATAAAATATTTTCAAGATCATTAACTAAATGAAAATCTTCTTTATCTTTCCCAAAGGATAATTCTAACCATTCTTCCACATCATTCCAACTATCAATCACTTCAGCTGGCAGACTAATAAATGTTTGATAAGCTTTTCCTTCTAATGTTTATGCAAAAACCCTTAAACAAGTCTTCTCATTAGTTATTCCAAGAGTATCACAAACCAATCTAAAAGATTCTAAATGTTTCTCCCAAGATTCTCTAATTGCACAAGAAAATTTTGGTATGTTTAGTCCCTTACGAGAAGGCAACTTACCTAGATGATTTCTAATATTGATTGAATTTGTAGAAATCTAAGGAGCTACGGCTATCTGATGTTCTTGCTAGAGTTCCTCTTCATCTTCACCTTCTGTGAGTTCTTTGATTTCTCTATTATCTTATAACCTGTGAAGGAGATCTTTTAGTCTCCTTTCTGTTATTTGTTATTTTTCATCTGGTTGATTTTCTAATTGATTCCTAGCTGGTGGGTTTTTGATAATTTGATCCACCATTATGATTTTTAGTAGATTCTATCTTTGAAATTTGATTGACTTGTGATTAATTTTTTTGACCTAAACACTGATTAGTCAAAGGAATTTCAACAGGCTCAAAAAAGTCATCAAAAGAAAACAAATCAGAAAGATAGCAAATTTTAGGATGAAGATTAGTGGCTAATACTGTTGCTCTATCTTTTTGAATCCTTTTATTAAAGTTAATTATATCACATTGAGTTTCACGTGTTAATTTTGAATACCACTCAATTTTAAATTCAATAATTTCTAATTCTTCATTAATTACTTCAATAATTTGAGGGAGATCTTCGAGATGATTATATCATGCAAAATGTGTTAGATTAAAAGAAATATCAGTTTGATCCTCTTCAACATTAAGAATAGGTTGAATAATTGGAATTTATTGATATATAATAACCATTAGTAAGAAAATAAATTCTACAAAATGTTTTCCTAGCGGAGTCACCAAATTTATTGACATAAAAAGATTGTCATATCAATGAATCAACCCTTTCACCTATCGTGAAGGTCAAATTAGAATCGTACCAGTCTAATTATGGGGGTTCTAAAAGTTTATTTTAGATCCTAAAGATGCAAAGGGGCTTTATAATAATTTTGAGAAAATAATCAATAATTTTTCAAAGTAACTTATTCCATCATCACAATTGAGAATCTTCATTTAATTAAGAATCAGTTAAAATAAGAATTTATAATCTATTTTATCCAAAAGAGATAATCTATTAATTAGAGAAACTCTTGAAGAATAGAAATCTGATTCTAAAAACATGTGTGTGAAAATACACTTAATTTTATTTCCCATGGTTCATTATCCAATTAAGCATTACTTAACAAAAAAATATAAGAAAGGCAAACAACAACTAATAAAGAGACAAGAAAGGGAAAACTGAACATAAAAGACTAACACAAAATAAAAGATAACAAGAGACAAATTAAAACTACACTAAAATCTAGAAACTAAGAAATAAAATGCTATAAAACAAAGTACTAAAGCATATTAGAAATAAAGATAATCTAAATAATATTAAACTAAAGTAGAAATTAAAAGAGGCAAAGAAAAAAACTAAATTTAAGCAACTACTAAGAGAAACTAAAAGAAAATACAAGTAATAAATTATAAAAGACTTAATCTAAAACTAAATCATAAAGATAATCATAATCAAAGACATTTAAGAAAACATAAATTTATCTATTAAAGTAAGTAAAATATTTTCAAAAGAGTTACGAATCTCAACATGAGAACCGTCTTATCATAAAATAAATCTGAAAAGAGAATTCCAACATTTTCAATACAAAACTTGAAAAGGACAACTCAGCAATTGATTAGATCAATGAAATGTAGCAAACAATGTGAAGTGATCATCATTTTCACATTGAATACTTTGAATTATATATGTAAGACTATAAATAATAGTTATCAAAAGATATTAGACTTAGCAGACTTCAGATATTCAGTAATAAATGACAAATATAACTGTATATGCATGTGTTGCATAAGTTATTACTCAACCGTCAGATAAAGTACCATTAGGTATGTTTGCAAAAGTTATACTATCTCAAATAAATTGTATAGAAAGAAGAGATGAATGAATGACTTTAGAATAATACTTTAGTCCTCATTACCAATTGAAATTCTATCTTCAAATGAAAGTTTCATCTCATTTTATCCTTTAACTTTAGTTTTGAAATAAGTTATAATTGACTTTAGTTAGTTATTAGTTAAAGGTTAACAAATTGACTTATAAAGTCAATTAGTTAATAAATAATATAAGGAGAGATTAATTAAGACTCTAAAGTCTTAATTAAATCAAACTATTAAAATGAAAGAACACAGGTACTAATCTTATTGGGTGGGGACCCATCTTATTAACAATAAAGTAAGACACATAAATAATCATAAAAATAAATAATAAAGTGATGAATCCTACTCTTGTTTAAACCATAATGCAATTTATACTTTAAACTTAAGCATATATTAATTACATATCAAAATATTTGTTTTATCCATGTTTGTCAAAAATAAATACCAAGATAAGTTTTAAACTGTATCAAACTTTAAAGAAAACAAATTTATCCTCAATAATGATCTAAATCTGATAAAACCTCAATAATAGGTTTGTCTTGTTGATCAAGACAAACATTATATTCTATTTCAGATGCAAGAAAAGGCAGTAATCTGGTTCCTGTCTTAGATGTATCATCATCAACCTCTAACTTTACCCTTTTAAGCCTCCTGAGCTCATTTGATGCTTTAGATTCTGTCACTTTTCTAATAGTGTTCTTCTTAGCAACATGATCAGACATATTAACATATTTCCTCGTACTACCAACTCCTTGACCCCTCAAAATCAGCGTTTCAAACCTCAAGATTGGTTCATTATGAGCTCTTGAAAGGTTTAATCTCTTACACTTCCTGTCAAGTTCAGTATTTGAAGGAGCATGGGTATCTGAGAGAGTGGCATTGTTTCAAATGTTCTTAGCATGCACTTCTTTTTTAAATTGATTTTTTGGCTGACTGTCAAGCAATTGATGAGCAGGGAGTGGTTGGTCAACTGGTTCTCCTCTCAAAATAGGTGGTTGTAATTGTAGGTAGGGATCATGTTCAATATGATGTTCAAGAAAATGTGAAGAACTATCTTGAGATTGAGCATGGGCTCCAACTCTTTGCCCTCAAAATCACCTATGGCCTTTATGGTTTCTAAAACCGCCAAAACCTCTCTTTGTAGGAAGAAAATTCAAGATATTTCAAAAATTAAGATTAGAAGTTGTTTCTATTCAAATTTTGCTTTCTACATTCAAAGAAGAATTAAGAAACTAAGAGATATGGTCAAGGCTTGTGTACCTGGATGTAGTCTGCGCACCGTAATCCAGACGTTGTGAGAACTCCTCTTTAGCTGTGGAGGAATGACACCTGCAAAGAAAAGAGACTTGGACAAAGGAGGTGTTAGATAAAGAGATGGTGGGTTTCCAAGCAAAAGCCTGTTCCCAGAAGTATGAAAACTTCCTTAAGGGAGGTCAACCCACTGTTCAATAAAAAGAAGTCTAATAAAATACAGAATGTCAAAGTAATGATAAAAGACTGAGAAGCAAAAGGGAAGCAAAGGCTTACCTGAAAGATGCTGTCGGCCTGGTCACAATTGCCGACGTCGGTGGTCCTACCGGCGTCGGTTGGTCAAGGTGCCGACGTCGATTAGTCTGTCGACGTCGGTGGGGGAAGCGACCGGCTTCGGTCGAGGCAGTAGGCTTGGACGGGGTCTGGTCAGGGCTTTGGTCTGTGGACAGGGTCTGGTTATGCAGAATGGTCTGTGGACGGGTCTGAGACAAATTTTGGACTTGGTTAAATGGTTTGAAAGAGTCTTGTTTTAGGCTTGGTTGAATAGGCAGAGTATATGGTCTGACGGAGTCAACAGGGAGATGGGGTTTGGCTTTGGTCTGGTCTAGGGTCATAGAAGTGTTGAAGGGGGGAGATATTACCTGAAAGCTATAATTTCAAAGACAATGAAAATACAGACAGTATACATACCTGTGCCTGCCGGAGGAGTGCTGTTGATGTCGTACCTATTGTTGACATAGAACCCTGATGCTGAGTCCCTGTTGTGCTTGATGTTGCAGAACCCTGATGTAGAATCCTTGTTGCTGCACCTGAGGGAGAGAGTGAGAGGCTTGGCTGAGAGATTAGCAGATTGACAGATGGTCGAATATTGAAGATTGAAGGATTCGTGATTAGACGCGTGATTTTGTGATTTTTGGCGAGAAATTGTGATTCGGGGGGAAATTGTGATTTTTTGATTAGCCTTGGAAGAGGTTAGACATCGGTTTAAGTAAACCGACGTCGGCGATCCCGCCGGCATCGATCGACATTTGACCGACGTCGGTGGGTTCAGAACGCGTAAAAGGGCCAAGAAGCCCGTTCTACATCTGCCAAGTGCATAATTAGTTGGAGATTGTCGAAGGTAAGGATAAATACGCACGAGAGTTTGTTAGGCGGTTGGAGAGGAGTAAGAATAGGTCTTGGGTGAGTCATAAGGTGAGAAATGGTCCAAGGTGAGGTGTCTTAGGCGAGGTGTCATGGTGATGTGTCAAAGGAGGGGGGTTAATTCAAAATAAGTTTATTATTTTAAATTAGTAATTGTATGGTTCAGGAATGGGTTAGGAATGGACCAAGGGGGGAAGAGGAGGGAGAAAGGACCAAGGGGTAGACACGATTTAGGTGTCTACATTTGCCCCTTTTTGTCTTGTTGGTTGTTCTAGAAGAACTGCAAGACAAAAATAGGAGTTGGTTGCCCCAAGGGTGTGATGATGTGGATTGCCCCAGGGTATGGATGAGGTATTCCCCCTCAAAGCGGGAGTCGAGGGAAGGGAACCTGATGTCGGGTGCCGATTTGACAAAAGGTGGATGAGAAGGAGAGTGAGGGTGAATGCTGCAAAAGTCGTGATTGCGCGCATACCACTTCACGGGACAGGTAGGTCAAATGGTCGCAGTCAAAAGGTCGAGGAGTGCCAAAATTGAAATAACCGGGCCCCAGCATTTAGTCATCTACTGATTGGGTTATTCAATCTAAGCTATAGCTCCAAATGGTCGTCGTGTTCCAGGTATCTCAGGCTCAGGAAGTGCTCCCAAAAACATGAAAAAATTCACAAGTAGTGCGGATCAACTGGCTTGCGATCCTATACTTGTGAGGGTCCAAAAATAAGGTCTGTGAACAATTTTGCTATCTATTCGTGAGGTAGCATGCGTGCAAACAAAACCAAGATAGAGTTGTCTCGGAAGTGGTCAGGGTTTAAAGAGATATGTGTGATCTCTATGGTCGCTGGTCGGGTTGAGATATGTGTGATCTCAAATGGGCCCCATGAGGAGTCAAAAATGACTTCAACATTGGCAGCGCTGGTTGATTGGTCAGAATGAAAGATGAAAGGTTGACGTTTTGAGAGAGACGAATGAGCAGATGGGTGGACAAAAGAATGGCCGAGCTAACCTCAAAAGACTGAGTGCTACCTACATAACCCTTGTGTGAAGGGCCTCAGACCAGTGTAGTTCGGACGGAGGGTCAAAGAGGTCGATAGACTAGTTTTGGTCGAGGTCAAGGTCAGGAGAAGATGATGTTACAGCCTTTTCCAAATGGTGTATTCTGTAACATTGGTTGAATGGTCTTTCATCCCTAGTAATTTTCCATATTCGTGATGATGTATGCTAAAAATGAATTGAGGTCTATTTATGCTTCAGCAAGTATTGGTTTATGCTTAACATAAATTGTGTCAGGTTGATAGTTTCCATGTGTATTTTTGTCCATAGAAACTATGTGAAATGGACAAGGTCATGTCAATGGTTTGAAAATGTTGAATTGGTTTAGTGTGAGTTTAGTTGGATAGATAATGATTGGGTTGAATGCGTGACCAAGATGTGTCAAAAGCGAAAGGCAAATTGCTCTTTCATTGACAAGAGTGATGGCATAGGTAAGGGTTGTTTAAAAACAAAAGATCTGTTTATGCATTGCGTCATTGACCAGTGTTGTGTTAGAGAGGTAATCGAATCACTTGACATTAAGTGAGCTCAAAATCCCTTGAGTATGTAGAGGTGATAGGATTGATACTGAGATGGAAGGGGGAACCCTTGTTGGCAGGAACAACTTTGCCCCTTTTATAAGTAGCCCCGAGAATGACTATAGACAAGTCCATGACTCTAAAGTTTGTCGGTCAGTTTGTTTTTTTGTTTTTTTTTTGAAGGTAGACTGATCGATGCGGGAAGCCTGCGATGGGATATGGTCTTACTTGGTGGTCATGTCGTGAAGCTGATCGATGCGGGAAGCTTTAGAGATAATGCTGTGTATGTGGCAAAATTTATGCATAGCCATCCTTCGAGGGAGTGGTCTATATTCTGCTTTTTGATGTTGTTGATATGACTTTGGCCTAGCTGTCCTTCAAGGGAGCAGTCTAGTAAATACAGTAATGATGATACAGCTATCCTTCGAGGGAGTAGTCTACATTTATAGTTTTATGACCTTGGAATATGTATCCCATTTTTATATATATTTGATTGATTTGTTGACTGGACTTTTGGTCATGGACTTGACTATAGAGGTTTAGAGGGTTTCCCTTTTATTAGGATGAAGCGTTCATGCTTGCCAAAAGGGTTAGGATTGAGGGTTGAAGGAAATAGGAATGACGGTGATAGGGAGTGTTCAAGGGACGAGCTCAAGTGAAATGTCAAGTGGATGAGTACTCGACTAACAGTAGAATGGTCGTAGATGCAAAGCATTAAGGGGCTCAGGTTCTGGTCAGCCTTCAAGAGAAGACAGACGATAAGTCCCTGATCCATACTTGTGCGTGATGATATAAGGTCCGAGCCAATTAGGAGCAAATTTGCCTCGTTTACTCCATTCCATATTGGTCACATGTTGGTTTTCTTTGAGGACGAGGTCTCCGATATTGAAATCTCATTCTCTCAGAGTTTTATTATAGGCACATTTGATGCGATTTTGATAGACATGGAGATGATTGAGGGCAGCGAGACGATGCTCGTCCAGTAACTCAAGTTGAGCTAATCAATCTTGACGAAAGTCATCATTAGAAAGAATGTCATGGAGTGAAATGCGAAGAGACGGGATCTGTACTTCTAGAGGTAAGATAGCCTCTGTTCCGTACACTAGAGAGAAAGGGGTAGCACCCGTAGAGGTTCGGATGCTAGTGCGATAGGCCCACAAAGCGAAGGGGATTTGAACGTGCCAATCCCTTCCAGTGTCATTGACCACCTTCATGAGAATTTTAGTTAAGATTTTATTGGAAGCCTCGACCTGCCCATTTGCTTGTGGGTAGTAAGGTGAAGAAAAGCTGAGTTTGATGCCGAATGAGTCGCAGAGTTTTTGGACGGTCTTGTTTTTAAAGGACTTGCCATTGTCGGTGATGATTTTGTGAGGTACACCGAAACGACAGATGATGTGGGTGTTGATGAAGTCGACAATCTTATCAGCTTTTGTGGAGACAAGAGGAATAGCTTTCACCCATTTAGTGAAATACTCGGTGGTAGTGATGATGGACTGATGACGAAGAGATGAATGAGGGTTAATCTCGCCGATGAGATCTAAGCCCCATTTTGAAAAAGGCCAAAAATCTTGAGCGACTTGTAAGGCGTGACTAGGGAGATGAAGCAAGTTAGCATGCTGCTGACACTTGATGCAACGCCGAACATAATCGCTACAGTCTTGATGAAGAGTGGGCCAATAATAACCTAGGCGAAGGATGCGCTTGGCAACCGAGTTACCACTGAAGTGTCTGCCACAAATCCCGTCATGGGCTTGTTTAACAGCATGAGAAGCTTCAGTGGTGTTTAAACAGCAAAGAAGAAGGCCGTCAAAACTTCTTTTATAGAGAAGGCCCCCTAGCATGGTATAGCGAGCGGTGCGCTTGATGAAAGCCCGCCGCGCATTGCTAGAGAGGTTGGGAGGAATGAGAGAATGAGCCAAGTAGTCCTCAAGTTGTTTATACCATACATCTTGTGAACTAGAGTTTATGGTGTGGACGAGATTGATGTCAGTGGAAATGTATGAAGGTAATGGCACATGATGTACCATGACATAAATTCTTGATGAGGATGATGAAGAAGAAGGAATATGTGAGGCGAGGGAAGCCATGGTGTCAGCAAACTTATTCGTCGATCGAGGAACAGTCTGCAATAAGTGATGGTCGAAAGATGCTAGAAGAGTGTCAACACGGTGCTTGTACCTTTGTAAAATTTCATTTTTACAAAGATATGAACCATTGATTTGATTGACGACAAGTTGTGAGTCACCAAAGATGTTGATGGACTTGATGTTTAAAGAAAGGGCAGTTCGAAGTCCCAAAATTAAGGCTTCGTATTCGGCCATATTATTGGTACATTCAAAGTCGAGTTTAAAAGACAGAGGCATGGGTTCACTTTCATAGGGAATGAGGATGACCCCCACACCCCCACCGAGTTGACATTTAGAGCCGTCGAAAAACATCGTCATTTGGTAGAATGTGTCATCAGTCGAGAGAGTGGCGATAGATTCATCGGGAAACTCGTACTGAGAAGGTTGATTGTCGGGAAGAGGGGCATCTGCTAGTTGGTCAGCGATTGTTTGCCCTTTGATAGATTTTTGCTGGACAAATTCTAAGTCAAATTCAGCAAAAAGCATGAGCCAACGAGCCATACGCTGGTTTTGATATGGTTTGGAATGCATGCATTTGAGGGGATCAGTGTGGGTGACGACAAAGGTTTTGTGATTGAGAAGATAGTGACGGAGCTTGGTAGTGGCAAAGACTAATGCCAAACAGAGTTTCTCGGTATGAGTATATCGAGTTTCATAGTCGACAAGTGTTTGGCTTATGTAATAAACTGCTTGCTCACGGTGTTATTCGTCTCGATGCGCGATCATGGCACCTAACGAATGATTGGTTGCTGAAATATAGAGGTATAAGGGTTGGTCGTCTTTTGGTGGAATAAGGACTGATGGAGAGACCAAATAGCATTTGAGGGCGTCAAAAGCCTTTTGGCAATCTTTATCCCATTTAAAGGAGATGTCCTTCTTGAGGAGGTGATGAAAGGGTTGGCAACGGTCAGAAAGCTGCGAAATGAAGCGGCAGATGGATTGGAGCTTTCCTTGTAGGCTGCGGAGTTGCTTGAGATTAGTTGGAGGTGGCATTTCGAGGATAGCGTGGATTTTAGCAGGATCTATCTCGATGCCATGAAAAGAGACAATAAATCTCAGGAGCTTTCCTGAGAGGACCCCAAAGACACATTTCTTGGGGTTAAGACGGACCTGGTACTGAAGAAGACGAGAGAAGATGATTTTGAGGATAGTCAAATGGTCGCGATGAAGGTTAGACTTGCCAAGCAGGTCATCGACATAGTCCTCCATGATTTTATGGAGGAGATCGTGAAAGATGTAAGTCATGGCACGCTGATATGTGGCGCCTGCATTTTTCGGACCAAAAGGCATGACTCGATAGCAGAAAGTTCCCCATGGTGTAATGAAGGTGGTTTTGTGTTGATCTTTCGGTGCAATCAAGATTTGGTTATATCCTAAAAATCCATCCATGAGTGATAACATCTCATGGCCAGCCGTAAGATCAACAAGTTGGTCAATGTTTGGAAGAGGAAAGTCATCCTTGAGACAAGCTAGGTTAAGATCACGATAGTCTGTGCAAATCCAGATCCCCCCAGTCGCCTTGGTGACAGGAACGATGTTAGAGACCCACTACGGATAATCGATGGGTTGGATGAAGGAGACTGAAAGAAGGCACTGAAGCTCTTCTTTGACAAGAAGTGCAACACGAGGATGCATTTTGCGAAGCTTTTGCCTAACAGGCTTAGCCTCTGGGTTTATGACAATGTTATGAGTAGCAATGTTAGGGTCGATGCCAGGCATGTCAGCGTAGGTCCAGGCAAAGGCTTTGCGATTGTTCGAGAGAAATGTGGTATAGTCGGCCTACTCCTGAGTGTCTAAAGACTGACCAATCTTTAAGACTTGAGGAACATCAGAAGATGAAAGGTTAATGTCAATGGTTGATTCATTTAACATAACCTATGTTTTAGAGGGGAGGGAGTGCTGAATGAAAGAATCGTCAGCACCCATATAGGTAAGAATGGCATCATCGTCTATGTAGTGGACTGTGTTGATGGTTGCTGATTCATCGTCTATCATGCTAGGATAAATGAGAGGGAGAGATTTGGGAACCCCGTTGAACTGATAGGTTAGGGGTTCCAAGCGGATGGTGTTTATGCAAAAAAAAAACTAGGAGGGATGGAAACCACCGACTCCATAGGTGAGGATGGAAGAATAGGCGAGTCTAGAAGAAATTGGTCGATGGTTAGTTCAGGGGAAAGGTTTGTGGAAGCCTCAGTGGGTTCTTGGAAACCCAGTCCATACCGTTTCTTTGCATTATCATCATTGGGTGGTTCGATAGGCCGATGGGAGCCTTGTTCGAAATGTCCAAAGCCAAAACCCTTCCATGCACACCTATAAAGGTAGGTATGTGCAAAGGTGAGGTTGCTAAGAAAGGAGAAATCAGATGTGAATATTTGAGGCGAGGAGGAAGGATTTGATTCAGTAGGAGCTTGATCCAGCCCCCCACAGACGAGATTGGTTCGAAGGCTAGGAGGACCATAAGGAATGACCATTCTGATCCGACAGTCATAACTTGGGTTTTGATGAAGTTGTCCATACTCTTGAGGAGTCTGGAACATGTCTAGAGTAAGGAGGCAATATTCCCCTAGTGAAAGTCTTTGGAAGATATCGTCCATGGGGTCCTTGGTTGGTAATTGAGAAGATGATGTGGTGGCAACCGTTGTTTGTGTACTAGTTGTCGCTTTTGCGGATGGAGATGATGTTTGGGTTGATGCCTTGAGCGGGATAAGAACATCGTTTGGGCTATAGGTCGTGTTACAAGTCTTAAAAGGGGATGGGTCGGCAGGAATGACATGGACTTGTTTGTCGTGTTCAAATTTGACACAACGGTGAAGTGTTGAAGGGACGCAAGCCATGGCACGGATCCAAGGTTGCCCTAATAGCATGTTATATTGGAATTCTCCCTCAATGATGTAGAAGAGCTCTGGGATTGTGCGTGGACCAACGCGGATATGGAGGACAACAGTGCCAATAGTGTTAGCGGTAGTGTCATTAAAGGATCTAAGGATTGCGTCAGTTTTCGATACGCAATTCTTGGGAAGGGCCAATTGATCAAATGCATGGGAGGAAATGATATTAATGCTGGCACCCCCGTCAATCATAACTCATTTAATACAGGTTCGATCAATGTAGGCTGTGATGAAAAGGGCAGCGTCTTGATCTTCCACGGTAGAGGTAGGAATCTCAGAATCACTGAAAGTAATGGAGGTGACGGGGGATAAAAAATGGACTAAGGCAGCTAGTGGTTGAGGGTCTTCAGGTTGGACTTTCGCTGCCTGTAGGGCCTTGATTAGAGCCTGGCGATGTTGGGGGGAGCTTTGGATAAGGTCATATAGGGTCATCTTCACAGGCGTTTGGTGAAGTTGTTTTATCATAGATTCTTTGATTGCCTCTGAAGAAGGGGGTTGAGATGCACCTAAAATGGAAATCTTGGGTTTCAGTGCTTGAGGTGCCTGGACAAAAGGATAGGTCCAAGGAATAGCGGCTTTTTCTTTCGCCTTGTCCTTTTGTGACCTAGTGGTTATATGGATAGCATTGATTTCGAAGATAGTAGGTGAAGGGGTTATGGCCTGCTGGTGAGATGTTGATGCGGTTGAAGAGGTTGGATGGGAAGGTGTCGAGGATTGGTCAAGAGTGTCCTCAAGGAGAAGAGTGTCTTTCTCCATATAGCGGCGAACGACTGCCTTGAGGGCACAACAAGTCTCAGTATCGTGTCCTGGCGTGCGATGGTATAAACAAATCTTCGTATTATCGAACCAAGATGGTTTTGACCCGAGAGGTTGGAATGGCTTGATGGAAGGAAGGGTAATGCTAGAAGTCTGCAAAAGTTGGCATAATATCAAAGCGTATGAACCTAATAAGGGGTCCGCGCTTGTTGATGCATGACGCGTTGGTGACTTTTGCTTGGGGGATGTTGAAGAAGGTTTTTGTACCACCTTTTGGGTTGGTGGTGCGGTGACAGGTGAAGACGGCACTTTCTTCGTGAGAAGTGCCAAATTTTTGAGAGGGGGTTGACGTGTGGTTGGCAAAGGAAGTAATGGAGGTAATTTGTGTTTGTTAAGGGTCAGAGTAGGAAGCACACCGATTAGGGTAGAAGGATGAGGACCTAAGATGGAGGGCAAATTTGATGGTGGAGGAGGGGTTCGCTTCTGTGGTCTGGCAGTCTTCTTTGACTTGGTTAGAAAACTACTTTTGGTCGAGGTTTGGTTCAAGTCCACCTTCACTTGCGGGTGAGTGAGGGTAGAGAGAGAGCGAATGCCAAGTGACTCGATTGGTTTAGATTGGGTAGATGCAGATTTAGAAGTGGGGGTTTGGTCTTTGTTGAGAGTCTTGGGTGATTCTACCTTGGGAGGATTAGCAGCATGAGACGAGAGGGCACGGGAAAGTTGAAGAACTTTTAGATGTTCCCACAATCCCCGAGGTGCCACTTTCCTTGAAGGGAGAAGTTCTAATTTCTCCACTAGTCGGGAAAATGGTTGGGAGGATGTTGGATGAGGTTGGGATACTTGAGAAGATATGTTAGGTGTGACAATAGTTTCGGACCCAAGGTGTGTGGGAGTTATAACTGGATTATCGTTGGTTGAGGAAGATGGAGAGTCAGGTTCTTCTCTTGGTGGAGAAGGAACTGGAGAGTGTGACTCCTCAAGCGGGTAAAGGGTAGGGATTATGGTGCCCTCCACTTGCGGTCGAGGAGTGGGTAAGGTCAGGTCCTCCATAGGTAGAAGAAAGGAGGATGGTGAGACCGGTGGTGCCGGTAAGGTTGAGGCATCCTCCAAGATGAGAGAGGTTGATGGAGAACTAACCGGGGAAAGAGGTTCGTCCACACGTGATGGACTGGTAGATGGGTTAACCTCTTTTGGTTGGGGATGAAGGGCGAGACCGTATTGACCGTTCGAATATCGTGTTCGTGTGTGTTGTCAATCAAGGTCTGGACATTATTTTGGGTCGGTGGATGGTTGGGGAATGGTTGCTTGAATATGTCGATGCCCTGGTTTGGAGGTGCATTGGGATTATCTAGAACGAGCTCTCCCTTTTCAAGCATGTCTTGGACTATGTTTTTGAAGGTTTTATAGTTTCCTGTGTCATGACCTTTGACACGGTAGAAATTGCAGAAGTTATTTTCCCTATACCACGTAGGCATGGCACGTGAGGGATCAAATTGTGGCGGTGGTCGAATCTGGGGGAGGTTGAGAATCCCCTGTTTAACAAGTTTTTCCAGTATAGACGCGTAAGATTCTCTAAGAGGAGTATATTGTCTTTGTACGTATCTCTGCTAGAATTGACGGGTGGTGCTCTGAGATGTGGATGGCTCAGGCTGATTGGATGAAGAGGATGACGGTCTAACGACCACAGCGTTAGCTGAAGCTTTAGACTTAGGATTTGACGATGAAGGTTTAGAAGAGGAAGAGTCATTAGTCTTAGAGTTGGGGTTCTTGCTCCGCAACTTGACTTTATTCTCCTCGATGGCACGTAATTCAAGTTTACGGGCCATCGTGAAGGCTTCGTCAAAGGTACGAAAGGTCTGAACCCTTAAAGTGGAAGAAATATGTTTGGCGCAAGCTCGGGAGAATAGTTCAATAAGTTCAGGTTGAGGTAGGGAAAAGGAGAGTTGAATGATGAGGCCTCTCCAGCGAGCAACGAAGTCAGCTATTGATTCGTCCTCGAATTGACGGATAGTGTAGAGGTCTGTGATCGAGACCTTCTTGGTGATATTAATGGAGAAGTGATCAAGAAAGAGTTGGGCCAATTGTGTAAATGTGAAGAGGGAATGGCTGGAAATGGAGCTGTACCAGTCGAGCGCAGTGCCAGAAAGGGACATAGGAAATGTGCGCAAGAGTAATGCGTCATCATGGGCAATAAGGTAACATGCATGTCTAAATGCCCGTAAGTGTTGCTGTGGGTCTTCCTTGCTTTGAAAGCAAGAGAATTTGGGAAGCTCCCACTGGTTGGGGTATGGTCTAATTGGAACGAAAGGATGAATAGGCTCATTGCAAATTTACTCGTATAAGAGAGCATTACGTGAGCCAAAAATGGAGGTCTCTAAGCTAGACATCTTATCCATCAGCATTTTGATGATATCTACTGACGGATTAGCGGGTGGAGCGCCCCCTAGATTATAAGGTGCTTGAAAGATATTGGGAGGGGCGTATGACGTGGATGGTTGCATAGACGCAACATATGGATAGCTGGTTATGGGAGCAAAAGTTGGAGCCAAGGGCACTTGTGTTATGGTGTTGGTAGGCACAAGTTGGATAGGGGCCGTCAAGGATGGTTGAGGAGTGGCTACGCTTGTTGACGGGTAAACGGTTACTCTTGTGTTGATAGGTGCAAGAGTAGGGGGGATGGAGACTAGTAGGTTTTGGAAAGGTGTGGGGTTTGGTTGAGTGATTTGCGGTTGAGGGAGTACTGGAACCCCCATGGAGGTAGGTTTAGATGGAGTGGCTACGTTTTGAAGGTAAGACACGGTTGGGTTATTGGTAGAGGTGTTGTCTAGTGGCTAAATTGTAGGCGCGGTTGATGTGATTCTTGTGTCAACTAAGGAAGCCGGCATCCCATAGATTGGGTTGCCTAGGGAGTCTCGTGTTTGGCTATTCGCGAGATAGTGTTGTAAGGATTTGACGTTAAGGTCCAAGAATCGTGCAAAATCTTGGTCCCCTTCTGGGACGATAGGAGTTTGAGGCGGGGTTGGGCGAGTAGGAGTTCTTTCAGTTTCTGAGTTGAACTCCATTATAGGACTGATTATAGATGGTGAAGGTGGAAGTGGTTGTTGACTAGCGTGGTCAAGAAGGGCCTTGGTTTGACTGCGTGTCAAAACCATTCAAGGTAAGAAAGAATCAGGTTTCAGAAAACTGTGTTCTGTCAGTCTCAGAAAACCAGAATGGATGTTTAGACAGCCAGAAAGGTATAAAAACTGATGTCTGTGAAGAAGACTGCCGATGTCGGTCAGATGACTGATGTCGGTACAGAAAAGTTGCCGACGTCGGTTACAGAACCGATGTCGGTTACTTTGTTTTCCTGAAACTCAGAAAAAAAGTTTTTGGAAATGAAGAAGACATCCTTACCAGCTCAAAAAAGATAGATAAAAATAGAAAATATGATGATGACAGACAGAGCCTAGCGTTAAATCCCTAGAAACAATTTTATTAAGATCGTGTGGCTTATGCATTAATGTGATGTTTGAGGAAGTTGGCTGTAAGAAGGGTCCTAGAATAGGTAATCTAAAGATGGTTTCAGGTATGTTAAGGTGCTCAAAAATCTGTATTAGCTTCCGTACAGGCCTGGTGCTAAGGAGCAAGCTCCCCTCACTTCACGATTCCAGTGGTTAGCTGGTTTCACTTAGCCAAAATATACTTTCACTATAGTTTAGACTCTGCCAGAGAACAGAGTTGGCTTTCCCCTTGGTGGTGAAATCCAAGTAGGATTGTCGGGTTGGGTAAGGTATCCGCTGGGTGATGAAATCCCTGTTAGGCCTTGTCTCAAGTGAGTTTGATGTTTTATTGAGTGCACGTGGTCTGGTAGTGTAACATCAAGTGATCTACGATTTATTCAATATGCATTTTACTAATTACTAAGTGTGGACTAGGAAATGCAAGCACAAGCAGAAATGTAATGCAATAAGTTTTTAAAGCCCCAAATCGAAATGTTAAATTGGAATGAAGACAAGTTTGAGAAAGGGTTGAAGAAAATGATTTTTTTACTAGTCTAGAAATGCAAGAAAAAGTAAGAAAAAGTTCTTTTTATTTCCTGCTTATGATGTCTTCTTTTTTTTTAGAAAAGAAGAAAGAGAGGTGAAGAGGAAGAAGCCTAATGCACCTAAATGAATAAAGAAGAAAGGGAACCCAAGGAAGGCCCTAAAGGGGTCCCACCGGGCGTGCCAGAATATTTCTATTCAAATTTTGCTTTCTACATTCAAAGAAGAATTAAGAAACTAAGAGATATGGT
Organism: Torreya grandis; assembly: GCA_037957365.1. Classification (NCBI taxonomy): domain Eukaryota; kingdom Viridiplantae; phylum Streptophyta; class Pinopsida; order Cupressales; family Taxaceae; genus Torreya; species Torreya grandis. Next base: position 1,558,633 of record JARHVA010000316.1, read on the forward strand.
CAAGGCTTGTGTACCTGGATGTAGTCTGTGCACCGTAATCCAGACGCTGTGAGAACTCCTCTTTGGCTGTGGAGGAATGACACCTGCAAAGAAAAGAGACTTGGACAAAGGAGGTGTTAGATAAAGAGATGGTGGGTTGCCAAGCAAAATCCTGTTCCTAGAAGTATGAAAACTTCCTTAAGGGAGGTCAACCCACTGTTCAATAAAAAGAAGTCTAATAAAATACAGAATGTCAAAGTAATGATAAAAGACTGAGAAGCAAAAGGGAAGCAAAGGCTTACCTGAAAGATGCTGTCGACCTGGTCACAGTTGCCGACGTCGGTGGTCCTACCGGCGTCGGTTGGTCAAGGTGCCGACGTCGGTTAGTCTGCCGACATCGGTGGGGGAAGCGACCGGCATCGGTCGGGGCAGTAGGCTTCGACGGGGTCTGGTCAGGGCTTTGGTATGTGGACAGGGTCTGGTTATGCAGAATGGTCTGTGGATGGGTCTGAGATAGAGTTTGGACTTGGTTAAATGGTTTGAAAGAGTCTTGTTTTAGGCTTGGTTGAATAGGCAGAGTATATGGTCTGACGGAGGACGGAGTCAACAGGGAGATGGGATTCGACTTTGGTCTGGTCTAGGGTCATAGAAGTGTTGAAGGGGGGAGATATTACCTGAAAGCTATAATTCCAAAGACAATGAAAACACAGACAGTATACATACCTGTGCCTGTCGGAGGAGTGTTGTTGATGTCGTACCTGTTGTTGACGTAGAACCCTGATGTTGAGTCCCTGTTGTGCTTGATGTTGCAGAACCCTGATGCAGAATCCCTATTGCTGCACCTGAGGGAGAGAGTGAGAGGCTTGGCTAAGAGATTAGCAGATTGACGGATGGTCGAAGATTGAAGATTGAAGGATTCGTGATTAGACGCGTGATTTTGTGATTTTTGGCGAGAAATTGTGATTCGAGGGGAAATTGTGATTTTTTGATTAGCCTTGGAAGAGGTTAGACGTCAATTTAAGTAAATCGACATTGGTGATCCCACCGGCGTCGGCTGACAATTGACCGACGTCGGTGGGTTCAGAACGCGTAAAAGGGCCAAGAAGCCCGTTCTACATCCGCCAAGTGCATAATTGGTTGGAGATTATCGAAGGTAAGGATAAATACGCACGAGAGTTTGTTAGGCGGTTGGAGCAAAGTAAGAATAGGTCTTGGGTGAGTCATAAGGTGAGAAATGGTCCAAGGTGAGGTGTCTTAGGCGAGGTGTCATGGTGATGTGTCAAAGGAGGGCGGTTAATTCAAAATAAGTTTATTATTTTAAATTAGTAATTGTATGGTTCAGGAATGGGTTAGGAATGGACCAAGGGGGGAAGAGGAGGGAGAAAAGACCAAGGGGTAGACACGATTTAGGTGTCTACAGAAGCATCAAAATGAATAGACATTATTGTACCCCAAGAGAATCTAGGTCTAAAATGTCCTGCACAAAAACCAATCTCACTAGAATTTTGACTATGGTTTGACTGACTTCCTCAGTTTGACCTTTGACTCCATCCTCCATCATTACTATTCTTTGTTGGTGTTCCCACCCAGACATTTTGAAATAAACAATAATTTGAAAAAAAACAAATTGAAACTCTGAGCTTATAACCAAAAACTATTCATATTCCAAGAACATTTCTTGTTACTGCATTGTATCTAAAAACCCAAACTGATTTCCATAGTCAGAATAAAACCAATTTCATTCTTAAAATTTTTTCATATTTGAAATTAAATTATTCCAAAGAAATATTCAAAAAAATTTATATAACTGAGGAAATAATTAATCATATCTTAATTTACTGCCTTCTTTTCAAACTCTGTTATGACCAGAAACAAAAATTCATGACTCAAAATTAGAATCCAAAAAATGCCAGAATCCACAAGCAAACTATAATGAAAGAGAAACTGAAAGTAACTTTCAACTTGTTTCATATTAACACTTGTCTACAATAATTTCAAATTATTTTGTATTCAACATCTCAACACTGAACCCAATAACCCATGAGAAAAAAACCAGTACTAAGATATTCAAAATCTAAAAACCCTCGACAAATAATTGTTACATGCCAATTATCCTTATCTTCATCATTCATGCAACATATTTCACTATCAATTTGCAATTAAATATTGCAAATACAATAAATTCAAGAAAACTGAGAATGAACCCTTGTGCATGCATGAAACAAACTTATTATCCACTCTATTTAATACCAATATTACATAGTCCATGTCATCTAAAAACTGAGAAGAGATAATAATGTAAAAATGCAGAGAAAACCCTATATTTAGAATGACAATAAACTATTTTGCCCAAAACAAGTCTAAATTACCATAAGAACCTCCAAATTTATAAAAAAAATATTCAATAGAAAACCCGCATATCTATTTTGAGCCTCAAACATTCAAATGTCAAAAAACCCATATCCAAATTACTGCATATAAAAGGTATCACCCGGCCAAGAGAATGAACAAGCTTCAACAAAATTTCACCAAACAAAAAAAGAGTTCAAAACCAAAAATCAACAACCTTTCTATAATTTGTGATAAACATTATATGTTTCAAATACCCTACCCCATTTACCAGTATATGCAGAGCTTGAAAAAAAAATATTAGATCAATTAAACCACAAACTCAATTTTTAAGAAATGTCGACTGCATGTATATTTACCATATTTCCACTGAATATAGAAAACATTTTGAATGCAACAACTTCCCAAGCCTCAAAACAAAATGAAAACAAAACCACCATACCTAAAATCAAATTCAAAACCTTGCTTGAATCTATTTTTTCACCCTTCCTTCTGTAATTTCCATCGAACTAGAATTTCGCTTTCGCTAAAGCTTTCCAAAGTGATAACTGACTCAAAAAACCAACTTTTATTTGCCAACCTTGCCTCATAACTACTTTGGGATACGTACTCATTTCTCATTGGTTCTTACTGTTTTCTACCAAAGTTAGTAGTTTGCTAAAAAAATTAACTAATTGCCAAACTTATCATTTATTATTCTTTCTTACCAAATTCCATACTAAACAACGTGCTTTGAGGAGATAAGCAAGTCATTAATGCACCTTGCCACCAAGATTTCCATGATCTAAAGCATCTATACATATAAAAAATAAATATTGCCACCTTACACAAACCTCGATGCCAATAATGCCAAGTCACCCTTGTAAATTGTCGACGTCATACCTTATTCCAAACATACATGCCAACTTAACTCGTGAGGCCAGATTTAAGTATGTACATTGTTTATACTAATATTTTACATTTTGAAAATTAAACAATTGACCATGGTCCTTTATTCATTCATGATCATAAACTTAGGACCTTAGAATTTATTAATCCGTATGTGTTTAAAACCAAATCATTACAAGATCTATGATGTTAATAGAAGACTAGGCTTAGTGAATGAACCAACATTCCTTTATCAAACTCATAATAATTAATGCATTCAAGGATGAATACATTGCCATTTTTACAGAAAAGGTATATATAACTGATGAGAATGTTCCTCAATATATTTTTTTTTTAAATTGTCAAAGTTAATATCATGCACTAATACTGAATGAGATGGAATCATTTGATCAAGAAAACACATCAAAGTGATAAATCCTTGCAATAACATGATCAATCATTATTGTTCTAGAATAATATCCATTTAAACTATGAGATGAACAAGCCATATCTGATCCATAAATAACAATTGAATCTTACGACAAAAATGGATATAGAATTATATGAAAGGCTACAACAACTATATCAGAACTGCAACACAATACTTCCAAACATATCACTAAAATAAATCAAATGCATATGAACTGTAATTGTCAACAAAACTATAATTGATCATGAGTATAAAAATATATGCATATTTTATTCATTCATCTACTTTGCTTTTCAAAACCATTAAAATAAAGAATATAATCATCAATCAATCATAAGATTTCATAATCAAAATGCATCTACTAATATCGTTAATAAATAAGGGTCCCTGACATAGTTTTAGGATTTATGACCAGGTCATCACTGAGGTAGAAATTATGATTTTGAAATTTTGGAGGGGTATAGAAAATAGACACAACAGAAAGGGAGTCCTTAATTAAGAAATTGAGTCCACAAGTCACACAAAGAAAGTAAGTTCACAGAATGGAAAAGTGAATTAGAAAGATCGACAAAAGCACATTTTATAATGAAATTGAGGTTACAAGATGCATCGTCAATGCTCACAAAAGAGCTGATCCAATCCATGATGCAACTTGTTTTAGTATTAGAGTATTCAAATATACTCATGACTAGTTGTGTTTGGTCTTGGAAAAATTAGTAAATCAACAAGTTGTGTTTGGTTTTTAAAAATTTAAGAAATTGGTATCAAAGTAGATCTTACATCATTATTTTAGTTAATTTCTCCACCAATCCAAATAATGTATATAGATGAGATGCCAATTGTTAAGAATTGATATTAGAGCATAGTACACCTTATTCTATATTGATATGTTAGGAAAACATTATTTTAGGGCTCTATTCCTAAGTAACTATTCACTAATGAGGTAGCAGACACTATTCATGCTCCTAAGGTGTCCACAATGCTATTTTTGAGTGATTAGATAGAATGGATCGAATTTATAGTGGGGCTCCATAATTATGACTTGATATCTTGTCAAAAAGGAGATTCTTTACCTTTTTTGACTCTTATGCAAGTGGGAGACCAAGACCACTATTCCAGATTGATCACCCATGTGAAGTGGGTCAAATTTCCATGTGAGGAATTCATTTTTATTGACATTATGAGAGTGGACTGAAATTTTATGTGGGGGGCAAAGTTAATGGGTTTAATCTATGTTAAAAGGAGTTTCTACTAGTTTTTGGAAGCATATGTGGAGTGGGGAACACCTTTTAAAGATTCCACTTGTTGGAAGGGTCCAAACTAAAGTGGATCACATGGTGGAGGACCTTTTACTATTGATGAATAGTCCTTCCAAGTGGAGGAGGTCGAATTTTGGGCTTCCTTTGTTTCTCTCTCATTATATCCTTGTATTTATATAAATAAATATATTCCGCTGCTTTGTAATTAGGATAGAGTTAGAAGGTTTAAGCTTAGTGAGATGCTTGGATAGCCTCCTTGGTGATGAGACCAAGTTAGTATTTGGGTTGGGAAAATAGCTTGTTAATGGCATGCATTGTTGGCATGGCCTTGAACTGTAATGTTTGTGTGAATTAATGAGAGTTGCTTATGGTGATTATATGTTGAATCTATGATATGTTTGATAGAATTTGAGAGAAGATTAATGGATATTTATGGCATTGATGAATGTGTTTTGTCTAAGTGAGGTATTTTTGGTTTTAAGCCACATCATCTAGTATAAGAGCAAGTTTTGATTCCTTGAAGAGGATATGAGAGGAGAGGATATTGTTGAAGAGTGAATGTGTTTTTTATTTTATAGATATGAAGAATGCAAAGAAGAAGGGAGGAGTACCATGAAATGAGGATGTGCTGAATGTGTTAATGAAGATCCAAGACAATTTGGACATGATGATGGAGCATATGCAATAGATAGAGAGCCAAGAATTTGACATAATGATGAAAAAGAGAATGAAGTGACCTGTGAAACTGCTTGTTGCGAGAAAGAGGCAAGAGTTAAGATTTATAAACCTTAAGGAGAGAAGAGGAGTTGTTGAGAGAACAAAAAGAAGTGATCATATGTGATCTTGAAGATGGAGATATAAGAGTGGAGGAAGAGATCATGGATTCCCATGAGTGTGAAAATTCATATTTTTTTGATTGTGAGATGGAGTTTGAGGTGGAATAAATTAACAGCCATGAAGGGTTGCTTGAGGATGAAGATTGCACCCATGTATTATGGCATGTGAGTGAAGAATATTGCAGCCATGGGAAGTTGCAAGGAGATGAAAGTTGTAGCCATGAAGAGTTAAAGAAAAGAGGAGATTTCAACCAAGAAAATTTGTATGGTTCTTGTGAAGAAACATCAGGAGTAATGGATGTGCAAGCTAGTGCACATATGGATAGTCTGGACGATATTTTTTTGTAAATATGTGCACATAATGAGTGTATGGATGAGGAGATTGCAACCTTGGAAGTGGTTGCTAAGGATATTTTGAAAGTTAATTGTGAGAATATAGAGCATAAGGAGAATGCAATATGTGAAGAGGATTTGGAAGTTTTCATGAAGGAAACCATGTAAGTGATTGATGTGCAAATATGTGCACATGAAGAGAGTGAAAATAATGTTGTTACAACCATGAGAGAGGAGGTGCAAGTGGTGATATTTTTTTATGTGGAGGATCCAACATATGGTTGGATGATGTGTGAAGAAATCCATGATGGATTTTGGTGGCAGTGGACGGACAACGATGGGCTTGAGATCATGTGGAAGGATAAGATGCATGACAAGGCATCTTAGTGGAGGAGGTCAGTTTCTGATGGTGAGATTTGGCCCACGTATAAAACCATTACTATATGGATATATTTTTGGAAGAGGATGGTTTCATATGGGACAAGAGATCCCATGGCATGTGGTCCCATAGTGATCATTTTTGAGCCAGTACATAGATGCTAGAAGAGAATGATAAAAAAGTAAAATTCTTTGGGTGCACATGGTTTATGGAAGGGGATGCTAAGATCATTTTGCATCATGAATGAAAGGGTGGTTCTACCACTCACCCCCTCTATGTGATCATTAGATCACATTATCTACCTTAGATGTTTGATGCAGGGGAATCTAAGGGCTTGAGCAATCTTGCATCACCCAAAAATAGCTTGTTAATGGCATGCATTGTTGGCATGGCCTTGAGTTGTAATGTTTGTGTGAATTAATGAGAGTTACTTATGATGATTATATGGTGAATATATGATATGTTTTTATAGAATTTGAGAGAAGATTAATGGATATTTATGGCATTGATGAATGTGTTTTGTCCAAGTGAGGGAGTTGTGGTTTTAGGCCACATCATATATGGAAATGTGCATCAACACCTTTGATATTTAGTTGCCATCAATGGGCCAATTTATGCTGTAACTTTTTGTTCTTATATAGTGGAAGCTTCCATTTATTCTCATGGCTAGAGTACACGAGGTTTCTTAACCTCACTCTTATTTCATAGAATTTTTGTGATTAAACCTAGACTCTCATCTTATCATTGTTTCTCTTACTCAAACTTACATTGGTATTAGGATTGCACTATTTTAAGTGATTCACCTCAAGATTAGCACCACTTATAGATTACCAACTTATGCCAAAGACTTGCTAAAAAATTAGAAATGAATTCCTATTTTAAAGAGGGAGTCTTAAAAAATAAAACAAAATTCTTTCAACGAAATTATAAATAAATCGAAAACAACATTTTTTTAATATAAAATTTATGAATTATATTTATTAACACCTAAAAGTTAATAAAGTCGTTAATATATCAATCCATAACAAAAATAACAAAAATTCAAATTTATTATATATTTTTATTTAATAAAATCAATTAAATTAGAAATTTGAATAATATAAACTTTAAAAATAAACTTTAACAGTCAAATATTTTGACTCCCATTAATTCCTCACAAATATTAAATGCTTTAGTGTCAAGAAAGGAATAAAACCACTAAATGAATAAACCAAATACAATAGTAAATTTTATACTCATAATCAAGAATAATGAAGAGTGCTCACAAGAATGTCACACCTTTCACTTACTAAAAATATAATAAAGCTCAATAATATTTCAATAAATCAAGAATAAGGGTCACGTAAGAGTTAGTTTCTGTATTTGTGTTAAAATTGTTTATGATTGAATTGAATGCAATTAAAGTTAGAAACTGATAAGATGTAGTTTTTTTTTTTTTTTTTTTGTGTTTTGAGATTATATATGATATGTAAAAATTCTCTCAGGGTATCAATAGTTATAGACATAACAACTACATATTATATATTTTTCATATAAATTGTAAATTACATATTATATAGACCTATTTAAATATAATAGATATATATTTATATGGTTAAATTGCTTAACATTGACAATATTTATTCGTGACTCATAAATTTTAAATTGGATTAGCCTTTACAAAAATAATAAATGATTATAATAAAAAATTGAATATAATAATTAATAATAATAACCTCAATTTTTTTATAAAAGTCAATAATATTAACATTAATAAAGCAAATCTTCATATAAAATAGGTTTTAAAAAAACATTTATTTATTGTGTTTATTGCTAAGTGATTTGACATTCTCAACAATCAATTAATGTTTTAGAATTTTTTAAAATAAATTTTATTGGAATGTATTTGAATTAAATATTATTCATCATAAAAAATAATTAATGAAATAAATAATTATGATTAAAAAAAATGAATATAATAATTAATAATAAAATAATATGTTATAGTTATTGATTGTTTATGATATCAATATAAGAATATTTTCAAATAAAACCTAAAAAAATATTTTAAAATTAAACCCTCCAATTTAAATTAGGCCTCATAAAATTCATTGAATAGTACGATATAATAATCATTTAAATGTTTCTCTAAGCTGGCGGCTTAATCGAACTTAATTTAATAAATAACTTTAATCCTTGTTGCCTACTCTTTGGAATTGGGACTCCGTGTGTGTCATTGATGGCTTGACTTTTCGTGAGCCATTTTGAACCAACTTGTTTAGCATCAATGAATTCATTCACTGTGGATTGCTATTTGATTTATTCGCGTTTCATTTTTTCAATATTGCATCCTCATTTTAATACAATCTCTTAAACTCGAGACTTTGAGTAATCTCTTTTAATAACAACTAACATCAAGATGAACCATCTATCTACCATTATTTTATCTGTTGAGAATATTGAAAAATTTTCATCAAATTAACAAACTACAAAATAAATACACATTTACATAAAATCAATTAAATACAAAGTGTAATTAATATAAGAAATATAAAACAAAATGCCCTCAATAAAAATGAGAAAGAAAAGAACACCTAATTTTCTTGTCTGCTCTTCCATATTTAACAATAGCAAAATCCCCAATCAAAGCAGCATTTGCAAAATATTTTGATTAATAAAAAAAATAATATAAAGTACACTATATTTCAAAATGCAGTCACAACTCCACTTAAAGATCAAAGCCCTTAAAATAGACTTCAATGTTAAAATATTTCTTTTGAACAAATTTAGAATTGAATGAAGAATCAAAGGATATGTGTCCAAATATTCATGATTACATTCCAATAAAGATAGTTACTTCTAATGAAGCCCAAAGACCAACCCCTTAAACAATATTGTTTGCTACATCTCAAAGTCATTCATACAAAATGCAAGGTAAAGGAAACTATAAAGCAATTAAGTAGGATTGCACCATTAGTTAAAATCTCAACATGGGTTAAAAAATATTAGCATAAAAAGATATAAGGCATAGTTAAATATACAAGAAGAGCATTCAAATGTGATAGGTTTTCCAAATAACCACTTCAAAAACTTAGAAAATATGTGCATTTGACCAAAAAAAAAAACCAAAAATAACGAAACAACTTGACCACTCTTAGAATCGGTTACATAACCATTCCCTTTTTAAATAAATACACTATGGTAAAGCTCTTACCCAAACTTACATTGGTATTAGGCTTGCACTATTTTAAGTGATTCACCTCAAGATTAGCACCACTTACACATTACCAACTTATGCCAAGGACATGTTAACAAACTAGAAATGAATTCTTATTTTAAGGAGGGAGTCTTAGAAAATAAAATAAAACAAAATTCTTTGAGAGAAAATATAAATGGATCGAAACAACATTTTCTTATACACAATTAATGAATCATATTTATTACCACTCAAAAGTTAATAATTTTTTTTAATAAATCAATTCATAACAAAAATAAGAAAGGTTTAAATTTATTATATTTTTTTATTAAAAAAAATAATTAAATTAGAATTTTGAATAATAGAAACTCATATATATATATATATATATATATATATATATATATATTCACATTAATTTTTAATATTGCAAAGTCAAATTAATTGTGGATTTCAAACACTTTTAGAGATTGTCATCATCCATTGAGTTAGACTTTTACAAATTGTATTAAGTCAATTTACTGCAATAATTGGTTTGCTTTTTTGGTATGGTTGAGGTAATTTAATTATTCAATCTTTCCAAGTTTATAGGTTGGACCTGATTTACATCATCCAACCTCACTAATTTTATAGTGTGAGTTGACTTGGTTCACTCATACTCACTAGGTTATAAGTATGATTAAGTTGCACAGTTAAACTAATCTCAATTGTCAAGTGAAAACTCATCTTTTTCTAAGGTCAGGGGCATGTGTCCTCCAATCTCTCTTTATCTCTTTAAATATATGAACTTTCTATATTTATATTTTCTTAATCTCAATTTCAATGATTCATAATGATATATATTTCAAGTCAAATTGCCAAAAGGTAAGAGAGTTGCATCAATACATAGGTGTACTCTTAAACCTTACTCTCTTTCAATCTCAATTATTTCAATGCTTTAAATTTCATATTATATGCACTGATCATATACTATAACATGCTTTTGGTTATAAGTTAGTCACTAGCAAGGCACTCAAGTTGAACTCAATCAAAGATAAGGTGTGTTATATACACCCAAGTACGTATTTTTTTAATTTTAAATTAGTGTTTTCATTACTAGATTAAAAGGGGAGAATGTAGACATTATTCATGAATTATGTAATACTCTAGTCTAGTACACTTGAAAAATACATATCATGGATGTACCTATAGTTTCTAGACATTTTGTGCTACTAAAAGGATTACATACACTATCTCTTTGTGCCTAATTGCTTATCTCTTAATCTGACCAATGTTATTTTGATGACTCAGACCTTCTACCTTTCCCAAAATATTGTAAAAACATGTTTATATTTTATCTCTGTAAGTTCTAGACCTACATCTATTTTCTAACTTCCCAAAAACTTTGTTCCAATTAGACGACTATGTCGATGCAAGTGCCTTACTCTAATGCAAGTGTCTAGTGCCCTAAAGTTATCCAATTTATAAATAAAATATATTCTTATGGTCATCCTAAGTGTTTTAATGTGAGATAATATGCAAAAGGATTGACATAAATATAATATCATCCTTCATTCATTCCTCACCTAACACAGACATGGAAAACCCTAAAAACTCATAAGGCAACTTACCAAAAGTATTATATCAAGCACTCAAATGAGCTAAACTTCCTTGTTTTCTCATATTTTCATATTAGTCATAGGGACAACACATCTACAAGTATAAAGTACTGAAAGAGCATTTTATGAGTCATATTTTTCAAGTTACAAGCTAGGTCATTATTGTACTTGATTATCACACATTGCATGATTCACACACAAGCCAACATGTAGAAGAAAACTATATAAGTATTAGGCCCTTTTTAGAATAATGACTATGTAAGCAGTTCTCATTAACAGATGGGTCTTTAGGGTAGCTCGACACCATGTACCCACTAACATATTTTTTCCACAGCCAATATGAAGATGTAAAACTAGGGTTTTGCTACCCCCTCTATATATATATGGAATATGGGATATGAGCCCATATATCTAGGTTCAGTTGATAGATAAATTATTACACACCCAACTTCTAACCTAGGGTGGTGGATAACTAGATTGGATAGTCCACTACGGTATTTAACCTGAGTCACTACATGCTCAACAAGGAGCGATAGTCCATGACCTATATTTGAATACATAAAAGTGAAGGCAAAGCAAAATAAATAATCATCTAGGTGGTTGCATCTATTTTCATTAGGTATTTCATACTAGATACCTACATATAAATCAGATAGTAGCATCGACACAACTGTCTCAAGTCGATGTGAGTTTTTAAGGCTGCAAAGGCATAATTTCTAGAATCAGATGATTATTATAAAATCCAAATCCAGTCCACTTTCTGCATGTTCTAGATCTATACTAGCATCAAAACCAACTAAGTGTCTTGTGTTTATTATCATTGCAATATCTATCATAGTTGTGCTTTATATCCTTAACATCTTAGCATAATAAATTCAATATATATTATATCTAAGTTTCGTAAACAATTTACCTGCTCTAGAGATAACCTACTTTCCTATGCCCTAAGTTATCTCTACCACTTTTAACCCTATATTATGCCTTTAATCTAGGTTATAGAGTTAAAAGGATTACATATAGTATAGGGTACAAGGATGGTAGACTATCTCTAGAGCAGACCGATTGTTTACGAAACTCAAATAAACATATACTAAATTTATTATGTTGAGATGCTAAAGATATAAAGTACGTTATGATAGATATTATAATAATAATGAAAACAAGATACTTATTTGGTTATGATGCTAATACAGATCTAGATCTAGAACAGGTATAAAGTAGACTAGATCTAGATTCTAGAACAATCTCTTGATTTTATAAATTGTACCTTTGTAGCTATGGACACTTACATTAACCTGGGATAGTTACATTGACACTTTTGTCTAATTTTGATGCAGGTGTCTAGTATGGAATCCCTAATGAAACTAGATGTGACCACCCAAATGCTTTTGGATTCTATGTCACCTTCACTTTGATTCATTCATACATGTGTCATGGACTATTGCTCCTTGTCAAATAGTAAAATCCTAGTTCTTCATCTTCATATTGGTTATGGGACAAATGGGTTAGTGTGCACATAGTGTCAAGTTACCCCAAAGACCCATATGTCAATATGCATTGCTTACATATCTAATACTCTGAAGAGGGCCTTAGACTTATGTAGTTCTCCTCTACGTGTTGGTTTGTGTGTCAATCATGCAATTTGTGATAACTACAACAGTAACCTAGCTTGTAACTTGGAAAATATGACTCATAGAATGCTCTTTTAGTACTTCAGACCCATAGATGTGTTGTTCCTATGACTGATATAAAAATATGAGAAAATAGAGAAGTTTTTCTCACTTGAGTACTTGATAGAATGCTTTTGGTAAGTTTCCTTGTGAGTTGCTAGGTTTTTCCAGGTTTGTGCTAAGTGAGGAATGAATGAGGATTGATCATGTATTTATACCAATCCCTTTAAGAATATGTCACCTTAAATCACTTACGTTGACCATAAAAATATGTTTTATTTGTAATTTAGATGAATTTAGGGCACTGGACACTTGCATTGGGGTAAGACACTTGCGTCGATGTAGGCATCTAACTAAGATGCAAGTGTTTAGGGAGTTATAAAATAAGTGCAGGTCTAGAATTTGTAGAGATGGAAGATAAAAAAGTTTATAACATTTTGAACAAGATAGAAGCCCTGAGTCATCAGAATAACATTGCTTAGACTAAGAGATAAGTAATTACACATAGAGAGATAGTGTATGCAATCCTTTTGGTAGTAAGAAAGGTCTATAAGTTGAAGGTACATCCATGATATATATTTACCAAGTATACAAGACTGAGTTGCTATATAATTTAGAAATAATGTCTACATATACTTGAGAAGTCACCAAAGGAGATGTAAATAATGTTTGCATTAATGTAGTTATGGAAACTAGTATTTGTGTTGGAGCATGTATTATCCCCATGGAAGATGAATTAATAGGAATTTGGTCCTCGAGGAACAAAGGTCTGAAAACATAATACATGCCCCCACTAGATGTAAGAATCAATGAGGTGCTTGAGGGGTGGGATAATGGTGGATAGGTATATCCAATAGTCCAAATATTTGGATTAATAACTGAAAATGGTTGTTCATTTATGCCTTTCACTTTTTTAGTTTCCAATATAATATTGAGGATCTTATTAAGATCTTCAAGATTTTGATGAATATGCTCTCAAAATAATGCAATAGATTTTACTTTCTCTTGATCTACTTGGTCATGTTCATTATTATCATGTGTTGCATTGTTTTCATGATCAGATTCATCCTCTATGATACCATTTTTAGTATTTTGTTCATTTTCATCATTGACACTTTTATTACTCATAGATTGCGACAATACATTGGCTTGAGACATATTTGGTGGAAGAAGAGGAAGCTCAAGATGGTCAATAGGTATACCATCTTTTCTAGCACTATGCCTAGGCTACATACAAATTAATATAATCAAGATATGAATAATTACTGCATCTTGAAAAATTAATTGACTAAAACCCTAGGGTAGGCTAGGATTTGCATAAAGAGACTCAGAGGTCTAGTTCACCAAATGTTTAATTATGATTTATAATTTTATTGGGTTAATGAGAAGAATAGCCTAAACTAAATATGGAATAGACTATTATATGAGCAGGGTAATTGATTAAATTCATATAAATAAATATTTTGAATAATCAAACTAAATCTGGTAATAACATGTTGGAGTATTTGGCTAGAAAGGAGTGAAATAATATTCAATAAGGAAGTAGGAGATGAAGATGCACTCCTTGATAAGATTTTGCAAGTGTTCAGGATGTTGATTTTAGTTTGGCCACCAAAAGATGGACAAATAGTTCCAAAATATGGCATGACTTTGGAAACTTGGAAAGGGTTACTATCTGGCATACCTAATAAGGGGAGTTGGAAGAAATAATAAAACCAAGAGAACCAATGTACATAGACATCCATACGGTGCAAACTATAATCTAAACTTTGATGGTGTTGCGAAGGCCAACCAGGTTGGATGGATACTGAGGGTATTTTTAGAAAAGCCCATAGAGAGCCTATCTTAGGGTATAGTATGTGCCTTGGGAAGTGCACCAACAATTTCAAAAAGGCAAAAGCTCTTTGGAGAGGACTTGTTATCTGTAGTTTAAATGACTGGAAGAGGCTTGAAATTGAAGGGGATTCTCAGATAACAAGGGACACATTACGAGTAGTCTATGCCTTTATATTGACAATTGTTTGTGTTTGAGTTTGTATGTAAATTTGTAATTAATTGCTTTTAGATCATGATTATGTAGACAATTTAAGGAATGGTCGATTCTACTATGGCTTCACATCAGAGAACATGGTGTTTAGCCAAAGTGTCCTTAATATTATTGTATTGTGCTTATATTCTTTGTTCATATTGCTCTTAGTAAAAGGGCATAATTAAATGTTTGTAATACATTAATAACACAGTGGTAGGCCATCATTAGACTTACATAAGATGATGGCCCCAATTGCATAAGTAATATTAGTTTGATGGTTTAATTAATAAAAAATAGTTTACATCTTTCCCTGCTTTAAATGTGTTTTCTTTTTCCTAGCAATGAAATATTTTGCTAATAATCTAGTGTGAAATCCATGTGCATCGCATAGAAATTAGTGTAAAAATACTAACGAAATAACTATAATACAAAATAAGCAACGTTTAATATAAAGGTAGAATCTCTAAACTTGTATTGTTAAAAACATTGAATGAATATGAAATGGTGCACATGTTGTTTAGCTACATGGAATTTTCCAATAAATTGCCATCTTAGTGTAGATAAAATTATTTATTTGGTATCATTGTAACAAAATAAATTTGGTAATCATTAATGCATGTACAACATTATAAATCATTCGAAAGATAAATTTAATGTTGATGAATACAATTACATGAGTGACATGATTGTATCTCCACCAAATTTTCATATTAAAATTTAATACATTATATCTCAATTTTATGACTAAATTTTTAATGATAACAATAATTATGTAAAATATATACCTATAAATTGTTAAATTACTTTTACTCAATAATTAACTAAACATAATAAAATATGAAAAAAAATAAGTGATTAATATAAACTAAAGCTCATAAAACCGTAAGTTATCGCAATGAAATTCCCACGATCCATCTTCTTATGTAAATAAATAAAAATTTAATAAAAAGAAGATATACAATGTGAATATAATTGTGGTGTTAAATTCTATAAAGGAATAAAAGAAGTGCAATTTCGGAACGCTTTTAAGATATTTTGGATTTTATTGTCCCGTATTTTGAACCGGAGTTTCTCGTCGGACGAAGAGTGTGAGCCGTACATAAAAATGTGTACATTTTTATGAAATTCCATGAAACTAAATCATTTAATTAAGTGACACCTGTCTCAATGCATGACATTTCAGGATCTTTAATGAAATGTGTAAGGTGGAAGTGCAATGCTAAAATGATTTTGGTTTCGGAGGATATTAAACATTTTCCTCCGATCCAAAATTATAGTTTCATGCATTGTTTTTTATGGGGAATTTTAGTTTTTTGAATTGAATGGACGCTAGATAATGTTTCCATAGGGGGGACCATATCAGGGCATTCTATGTAGGCGTTGGGGACGTATGAGGTGTCATTAATGACTGATAAGATATTGAAGGACTGAATTAATAACTAGACATTTCCATAGTCCATTTTAATGTGTTCACTTATTTTTGGTTTTAATTGTGTTAGAGCTTTCAGACATTGTCAATGGAAAAATGAGTGGTAAATGTTATTTGTTTATTTAGCAGTGAGTGATATCATTGAAGTATCAGATTCGGTGGAGATCAGATTCGGTGGAGATTTATTATGTCATTGATGATCTATCATGGAATACTTGAAGATAGTGGCAATGTAAAGTCCGTACATATGAGACAATCCGCTTTTTAAAACCCATATTCGATGGAGATTTGAAACGACATAAGTCGGTGGCAGGGGATAGAGATGAGTCGCACAGATGTTCTTGACGTCTCGGCACCAGCAGCGCAGCACGAGTCGAGACTCGGTACAGTGGGCCTTCACTGCAGAATGTGTGGACTCTCAGTAAATCAAATACAAACCAACATTTCAAAACTCCGAGAGCGCACTTTTTGTAGACATGCAGGGGTTAAATTTGACGGCCACCCTTGCTTGTCAAGAAAATTTTTTGTGACGGTTTTTAAGATAATGTCACTTTGCACGTAACGTTCATTTATCATTTTTGACTTTCATAATTTTATATAGAAATTAATTAAACTTATTGTTCATGTGATGGGGAAACCTGAACAACTCTCTAGATGGATATTTCTCAATATTTCTCAAGCGTTGAACAATTGAAAAATCTGTCTTTATGCAAATTGTCCATTTGCAAATTCCTATATAGAATCCTTCTTTCCTGCTACAGAAGTGTCAAGTGCATAGTTCTTCAGCAAACTCTGTTACCCGCGAACTATTTGTAATGATTGGAATGGCTCTGGAGGGTTTAAACTCAAAAATTTCCCTTGAGATTCTCATGACATTGGCTTTATGAGTAATCTGACTTTGGTTTTGCCCTGTTGACTTGTATTCACATATTAGTATTGGTTTATCTAAGCCTTAAGGCATGTAATATATTACAGGAATTCTTATGGTTGCTGGTGCACTGTCAGTAGGATATCTTCTTGGCTTGCTTCAACAAGAAGGATTTGGAAGCTCCATTTTTTAGAGAACGGTAGGCTGTGAAACCTGCAAGAAGAAAGAGCGATGCAAAATTTATTACATGTATCACCATTATCACACTTGCTTGAAACTGGTTATGTTCTAATACCAAGGCCTCTTTATCACAAGTCTTTTGCAGGGAAGACAGGGCAAGCCATCCAAGAAAAAAATGCCCAGTGCCGTCAAGACAGACAGACCTTCACTTATCCCTGTTGAGGGACAATTCGAAAATGATGATGCAGGTTGGATGTCCTTTGAAAAATTTATTTGGGATCTCTTCAAATTTGCAGCTGAAATCATAGGTGGTATTTTCACTTATTTGAGGGATTTTATTCTAATAAGAAAAAGGCCCCAAAAGAAAGAAGATTTATGGCCCTTACACGATACCGTCCCCATTCCAGATGACGATGTTGAGCCTCAGCCAACGTCCAAAACTCGTCAAAAAAAAGGAGATTTGTGGCCACTTAAGGACTCTCTTGTTCCAAATGACAATCACAAGCCTAAATTGGATCCAATCTGGAAAAATTCAGTTTCTTTCCAAGAATCAGATGATCATAATCCCACACATGAGCCCTTGAAAGTTCACAGTTTTCGAGTTCAACCCACCAGAGACATGAAAGGTGTTTCCAGCTACAAGGAGTTCAAGTTTCATAACAACTACATACGTGGTGATATGGAGGATCAAAACCATCTGCGGTCAGTGAGAAACTAGTCACTTGCCCCTCAAACTTATTATAAGAGGCATTATGATTCGAGCAATGAAGTCGTCGCTGGAGCAGTGCAACAAAATAGAGCAACAAATGAAAGTGAAAACAGGGCCAAAAATGAAAGTGTAGATATCAAGCCTATCGATTATGGCGATCCTTTGTATGATCACTAGAACATCAGAACAGGGGGTGTTAAATTCCTATCAATGTATGAATAGACATCTAGTAGTAAATATGTTCTGATTTAACATTAATATGGCAGAAATGTATGAACAAAGCAACCTATCTGATGGCCTAGGCACATGGATGCTTGAAAGCACACTTTGGAGCTCTGTACCTGTTGATGTTAGGTAGCTAAAACCCCCAGTTTGCACACATGAACTTAGCTATAGCTTTCCTATCATGTTAGTATGTCTCAGCATGTCAGTATTGATGTACAGTTTTTACAGCCGACAATTACTTTTAATTGTTTTTTTTCATCTATTATAACTTAGTCATAAGATGTATCCATTCAGCCGATAAGCAACAAACACAAATAGGTCCCTTGAACACAAGTAATGGTCTCTAAAAAACTTAAGAACAAATTATAGTTAACAGTATGAAATTCATAGCCATAGTCATAATTTTGCAAATATATTCAATGCCATAGTCACAATTTTGCAAATATATTTAATACTTGACTATTTCAACTCAATTTTTCATATGGCAGACCTATAAATGCACTAAAAATCCTGCAGCATACTCTTCGAGACCATCAACAGAAAATCAAGATATTCTAAATGTTATTTGAGAGAAGATTCTTGGTGAAGTAGACTCAAAATACATGTTGGAAATATGATACGAGGACAACCTTAGCTGTAGAATACAACTCTAGAATGGATTTGCCTTTTGCACTAGTTCCATCTTTACAAAAAAAATTAATGCATATCTTCAAAAAATTCAAATGTATATCTTCAAAAAAATCAAACATATATCCACCAATTTTGACTTGAAAAAACACTATTAAAAAAGTAGTGTAAGCAAAAACTTGAGTGTTCATTGGTTCATATGAAATACAATACCATTATAAATATGTTCACATAGAACATTCTAAGATATTTTAAATCCTTTTTGGTTTGACATCTTTCCAAATTTCATAAACCCTGTCCCAGTCCACCATTGATATATCAAGACTTATCAATGAAACTTGCATCAAGGCATCCAATGAGAGTTTTGTTCTCCATATATCTTTTATTATATTTTGCCTTGAAAATCCTCTCTCACATGCTGATGTACTTGTCGGGATGGTAAATATTGCTTGCCATAGTTTTGTCATATTTGGAAAGCTTGTATGTGAATCTGTAGCACCAAAAACCCTCCAAGCTTCCTTCATGCGGAATCCTTCACAACTAAAGTGAAAAGTATCAAAAAAATTATACAACTCTTTTAAACAACCTTCAAAATCAAAGAAAGCTTTTTCTCCCTCACATAAAGTATGTTGCAAGTGTTCAAAATTTTTAAGAAGCCGCCGCTTTGAATTTTCTTCTCTAGTATGTGCATCCTCTGAATAATGACAAGAGCTGAATAACTTTATAGAATTGAAAAATGAAAGATCTGGGAATCTTTCATTTAAACAATCTATAAGTTTTTGAACATATTCTTTAGCAAGTTTTTTGCAGCGCTCTAATGAACCATCATGTAAGGCTTCATTCTCTGTTTTGGTGGATCAACATAATCATCACGCACATTTGAAATTGCCACAAATTGTAATTCATGCCTATGAATGTGTCCATCCTGATCAATAATCTCTAAATAACCATATTTAGAGCTCTCTAAAAATTTAGACAAGTAACTTGTACCATTTGCAAAAGTGTTGGACCTTAGAAACCACCTGCTTAAAGTTTGTATAGTAGTATCTATGGCTGCCCTTAAAGTTGTGACATCCACATTCTCTTCTTGAAATTTTTTATTCAACTTGTTTAGTTCACATAATATATCTGCAAGCATATGCAAGAAAAATTGTAATGAGAAGATCCTAGCCTTATCATACCATGAGTCTCTCTTCTCACTTTTCCATAAAGTCAACAATGGAGGCATCAACACAATAATTCTTTCAATAACTTGTCCTCTTGAGAGCCATCTAACTCCATGAATTTGAAGATCTTGAAGTGTTTCAAGTTTCATGAGTTCTTGAAGAGCAATAAGTTAATTATGTCTTTTAGTAGAATTTTGGACCCAAGAATATACCTTATTTGCCAAATTTTCAACAAACATCAACTCAGGAAAAAATTTAGCAGCATCTTGTGCAGCTAAAGCCTCATGATGAGCAATGCAATGAATACCCATAAGATTGTGTACATCTTTTTTTAAAAGAGTAATGAATCCATTTTCACTCCCCACCATTGATGAAGCGCCATCTGTAGAAACTGCTATCAATCTTTTATTTGAAAGACCCCTTTCTTTCATCAAAACACATATTGCCTCATAGATTGCTTTCCCTTTTCCATCACACACATTTATGAGCTTTAGAAATTGTGAAATAGGTGGCCCCAACCCTTTTGAGTCTAGAAAAGTAGCATAAACTACAAGGTGTTTCTCTAAGCTTCGATCTGTACTTTCATCCAACATCAAAGAGAACAATGGACTATCTAGCATTTTTGCACTTTGTTCCTCTTCAAGATACTTAGATATGGAAAAAAGAAAATCATTTGCAGCTATATTATTTGTATATGATTTATAGTCCTTACTTTTCGGCATGTTTGGTGTTTCTAAATACATTTCAAGAGAGCAAAGGGACTCATATTTTGAGAGAGGCAAGTCTTCTTGCACAACCCAATAAACTAATTTCATAGCTGTGATGATTTTTTCCTTATTAGGATCATCAATGTTTGCAATGTGTTCTGGAATTGATTTTGCTTTCCCTTCATTTCCACATATCCATTTTGCTTGTGAAATTTTATGGATATTTGAATCTGCATGAGTAACTATTGCATCATGTTGCAAAGTAGTACAACCAGTTCCAGTGCCCCATGATCCCACAGATTTGTGTGCTTCACGATATATGCATTTCATAACTGTTTTCCCTTCATGCATTGCACATCTTAACCACAAAAATTTAACTTTCCATTCATCTCTAAACGCTCTTTTTACTCTAGCCCTTTTTTTGTTTTTTGTTGAAGCTTCCCCCTCTTCAAATTCTTCACCATACTCATCATTACACCCTAATATATTTAAATCTTCATTTAAATCAAAATTGTGATCCTCTTGCAATGAAGCTCTTGATGTTCCAGACCATGGGAAAACTTTCTAATTGAAGATTGATTTTTTTTATTTTGAGACATTTTAAATTATATACCACCTGTACAAACCAAATAACAAAATTAATAAGATATAAATATTAAATGTAATTATATAAAATTACATGTAAATTTTATTTAATACAATAAAGCCCTAATGATTATAGTTAAAATTATTTATTTCAAAATATAAATAATTTCATATGTCATTTTAAAATATTGTATAGATGATGATTATTTGTTTTGAATTCATTTATACATATTAATAAAATATTGTTAATTTCATTAATATTAATTAAATTTTATATTACAATTTTAGTTTTTTTATTTTATTAATATTAATTAAATATTTGAGTTATAATTTTAGTTTAAATTCATTTATACATATTAATGAAATATTGTTGATTTCATTAATATTAATTAAATATTTGTATTATAATTTCAATTTATGATTTTGTTAATATTAATTGAATATTTTTCATTTTATACATATTAATGAAATATCGTTAATTATTCTCGACTATTAATAATTATCAATTTATATTTATAATAGAATATAATGATTCTTAATTAATTTATACATATTAATAAAATATTATTAATTATTATTATGGTTTTTAATTAAATTGAAAATTACTATAATTTCATTATATATTTTCATTATCATGATTTTTGGATTGAAAGTTACCATTTTATTAATTATAAAAATACATTTAAAAGCTATTAAAAATAAACTTAGAAGCTATTATATTAAAATCTAAAATGTAACAAAACAAAATGCATTTAAAACAAAAAATGTAGAGTAGCACAGGGTGCAACCCTACTAATTTTGTTGTTCAGAACTTTAGGGTGGCCAACAGGGGTTAACACGCACTGTATGCAAAATAAGGACAAACACTAAGGGACAATGTGATTGCCGAATAAGTGACAAGACTACAGGAACTTCACAATAGGACAAATATTTACCTAAATAGATGGAAAATGAAGTTTTTATGATCAAATCTAGTATTATAATTTGCAACTAGAAAAACATGATTTAACTAAAGTGGCAAATTGGCAATAATGATTCTCAGAGCAGAATGAAAGCCAAAGCTAAGCAATACGAAAAAATAAACTATGAGATGAAAAACCAAGTTTAGATACTTACATAAAAAGCCAATGCAATTTTCAAGTGGGTACTGGAGTCTGGCCCTTGGGATACTTTTGCGGTGCTGTCAGACTGTCACTGCTAGTCTGCTACCCTATTCTACGGCGGCCCATATATTCTCAGTTTCTCACTGTCACACGCTGTCATGCAGGCTGCAATTGGGGGGAAATTGGAATGGAAATTATGGAATGACCAGTGGCAAAGAGTCAAAGACCAACCCTCTTCAACTACCATGACAATTCATCAATGCTCATTACTGAGGTGGAGATTTAATATATATTTAGCATAGGCTAAAAATTTATGAGGTAGGCAAAACTCATACATGATGTTGAGAATAGTTTAAAAGGGCACCTACGTGTCACGAGATTGGCCATTCATCAACCGCCACTGTTGAAATAGCTGTCTGACAGAGATCGAAATATCTGAAGCTGCACTGTGATTGGATCCGTCTTCCACTAGCATGATGCAGAGTGCCTACAAGTCTACGACCTACCAAGAGGCGAAGCAAGCAATGCTACACCATAAGCAAAGTCAAATAAGTATTAACGATGTGACCTGCTAGCTCTATGTCAAGACGCGAATGCTTGGAGCCCGCGTACTATGGTGCCGTCAGGCCAGAGAGACAGACGGAGAGTCAAACTCGAGGAGTCGGGAGTCGAGAATTGAGATTCTGGATCCGGAGGGCTGGAGGCTAGATCGAGATGCTAAGCTAGTGAACTTCTAAACTTAAGGCATATAGGCTTAGCCTTATATAAAATTAGTACGGGTGTTTTTTAAAAGTGAACGTCAAAATGATAGTTTTTAAAAAAAAAATCACCATCCTTCATTATGGTTTAAAAAATTTGGAAGTATTTTACGTTTAAAATGGTAAAAAAATGTTTAAACAGGGGTCAAATTTAACCCTTGGGCCAGAGAGACAGACGGAGAGTCGAACTCGGGGAGTCGGGAATCGGGATTCCAGAATCGGAGGGCTGGAGGCTAGACCGGGACGCTGAGTGTAATGTCCCCAATTTTCTATTATAATGATTTAATTAATTAATTAAATTGTTATGAAAATAAAATTGACTTCTTCTAGAAGTTTCCTGGGAAGGCTTTAAAAAGAAGGGGAAAGCAAAGTATTGGCATTATCTAATATCTTCTTTTACAAAAATTATTCTGAGAAGCTTGAATCAGTGATTCAGCTGGAAATCTCTGAGGACGAAACCCTTCAATAGATTGGCGAAGAGTTGGACGAAACCCCAGCACTTTGTCGGAGGTGGATTCGAGACGGAATCCAGATTGTGCATATTGGTCAGATCGGGAGCTTCAGAGGCCATTCACAGAGTATACCAGGGTTCAGCCTATGCAAACGGGTTCCAGGTACTTATTCATTGTTTAGTTTCCTGATTTATATATTTTATTTGCATATTGGGTTCGGGTACGGAATCCGTACGGATAGACAGATCGGCACCAGGCCGTACCAGCAGGGTCAGAGAAAGGAAAGGGCACAGTTCGGCCGCAGGGTTTACACAGAGACCGACATCGGCATATAGACCGACATCGGCCGATTATCTACCGACGCCGGCAGTCAGACAGTCACAGGCAGGCAGAGGTAGCCCTCAGACAACCGACGACAGCAGGGTAGCGACCGACGTCGGCATCATCAGCGACCGACGTCGGCGACTGTGTTTTCTGGACACAGCAGGCCGAGAACACGCAATCCCAAGTTTTTATTTCCAATTTTGTAGTTGTTATAATAATTGGGTTTTGAGACCAATCTGTAATAATTTTATAACATCTGGGCTATAGTATCAGTTACATTCGGTTTAATATCTTTGTCCAATTGATTGAATGCTGTAACTAGTGGAAATCAATTTTATTTACTTTCAATCCTAGTTTGGGATCTTTCAGTGGTATCAGAGCCATGCATCTTGCCAGCCTGTAGGGGTAAAACTATTTTATTTCTATGCATCCTGGAAGATTTGATAGAAGCCATAGATATTTTACACGTAGTAGAGCTCAGTACGAGCGAGAGTTGGGTTTAGGACAGCCACCTATCATGGCCGAAGAACAGAGGAATGCCCATAGAAACCAGGATGAAGAAGAAAGGGAGATGATGAGGACTCTCATCACTACCCAGCCCAGGATTGTTCAGGCTCTTGACAGATTACAGGATACCATGGAACGTTTAGAGGTGGATAGACACAGAGGTAGAAGGAATAGATCAGCTTCAGTGACTAGTAGTGTTCATACCCATCACTCCAGTCAGCATAGTCACCATTCCCGTTCTTCAGTGGGGAGTTCCCGTCATTCCTCTAGGCGACATCATCATCATACACCTACTCCTAATAGACCATTACTACCTCAGTTTGTACCAAGTGGACAACCAGCACAGGTGGAACCACCAGAGATGGGGTTCCAAGAGTCCGTTTTGGCAGCCACAGCAGAGTGGAGAGCTTTACCCCCAGAGGTTAGGGAGGTTTTTCCTCTTCCCCAGTATTGTGCACAGCGTAGGGACACAGCGAGACTCAGGGGAGATCGGGGTAATAGACCGCCACAGCAGCAGCATAATCATGACCTCAATAGAGCTACGGGGAAGATTACATTGGCTTCATATAATGGCACTGGAGAGACTAGTGCAAGAGCTTGGGTCCACAAGCTGGACATATATCTTTCTTTGAGGCCCATGCCTGAGCGTGAGGCCATTTAGTTTGCAGTGTTACATCTAGAGGGGATTGCATATGATTGGTGGCACCATGGATTGGTCACCCAGGATCACGCCTTAGTTCACTCCTATGCTGAGTTCACGGAGAGACTTATTGCACGGTTTGACCATAAGGATACAGAACTTTACTACAGGGAGTTGGCTCATCTTAGACAGAGTGGACACGTAGAAACTTATATTAATGAGTTTTAGCGTATTGCGGTTATGGTACCTGATATGCCTCAGAGACGGAGTGTGATGTTATTTATTGAGGGGTTACAGGATAGACTTAAGGGACTGGTACGTGCTTTCCAACCAGCCACTCTTAAGGATGCCATTGATGTGACATTGAGACTGGATACTGTACCCACTTCTTATCAGGGTGATAAGAAAATAGCTGCGGAATCTCAGCCTATACAGAAGGCCAATACACCACAAATTAAAGAAGGGCCATCCTCTACAAATCCTTGGATGAATCAGGAGACTAGGAATGACTTGAGGAGGAAAAA
Source organism: Torreya grandis (assembly GCA_037957365.1). Lineage (NCBI taxonomy): Eukaryota > Viridiplantae > Streptophyta > Pinopsida > Cupressales > Taxaceae > Torreya > Torreya grandis. The sequence continues at coordinate 1,584,341 of JARHVA010000316.1, forward strand.
GTTATGTTTTTCCTGCAAAGACCCATGGGAACCAGGCCACCGTTGCATGGGTAAAGGAAAGGTTCATTTGATTGAAGTAACTTCTGAGTGTGGAGATGAGGAGGTTCCTGATACGGACATTGAGGATAATATTGAGCAGGATCAGATACAGTTGGAGTTAGACACCCCAGAGCCTTTGGCATCAGCGAAAGCAATTATGGCTACTCTCTCCAGTTATCCTAACTTTCATGCCTTTCGGTTGAAAGGTACACTTGAGGGTAAGTGGGTAGTGAGCTTGGTAGATACAGGTGCTACACATAACTTCATTGACCGGAAGTTAGTGGGAAGGCGTGGATTACAGTATGAGAAGTTTGGTGGTTTCGGGGTAAAGGTGGCAGATGGTGCAGTATTGGGTTGTACCAGACGGATTCCACAGCTCAGCATTCAGATGGGGACTTACACTTTGACCGATGATTTTTATGTGTTTCCTTTAGAGGATTATGATGTGGTCTTGGGCATGCAGTGGTTACAGGGTATTGGGCACTACATTATTGATCACCGCCATATGCAATTAGAATTCCTTTCTGGGGGAAGGAAGATTATCTTGAAGGCAGCACAAGATGGAGAACCTAAGGAGGGGTCATATCACAGGATGGAGTCTCATTTTACAGGCGATGTGGTAACTAATTCTATTTGTTGCAGGGCATTTTCCTTTCCAATTATAAGTCAACACCCTTATGGGGATTGTGAGAGTTTGTTAATCAGAGTAGCGCAGCGGCTTTTTTCTAAGTCTAAGGTATGTGATGGTGAATTTGCTAATTACATATTGAGGATTATCACACTACTCTCTAGAAGAAACAAGGTGAATGTAGTCACAGATATTTTCCAGCCTGGTGTTTCTGACAGAAGAATTTGCAAGTTTTCGAGAATAACATGGGATCCAGGAAGTTGGTGTTGGAAAGAATTGCTTGAGGACAAGCAATCTCCGGGAAGGGAGGACTGTAATGTCCCCAATTTTCTATTATAATGATTTAATTAATTAATTAAATTGTTATGAAAATAAAATTGACTTCTTCTAGAAGTTTCCTAGGAAGGCTTTAAAAAGAAGGGGAAAGCAAAGTATTGGCATTATCTAATATCTTCTTTTACAAAAATTATTCTGAGAAGCTTGAATCAGTGATTCAGCTGGAAATCTCTGAGGACGAAACCCTTCAGTAGATTGGCGAAGAGTTGGACGAAACCCCAGCGCTTTGTCGGAGGTGGATTCGAGACGGAATCCAGATTGTGCATATTGGTCAGATCGGGAGCTTCAGAGGCCATTCACAGAGTATACCAGGGTTCAGCCTATGCAAACGGGTTCCAGGTACTTATTCATTGTTTAGTTTCCTGATTTATATATTTTATTTGCATATTGGGTTCGGGTATGAAATCCATACGGATAGACAGATCGGCACCAGGCCGTACCAGCAGGGTCAGAGAAAGGAAAGGGCACAGTTCGGCCGCAGGGTTTACACAGAGACCGGCATCGGCATATAGACCGACATCGGCCGATTATCTACCGACGCCGGCAGTTAGACAGTCACAGGGAGGCAGAGGTAGCCCTCAGACAACCGACGACGGCAGGGTAGCGACCGACGTCGGCATCATCAGCGACCAACGTCGGCGACTGTGTTTTCTGGACACAGCAGGCCGAGAACACGCAATCCCAAGTTTTTATTTCCAATTTTGTAGTTGTTATAATAATTGGGTTTTGAGACCAATCTGTAATAATTTTATAACATCTAGGCTATAGTATCAGTTACATTCGGTTTAATATCTTTGTCCAATTGATTGAATGCTGTAACTAGTGGAAATCAATTTTATTTACTTTCAATCCTAGTTTGGGATCTTTCACTGAGCTAGTGAACTTATAAACTTAAGGCATATAGGCTTAGCCTTATATAAAATTAGAACGAGTGTTTTTTAAAAGTGAACGTCAAAATGACAGTTTTTAAAAAAAGATCCCCATCCTTCATTACAGTTTAAAAAAAATTGGAAGTATTTTACGTTTAAAATGGTAAAAAAGCGTTTAAACGGGGGTCAAATTTAACCCCTGAACATAGGTATTGTGTGCGGCCTACGAAATTCAAGAGACCCTTTAAAGAGTCCACACGTGTAACAATATCGAATCTTTGAAATAGTTCGACTATATGTGAGTGATTTTTTTTCCTTGCTTGGCGCATATGATGGGAATCACTTAACCCAGCACTATTCAATTATCCATTTATAAAATTATTAAAAATGTATTCGAAATTTAATAAACAAATTTTACTTAAAGAAGAGATTATAAAATAAGAGTCGTGATATGGTTTTAGTCTTTGCTGTTAAGAATATTTAGAGTTAAAGAGTTTTGAGAAACATCACCAACTTTATGGTTCAGGGTGAAGAGTTTTTCCACGTAAATATCTAGGCAAGACCCCATTGGGTGGAACCATTAATTTATTATAAGTGATTGTGGAAAATTCATCTAGTATATTCATTGTGGCTTAATTATTATTATTAAAACTATATGTGACTCTATGATTTATAACTTAGACTTAGTAGCTTGATATCATTTTGAGGCTTAGAGTTCCAATTTTTTGTGGTGGTCATGGGCAATTCATGATGATGTCACATGATGCTTATCTTCGTATTATTGCTATTGTGGCCATTGGTAGCCATATGTGTAGACACTACAATTTCGTATGTCTTATATAAATTATTTTTTGGTGTAGGCCTTTGATTTATTATTTCATCCTAAATACCCCTATACTAAAGTCTAACTTATTTACCGTTAGGTACTCGGTAATTTGTTTTTACACATTACCATTTTACCATCTTAACCACCAAAATCTAATTACAATTTATAAATCCTAACCCTCTAACAACTTACCCTCGTATAAACGTGTTCCTAACAAACCCACTACTTGTAATCCTAAATTACCTCACAGTTGGAACAAACCAAAGTGGATGAAAGCTAACTTTTGCTAAAAAGGGTGAATCAGTAACGATTCTCCCATGATTGGCATATATTCTCCCAATTGACATTAATCTATATATACAAAGGTGGTTCTTTGATTCTAGGGCCATAAATTTTCAATCTCGAAATGTTGCTTAGATTTATTTAGGGGAATTAAAGGTGAATGTTAGCTCCACACTGTCAAAATTAGGCTATAAATGGTCCACAATAGCTATCACAATCTAGGAAGATCGCCTGCACTTACAGAAATAAGATACATTCTACCTACCTTTGTTTCATGGTAAGTGCTCTATGTTGAACATCTCTTTTCTTATTTCATTATGTTATTTCCTATTCATTTCAGTATAAAAACATATCAGATATCCCCAGTTTCATTTTTGGATTGTCTTTAGTCATCATGTAGCCTTCTGGGTATAACCTTGTGTAGTTTTAACATAATCAATGTTGATTCATCTTAATCAACACCGATTCATCTGAATCGGCTAATTCTGCAGGATCAACATTGATCCTTGCACTTTGTTTTAAAATCTGAGCCATTCAATTCTAAAACTCTATATTGGATCAGTCTAATTTGATTTTCTATCTTTCTAAACATGGAATTTACTTGTAGATGACTCTGCCCAAAATTTCACATGACGTAATTAATATCACTGATCTACCCATCGTCTCTCAACCTTTCTTCACTGGCCAAAGTGACATAGCTTTGAGTTAGTACTTTATGCCACTATTTATTCTCTCTCAGTTGAATCCACTTCTGACCAATTAGATGCTATACAAGAAGATGTGAATTCTGCTACAACTTATTGGGATGAATATTTAGTTTATATTTATAGTTTAAATGAAGATTAGTTCATAATCATTTTATGATTGCATCCATATCGTATCTTTATATTTTGTAATTTCAATGTTTATTATCCACTTAATTGTGAAAATAGTGAACTAACATCCACTTGAGGAAGTTCATAACTTCCTGGAACTAGTTCCAAACTAGGCACCTCACTTATCTATCTATTAATCCATTTTATCCAAGTTGTTTCATTGTGTGTAGGTTATTCTTCTAAGCCAAAAAGAATTTCCCTTATTCATTGGATTCAAGTGATGCGTAACCATCTTCTTATCTCTAGGTATTCTTCATAAACCCTGCATTTTTAAAGTTTTGAGTAGATAATTAAATTAAAAGGAATAAACAAAAAAATTACTATTACATTTTGGCATGCCCAGTGGGACCCCTAAGGTCTCAATGTTCTTGTTTTTTTTTCATTGTGAAATTGTTCATTATTTTCCTATTTTCTTGATTGTTTGTCTTCATTCAAAAAAGAGAAAATCCAAAAATTCTTACTTTTCCTTTTAAAATTAAAAAAAAATTGCATTCATCCTTTGCTTACTTAGATAATTCACATAGACTAATCTAAACGAATCAATAGATTGTAGGAATCACACCTTCTCACACACATCCAAAACCACATAATCTTAAAATGCGAATTTGAAACATTTTCCTACCTAAGATGAACCCACTTGGATTTCATCACCAAGGGAAAAATTGACTCGATGTACTGGCCAAGTATAATTTTTTTGAAAAGAAGTATAAAGACTAAGCACTCGATACCCTTACTGATGCGGTGTGTGAAGTGAGGGGGTAGGCCCTAATACCAAGCCACATACATTCTTCCAACACAGAATCAGGGCTCAACATACCTTCGTGTATATAGAGATTCCCATCCTTAAATGAAAACTTGAAACCATCTTTAGATTACCATTTTTTAGTACCCTCACTGACTTTTTTCCTTATCACACTCTAAATTTAATTTCTTAAAAAATTAAAATCTTTTAAGTATGTTTTGTAGTGTGTGTCCTTGTTTCTACTAAAATGAAATAATCAAAAAGACTATTGTGTGCCTTTTTATTTCATTTCTTGATTTTTCTTCATTCTACATGGTTTTGACGTGACAATAATTGCTAAATCAAACTAAATCCCTAGTCTCATCCTCATCCATGGAAAACTCCCTAAGTCCTCCTACCTCTTATGAGTCTATGGGGGAGGGTATTCCCCAGTTATATACTCAGGGAGATCCTAAATTTTCCACCATAATGGATAGTTCCAATCACTCTTAACCATTACCTTACCACTCAAGCCATCCATATCCCACTTTCCCCTCATACATAGTCTTCTAAGAATTTTTTTGGCATGTCCCTAGAGGAACCTGAAGGGTTTACCATAGCCATGGTTTCCTCTCTCAACAATCCTCCCCCAACAGGTTCCAATACTAACACTACACAACCTTTAAACAATCCACCTCTACTAACATCTAGTGGTCCATCACCAACTAGTATTCGATTCCAAAATGTTGCCATACCTCAACCTACGTTTGTTCTACCTCCTACCATGACACCTCAGAATGTAGTGATTTTAATCCCAATATCCCTCCCACCCATCCAAACTAGTATAGCTTCAAATCCCCAAACTCAACCTTTGCAATAAGTTCCCTTAAGTCAATCTCTTTGGTAGTACATCCCATTGACTACCCAATACATAGCTCCCTCACAAGCCCTTAGGTCTACTTATGTACCCTTACAATCCCCATAGTATGTGGAGGCATCCCAACTGATTATGACCACTTCAATTGGTTATCCTTTGACACAACCCTTTTCCACTCTGTTTCATACTTATCAACATCTGTAAAAGAATTTCTTGGGGAGTATTCCTCAATATAATACCCAATATGACCTTATGAACATCTTTATGAATATGATGGCAAATCCGGAAGCCTTTACCTTTGAGGAGAAAAATATGTTCACTTATGAGCAAATTTTTAATGAACCCATTAATCCAACTATCCCTATTAAACCATACCCCTCGTAATAGAAACTTCCAAAATTTATGAAATTTCAAAACAAGGAAGATCTTTAGCAACACATTTGAGCGTTTAGACATGCTTGTTATCTTATAGGCCATGATGATGTTCTTGTCTTAAGAATGTTTTCCATGTATTAGTTTGATCAGATTTAGACTGGTACAATTCTATCCCTCAACATTCCCTATTCTCTTTTGGTCAACTAGCCCAGATCTTTTTAGAGCACTTTTCCATTAACATCACAAGAAAAGTGACCATAATTGACCTCTATGCCATTAAACAATTTGATGATGAATCTATCACTGATTTTGCGGCTAGATGGCAGAGTCTTATAAACCAACTTACTTTTTCCCTTCTTTTACGCATATTTTTTACACCCCCTAATTTTTTTAAAAGCTATACTTGCTATCATAGAGATGACCCTGCCATGAAACCTAAAACTGTGTCAAGGACCTTGTTGATTAATAGTATGTTTAGATGCATCTTTGATTATGAAATGGTAATGATTAGTTGATGAATACCTACTTATGTTTTAAGTGGTTTCAAAAAGTATGGTGGATTAATGAATACAATATGCATATATAGTTGTGTGATCAGTTATTTTGATGATTCAGTTTAGTTCAGTTTGAGGCAGTTCTAGTTGGAAAATATATTTTTAGTTTAGACATATTTGTAATGGTTTTTTATTTTCATTGATCTAATTCATGGTTCAAAAAAAATTATGGTGATATGCCATTTTGAAAAACATTACATTTGACATTAATACATTCAAAATCTCTTTTAAAGGTTTATATTTGATGTATGACTTAGTTTCATTCACTGCTGATGATATGATGGATATTTGAAGTACTTATATGCTTAAGTTGATTAGGTAATACTGTCATTTTATTTCATCTAAATTGCAACCCTGTTCTTTTATCTGATGATATGGTTGCTTGACTACATGGTTAAGATCATGATTACCTAGTTGATATTCTAAGTCTCAGTCGTTTTAAGATTTGAATAAGTATTCAAATATGGTGAATATAACATCAAGGCATATATACCACTCTTCATATCTCATTGGGTGTAGACTTATATAAAGTTAGTTATCAACCTTAAACTTGTTTATAGAACAAAATTTTGATATTATAAGGTTTATTTTGAGATTTAAAGGAGTATATACTTATGTTTACTTGCTTTAAGATATTTAAATAATCAAAAGGGCTATCGTAGTTTACATGACACAACTTAAGATCACGATATTAAAAGAGTTGGTGATTATAAATTTTATCATGAAGTTTGTAGAAGTATTTAGACCCCTTGGATCGATGACAAAGCAAGATCAAAGTATCTGTCGAGTTGGAGGTTGGTTGGCACCATGGTAATGTGAGTTGGCATGAATATTGAATGCAGGAGTATGGTCTTGAAGTTTCACAAAGTGTTAAGGATTTTTGGTGGAATGGAGAGTTAATGCAAGGTGATATTACCTCGAATGATGAAAATTAGTTGAGGTTTAGTATGAAGAATGGTCATCTTTAAATTTGACTATGTTGACAAATGACTTTGCAAAATTTGTTAAAGTACTTTGGGTTTATTGTGAACCAATGAGGTTTGGGCATGACTATCAGTTAGATATGGAAGCAAGTTGATGGATATAAGTTTTTTGATTTCTCAGTTTTGGATCATTTTCACAAGCTTCTTATAGAAGTAGAGCTCTGGTTCATCAGAATTTGGAGTTTGCAGTAGAGAATTCTTCAAGATTTTTTGTTAGGTAGATTTTGGGAGTATTACCAAGTATGTCTATACAAATTTGATCAATTTTCTTTGAAAATATTGTGGCAAACATGAAAAAATTTGAGATTTTCAGTGAAAAGGAAAGGTTTGGTTTGAATTTCTTGTCTGCATGACGATTAATAAAGTTCTGAGCATTTATTTTTGAATAGTTATGAAGGACTATGGGCAATGGTTTTAATTTTTTGAAAACCCTCCTGCATGTAGATGTTCTAAGAGATTGTGATGATTTTCATTAATTATTTGGATAGTCTATTTTTTGCATGGTTGAAATTGTTGTTGGTTGTGAATAAATTTGTATTAATGATGGGAAGCTTTAAAGGCTGAGGTTTCTAGTTTTTGACAAAACTCACATGAAAATATCTATTTTGGATTTAAAATATTTTGTTATTGGTTTTTAGTTAACAAGAATTTTCAATCCGGGTGTCTGTTAGACCTAGGGTTTATGAAAATGATTCAAATAATCTATGTTTGATGATTTATTAAGCACTCACATTTGGAAGAATAAATGGTTTCCTTTTCTATCAAAGAAGATATTATTGCATGGATAATATTTGAATAGTTTGGTTTGATGTATTATGGAAATATGGGAAATATGCGAGATATGTAATTGGAAGATATCAAAAATGTTGAAGATTCAATTTTCTTTCATACTATGCAAATGGTTCTCATAATATTTTTGTTTTACCAATTTTAATACAATGTATGCATTTCTTCTTTGTATCTTGAAAGATGAGTTACTTGCATAATTTGGTTTTGGATCAATTGATGGATTTTATGAATATTATTTATGAATTGACAGTTTTGTTTTTGATTCAAGGTTTGATGGTTGCCATTTTAAGGGGTTCTATTTGATATATTTGTGGAGTCACGTTAAAATATCAAGCTTATTGACATTATTTCTCAAAATCCGAGCCTTCATCTTTAAGCATAATTAAAGATTCGGTCCTTTTCAGAAGCATTTGGAGAGTGTTTAGTTTTTGTGTGCATGAAGGTTAGTTTGTTCATATACCTAGATTTTTGTGCTATACACATATATATCTTGGAAAATAATGTCAATATTTTGGCAAGCTTTAGTATGCAGTCTCATTTGGGTTATGTTGTGGCATGGATAATGGGTTCTCTTAGTATCTGTGAATATATAAATTCCATATTTCTTTTAGTCTTTGGAGATGGCTCAACTGTTAATCTTTGAGGTTCTCATTTTATGGGTCAAAAGTATTATTTTGACATGAAAGGTTATTAACTAGTTAGGGTTTTTACATAAGTTAAAGATTTAAATTTGTTTAAAAACCCTAATCTGAAAAATTATGATATGCCCCTTTTTCAATAGTTTTATATCACTTTCAAAGGTTGTATCAAAATATGGGGATCATCTCAGAAAATCTAAATATATAGTTTCAGTATAAATGATTTATGGTTGACAGTTTTGGAGTTTGGAATCATTATGTGTAAATTCGAATAGAATCAGTCGACCATGTTGAAAATGATATGGCATAATTTTTTATAAATATATGTGGATAGTCTTGAATAGATGCAGAGCTAATTTAAAGGACATGATATTTTATTTGAAGTTTAATCTCAATATTGAAGTTTTAGGTTTTATATTGAAAATGGATATTGAAGTTAGAATTTATTTATACTTCTCATTTGGATGGCTCAGTTTTAGAAAATTTAGAAAGGAATCAGTCTAGTTAGAATAATATTAAAACACAGTCATTTGTCTCTGGAATAGTGCAATATTGTGACAGACATTTTGGTTTACATTTGGCATTATTCTATAAAGATAATGTGACATTGAGATATTGGTTGAAGATTTTAGTTGATTCAGATACAATGTGATGAAGTTCAGTTTATGACATAGTTTTAGTTTTATTTGATGAGTTATTGTAGCCTTCAATTTTATTTCTTTGGATATTTTTTGTTTCCCAATCTTAGATTTGATTGTTATCTTTTGGATTAATCATTATGATAGGGTGGGATCAACCCAATTTGGAAAGAATTAATGATAATAGTGGATGGGGACAAAGTTCCAATAGTGATGCTAACCAGTCTAATTCCAATAGAGGTTTTTCTAAGGGTGGTTTTTGTGCAAAAAACTTTGGCCCTAGATTCTATAGGGGAACAAGAATGTCCATACACTTTGATGATCATGATCCTAAATTTTGGGATATTTTAAGTAATTTTCCTGCTAATTCAGTAAATAGAGGATATAGAGGTAATAAAAGTTTTTTGGATGTAGGTTTGGAGCTTGTACACCTTCCCAAAGTAGTTCATCCCATCATTTGGATCATGACCCTCGACACTTGCCACTTCAGCCTCCTAATATTGAAAGAGTTGAACCAATTGTTGATCCTTTACCTACAAATCAATCCACATAACTTAAAATAAAAATTGTCCATGCTAAGAATTTTAAGGGTTTGGATATCCCTTCAGATGTACCTTCCCCTTCTCATGTAGAACTTAATGGGAAATGTAAAAGGTTGAATTCAGCTGCTGCCCATAGTGAGTCTCTCTTAAGATATGAAAGGTTGAATTTGGGAGTTCAAGGTTATGCTGATAAAAAGAAGACAATACACATTCCACCTTCTACTTATAAAAAGAGGACTACAGAAAAAAAAAGTTGATAGCTAATTTTAGCCATAGACACCAAGGGAAGTCATAATGTTGAAAAGAATCAAATTAGAAATCAATGACAACACAACTAATTCATGAACTAGATTGGTATCATTTCCTCCTATAGAGATGGAGTATAATGTTTGTCTTTATGAACAAGATAAAATGTGATTGAAGTGTTGTCTGATTCAAATGATTATTGGCTATCCAAAGAATAAAATTTGTTTTATTGCTGAAATTTTTAATGACAGAACTTGATATTTCAGTTTGGTACTTTGATTTTCAGACCTTGATAAATTTTGAAAAATACAACAATTTTGGAGTTTTGATATGGATATATATGCTTAAATAAATTGATATACATTATGGATTAATATGAATAAGATTTATCAAATTTTGACTTATTTATAATTATGATTAAAATTATGTATTCTATTATATTATTAATTAATATGGGTCTCCACCCATTAAGATTAGTACCGGTCTATATTTATAATAACTTGATCAATTAAGACTTTTAAAGTCTTAATTAAGTCTCTCCTAAACTAATAATTGTTATAATTAATTGATTTTAAAAAAAGGTTAATTAGTTAACATAAACTAATAACTAACTAAAGTTAGTTATAACTTATTTACAACTAAGTTTGAAGGTATAAGAAGAGATCAAGGACTCATTTGAAGATAGAAGAACAATAGGTATTGAAGACTTTTTTACTTTTTGAAGTCAATTTTTCATCTTTCTTCTTTCTATGCAACTTCTTTGAGATAATACAACTTTGATAGATAGACCCAATGGTACTTTATCTAATGATTGAGTAAATTTTTATGCAACACATGTATATCCAATTTTTTTTATCATTTAATATTGATTATATGAAGTTCGCTAAGCTTAACATCTTTTGATGATTGCTATTTGCAGTCTTATTGATAGATTCTAAATATTTATCTTGAATAATGATGAATATTTCACTATTTTGTGACACTTCATTGATCTATTTTGATTGTAAAGTTGTCATTCAAATTTTTGTATAAAAATACTGTTGATTTTTTAAATAAAATTTACTTTTTTATACTAAGACGACTCTCTTTTGAGACATGCATGCTTTATTGTAATCTATTTAACTTTAATATAATTTAATCTTTTAGTTTTCTTCTAAATCTGACTTTATTTTTGTTTTCTGGTGATCTTTTCAGCATTAGTTTGAATCATTAGTTTCGTTTCTATTTTAGATTCTAATTAGTTATTAATTTAGATTTATATTTTCTCTTTATTTAGATAGTTATAGATATTTATTAGATTCATAGTTTCTTTTAGATCTGTTTAGAATTTAGCCTTTTAAAGTATTTAAAATTAATCTTTTTCTATTATTAATTAGTTTGTGTTTTCATTTAATAATCTTTTGTGTTCTTTTATGGTTAGTCATTTCATAACTTAGTCATGTTAGTTTCTTTATTTAATTTTTGACTTCTTAATAGATTTAAAAATTTGTCATTAATTAACTTTGTTTAATTTATATCTAGTTTTAATAATTGTTATTGTTATTAAATTTATTTCTATTTATTTAGTTTTAGTTTATTTGTTGTCCTCTTTTAGTCTCTTTCTTATTTTGAGTTTGTGTCTTGACTAGATTTAATTTGTTTTCTTAGTTCGCTGTCTTTATTAGTTTTTTATATTTTCCATAGAATTTAGTTGTTTACTTTTCTTAGTTTGTTAGTTGTTTGTTCTCTCTCTCTCTTTTATTTAAGGGATTGAATGTCTTATCTTTCTTTATATTGACTCTGTCTTTTCTCTTTCAATTATATTTTGAAGTTCACTTGAAGAACATTATAGCAAAGAATAAGATATTATTTGAATATACAAACATAACTAAATCGAATTTCTATTATTCAAGAGACTATCTAACTCATAGATTTTATCTATTAGATAGAATAGATTACAGATTCTTATCTTAATTGATTTATGATTTGATAAATGTATTTCTAATTGCTATAATAGAATAATTTTTTTTGTTAATTTGTTGAATATTTTTTAAAAATTATAATAACCCCCCTCACATCTTTAAGATCATATATGAACATTTAGAACCCCACAATTAGACTAGTATGATTCTAAATTGACCTTCATGATAAGTGAAAGGGTTGATTCATTGATGGTACAATTTTCATTGTCAACAAATTTAGTGACTCCATTAGGGAAAAATTCATTCAAAATTTGAGTTATTTTCAGTCTTATTTTCTTCTGTGTTAATGGTTCTTGGAGGTCAACCTCCTATTATTCAATCTAGAATAGCTTTAGAAAATGATCAAGTTGATGTTGCTTTCAATCTAACATGTTATGCATGGTATAATTATTCTGAAAGTCTTTATTAGATTATTGAAGTAATAAATCAAGAGGAAGAGATTACAAAATTTGAGATTGATTGGCATTCAAATCTTACACATGAGACTTAACAAAATATTCTTAATTTAAATAGAAAAATTCGAGAAGATAAAGATAGAGTTTTAGCTATTGATCTTAGACCTATGACTTATTTTCTTTTTGATTCTTTTTCTTTTAATGATTTTGTCATGCTTAATTAAACTACTAATATAAATCTATAATTAGATCAAGTGCATTAGGGTCAAAATAATCAATATGTTCAGGTAGAAACTGTTAAAACTTTCAATGGGAGATCAACTAGTAGGAGAACAACTGGAGGTAAATTAGAGACTATATGATCTGTTTCATGGGTTACAAAACAATAGAGGACAAGGAGATCTCACTGAAGGTGAAGATGAAATAGAGGCTCAAGAAGAATGTCAAATAGATATAACACCATAGATTTTCGCTAATCCAATCAATGTCAGAAACTATCCTAGTAAGTTACTTTCTCTTAAAGGATTAAATATACCAAAGTTTTCTAGTACTACTAGAGAATCTTGAGAAGATCACTTAGAATCTTTCAAATTAATTTTTACTACTCTTGAGATAATTAATAAAAATATTTTCTTAAGATTTTTTTCCCAAATATAAGAAAGTAAAGCTTATCAAGCATTTGTTAGCTTGTCTACTTAGGTTATCAACAATTGGAAATATGTAGAGGATTGGTTAGAGTTATCTTTTAATAAAATTAAAAAAGATTTTGATTTAGTTAATGATCTATTGAATATTTATTTAGATCTAGGTGAAACCATTTATCATTTCATTTTTAGATTCACTATGCTGCATCAAAAGATCCTAGGTGATCTTAGACCTTCAAAATTTTTATCTAGACTTTATCTTTATAATGTTTTACCTTTAAAATATAAAATGACTTTAAAATATAAAAAATATTATAAAATATGATGCAACTATAAGATTTTATATTGATTATGAAAAGAAACTTAAACGTATTGGTTTCATAGATAGGTCTTTCATAGGATTAAATTTAGACAATTCAAAAATATTAAAAGTAATACAAATCTTAAGCAATGAGTTGGTTGTTATAAAAAGATAGCTAAATGATAAACCTTCTTCTTAAAATAGTAATAGTAAAGAAAGTAAAGATGAAGATATTGCTTATTATTGTAGTATTTATGAACTTGATCATAACCCTGACACATGTCAAGCTGTTCTTAAATTCAAGAAGTGTCTTCTTCAAGGAAAATATGAAATAACTGAAGATCTAACATATAACATAAACACTCTTGATGATCCTTTAGAAAATAAAAATGTTTATGTTATAAATACTAGAAATAAAGATTATGATTTTGCTCAAAATTATAAAATAACAAATGATATATCTGCTTATGATGATAAAATAAAAATAGTCCAGAATAATAATTATAATTCTAATGATAATGTTGCACAAAATAATATTTTTGCAATTGGATATAATAACAGTCAATATCAACATTATAAATCTAATTTTTTTTGACAAATTGATGCTAAAACATATAACATAATTGATGATTTGTCAACAATTAAAGTTGGATTTTATTTTTTGTAGGTTTCTAGTCTTCTAGAACAGCTAGATAAGATAAATTAAGTAGTAAAAAATCTTAGAGCTGATGTAAGTTTACAAGAAGAAAATAATTTTGAACATATTTATGCTCAACATTTTGATCCTTTTGCTGATTATATTCCTCCTTTCTATGTCACAATTAAGATTGATAATAAAATAATTCATAATTGTATTTTAAACATGAGTGCTTCAAAGAATATTCTGCCTAAGTCTATTATTGATCAATTAGGTATATCTTATGAAATAGATAGTAGAAAAATTACAGGTTTTGATTCTAGACAAACTAAAAGTTATGATAAGTTTTGTGATATAGTTATTAAAATTGTACAAGATGAATGGATTAGGTGTATGACTAATGTTCAAATATTAGATATTCCTAGTAGTTATGCAATGCTTCTAGAAAGGGATTGGTCCAAAGCAACTAGAGATTTTATTAGAAAGGATATAACTTGGATTACTATTAATAAAGATATTACTTTCATTAAGATGGAAGATTTTTTTAGTACACATATTAAATCACCTTCTTTATCTAATATTTCTTATATTGAAACTAGAATCATAACTTATGAATTTTTGAATGTAGATGAACAAAAAAATTAGCATGAAGAAATATTTAAAAAAGATATCCTATGGTCACTTTAATTTGATGGAGCTTGCTCTCAACAAGGTAATCGTGCTAAAATTTGTTTAATTTCTCCTATAAGTAAATTTTTTGGTTATGCCTTCAACTTATCTTTTAAAAATACTAATAATATCGTATAATTTGAAGCATTATGTTTGACATTAGAAAAATTCATAGAGCTGATTATTAAATATTTGAAAGTTTTTGGAGATTCAGAGTTAGTTGTTAGATAAGTTCGTAAGATATATAAGACTAATCAAACTCATTTTAACCATTATATATAAAATATTTGGTCATTACTTGAATATTTCAAAGCTTTTGATATCACACATATTCTTAGGTAATTTAATGTAAGAGCTAATAAGCTTGTAGTTTATGCTTTTAATCCAACTCTAAGTGAGATTGAACCTACTATAGACTTTATTTTTATTGAAGTTTTTCATCTTAAGATCCTTGATTTGAATGATAGTTAGCCTGCATTTAACTGCGATGAACATATAGATTTATTCTTTAAAGGTAATTACTTTGATCATAATGATTATGTACTTGATTGTGAAGATTATTTACAACTAAGTACTAATAGATTGTCTACTGGGTTGGTAAGCTTAAAATCTATGTTTTCACTCAATGATCAGCCTAAAATATCTAAAATAGATGAACTATTGAGAAGAATCATAAGAGAGACCATTCCTATTAAATTGGGTACTGAAGAAGATCTTAAGTATATTTATTTATGAATTTAGGTGATCAAAAATAAAAAAGTTAAGTTCATTAAATTATTTAAAGAGTTTATTGATGTTTTTGCCTGATCTTATAAAGATTTAAAAAATTATGATATTAATATTATTAAACATAACATACCTATTAAATCTAGTATTAAACCTGTTAGACAAAAAATATGAAGAATCAACTCTTTGTTAGAAGACATCATTAACAAAGAGCTAGATAAGATGATTGATACTAGTGTGATTTTTTTTGTAACATATTCAGAGTGGGTAGCTAATCTAGTTCCAACAAGAAAGAATAATGGTGATATTAGACTATGTGTTGATTTTAGAGATTTAAATAAAGTAAGTGTTAAAGATAATTTTTCTCTACCTAGCATATATCAAATTTTAAAGTAAGTTACAAGGTCAGAAATGATGTCTTTATTAGATGGATTTTCAAGTTATAATCAATTTTTTGTGAATCCTGATGATAGACATAAAAATACTTTCATCACATGTAGAGGTACTTTCACTTATAGCATAATGCTTTTTAATTTGATGAATGCATGAGATACTTTTCAAAGGGCTATGCATGTTGCCTTTTATGAGTTAATAAACATACTTATTTAAGTTTATTTAGATGATCTTACCGGTCATTATAAGAAGAGAAAAAAATATTTAGACCATCTTTGTGAAGTATTCACAAGATATAAAATTTGGTATTTATTTGAATCCAAAGAAATTAGTTTTGGGTGTGACTGAGGGTAAGTTGTTAGGACACATAATTTTTAAATATGGTATTTCTATTGATTGTGAATATGATATATCAATTAAAGAACTACCTTCTTCCAAAGATCAATCAAGTTTAAGGTCTTTGTTTGGTAAGATAAATTTTGTTATAAAATTTATTTATGATTTTGTTGACAAGTCTAATCCACTATAATTGTTGCTTAAGAAAGATAAAACTTATATTTGAGATGAAAATGCTAAATTGACTTTTAATTCTATTAAAAATGTTATTATAAATGCTCATGCTCTTACTAAACTTAATTTGAACAAAGTATTTACTCTCTATGTTAATGCTACTAAAAAAGCTATGGGCGCTGTAATAACTCAAGAATTTGAAAATAATGAAGAGAAACTAATCGGTTATATGAGTTAAGTCTTAAAAGATGCATAAACTAGGTACCCTCTTATTGAGAAATTTATTTTCTCACTTATTTTCTCTTTGATTAAATTTAGATATTTATTAATGAGAAACAAAATTTTTGTATAATCTAATATACCTATTTTGTCTTATATTTTAAAACAACTAACCATTCAAAGAAGGCTTGCTAAGTGGATCTTACACATTCAATAATTTGATCTTGAATTTGAAACCTCTAAAACTATTATAGGTGATGAACTAGCAAAACACTTAGCTAAAAATGCTATTTTAGATATTAATGTCTTGATTTTATCAGTTGATAAAAATTTAAAAGCAAATCCACACTTAAAGACCATGAAAGTTGTTGCATTTTTTAAAAAGTTTAAGTTTGTTCTTGAAAAGAATGAGTGAGACTGTTTATTGACTGAAGATGATTGGTATCATGATTTAGTTTATTATTTTTAAAATCAGTCTTGTCCTAATAACTTAGATAAGAAACAAAGATGTTCATTAATACTAAAAACATTAAACTTTTGTTTGCTATAAAATTTTATGTTTTATTGTAATTGAGATGGAGTTTTGTCAAGATGTCTTACACATAATCAAACTCAAAAATTTCTTAGGGGATGTCATGAAAAAAATTATGGTGGACATTCTGCTACAAGAAAAATTGCTTATAATATTTTGAGGGCATGTTATTATTAGCCTACTTTGTTTCAAAATACTTATAAATTAGTTTGTTTTTGTATGCCTTGTCAACTATTTGTTGGAAGAGATAAACTACCTACAATACCTTTAAATTTAGTTATTCTTAAAAAACTTATTATGAAATGGGGCATTGATTTTATTTTAGATATTCATCTACCTTCATCTGCAGGTCATAGATATATTTTGATAGCTACAAATTATTTCACCAAGTGGCCTAAAGTCAAAGCACTTAAAAGTTCAGTAACACATGGAGTAATTTATTTTATAGAAAATCATTTTTTCTCTAGATTCAAAGTTTTATATGAGATTATTTCGGATAATGGACCTTAGTTTATTTCAAATGAATTCTTAGAATTTATAAAAAAATATTCTATTATTTCTAGTCATTTATCTAAAAACTATTTACAAAGAAATGGATAAGCTGAGTCCACTTATAAAAATTTGATTTCTATTATGAAAGAACTAATTTGTGATAAAAAAATGATTTGGCATCTTAAAAATTTTCAAGCTTTATGGGCTGATAAGACTATTGTTAAGGTAGCAACTAGTTACTCACCTTTTATGTTAGCATATGGGTTTGAAGATACTTTACCAATATAACTTCAATTTTTTTTATCTAGGACTACTTTATAATATGTAGTTGAGGATACAAATTTAATTGAACAAAGGTTGCATGATTTAGTAGCTCTTAATGAATCCAAAGCAATAACATTTTAATAATTAGAAAAAGTTAAGCAAAAATTAAATAAATTTTTTGACAAAAAAGTTTCGAATAAAAAATTTAATGTTGATGACTTAGTTTTATATTGGGACAAAGTTCATGAAGACCCTAAAAAATATCATAAGTTTGATATGTTATGGCTTGAACTTACAAAATTATCACAGTTCTTAGAAATAATGTATTTCATCTTAAAGATCTTGAAGGAAAGTGGCAACATTACTCAGTAAATGGCCATCACTTAAAATTATGTCATGATTAGTTATATTTCTGTTATTTTTTTGTTTTATTTTTTGCTTTTTTTTGGTTTGTTTTTTCCTTTCCTTTGTTTCATTATTTTGTTTGTTGTTCTATTTCATCTTCTATATTATTTTGTTGTATTTTGCTTTCAAAATAATCAATGAAAGGTTGTGGATGGAGAATGTCACATTATGAAGAAAGAATGCAAGGAAGAGGTAAAATTACTATAAGTATAATTCATTTTTAAAAATTATTCTTACAAATTCAATTTTCTATAATGAATGACTAATATGACCGAGTTATATTTGGTTGTTGAAGTACTACTTCATTTTCAAATCTTATACTTAAGGCATTTGTAATTGATTGTGCATCCAACCCAAACTTTCCTATTATTCATTTCCCTTTCTTCATGCCATACTACCTGAACAATCCATCCCTTACTTGAACTCATTATTTAAGGGGTTCATACTTAACTACCTAAAAAATTATTTTTTCAAACCACACTCTTAAGAGAAAATTTATTTTATGTAATAGGTAATTTTTTGCTACTCAAATTTATTACACAAAATTGACTAACAAGATCACTAGTGTTATGCCTATTTTCTACACCCCCTAATTTTTTCAAAATCTATACTTGCTACCATAGAGATGACCCTATCATGAAACCTAAAACTGTGTTAGAGACCCTATTGATTGATAGTATGTTTAGATGCATATTTGATTATGAAATGATAATGATTAGTTGATAAATTTTTACTTATGTTATAAGTAGTTTCGAAAAGCATGGTAGATTAATAAATAAAATATGCATATATAGTTATGTGATCAATTATTTTGATGATTCAACTCAGTTCAGTTTGAGGTAGTTCTAGTTGGAAAAAGCATTTTTAGTTTAGATAGATTTGTAATGGTTCTTGATTTTCATTGATCTAATTCATGGTTCAGAACAAATTATGGTGATATGACATTTAAAAAAAAATTGTATTTAAAATTAATACATTCACAAACTATTCTAAAGGTATAGATTTGATGTATGACTCAATTTCATTCACTACTGATGATATGATATATATTTGAAGTACTTATATGCTTAAGTTGATTTGGTAATACTGTCATTTTATTTCATCTATCTTGCAGCCCTATTCTTTTGTCTGATGATATGGTTGCTTGACTACATGGTTAAGATCATGATTACCTAGTTGATAGTCTAAGTTTTAGTCATTTTAAGATTTGAATAAGTATTCAAATATGGTGAATATAGAATCAAGACATGTATACCATTCTTCATATCTCATTGGGTATAGACTTATATAAATTTGGTTATCAACCTTAGACTTGTTCATAGAATAAAATTTTGATATTATAAAGATTTATTTTGAGATTTAAAGGAGTCTATATTTATGTTTACTTGATTTAAGATATTTAAATAATCTAAAGGGCCTATCATATTTTACATGGCACAACTTAAGATCATGATATTAAAAGAGTTGGTGATTATAAAGTTTATCGTGAAGTTTGTATAAGTCTTTAGACCCCTTAGATCGATGACAAAGTAAGATCAAAATATATATTGAGTTGGAGGTTGGTTGGCGCTATGGCAATGTGAGTTTGTGTGAACATTGAATGTAGGAGTATGGTCTCAAAGTTTCATGATGCATCAAGTATTTTTGGTGGAATGGAGAGTTAATGTGAGGTGATATTACCTCGTGATGGAAATTAGTTGAGGTTTAGTATGAAGAATGGTTATCTCTAAATTTGACTATGCTGACAAATGACTTAACAAAATTTGCTAAAGTACTTTGGGTTTATTGTGAACCAATGAGGTTTGAGAATGACTATCAGTTAGTCAAGAAAGCAAGTTGATAGATATAAGTTTTTTTGATTTCTCAATTTTAGGTCATTTTTCACAAGCTTCTTGTGGAAGCGAAGCTCTAGTTTGCTAAAATTTGGATTTTTCAGTAGAAGATTATTTGATATTTTTTGTCAGGAAGATTTTGGGAGTATTATCAGGTATGTCTATACAAATTTGATCAGTTTTCTTTGAAAATATAGTGGCAAACATGAGAAAACTTGAGATTTTCAGTGAAAAGGAAAGTTTTGGTTTGAAGTTCTTGTTTGCATGATGATTAATAAAGATTTGAGCATTTATTTTTGAGTAGTTATGAAGGAATAAAGGAAATGGTTTTAAGTTTTCAAAAACCCTCTTGCATGCAGATGTTCTAAGAAATTGTGATGATTTTCATTAAGTATTTAGATAGTCAATTTTCTACATGGTTGAAATTGCTGTTGGTTGTGAATAAATTTGTATGAATTATGGGAAGATTTAAAGGATGAGGTTTTTAGTTTTTGAAAAAACTCACATGAAAGTATCTGTTCCAGCGTTGAAATATTTTCTTATCAGTTTTTATTTAACAAGAATTTTCAGCTCAGGTTGTAATCAAACCTAGGGTTTATGAAAATTATTCAGATAATCTGTGTTTGATGATTTCTTGAGCATCTGCATTTGGAAGAATAAATGGTTTCATTTTTTTCTCAAATAATATATTATTGCATGACTAATATTTAAATAGTTTGGTTTGATATATTATAGAAATATGGAAAATATGCGAGATATGTAGCTGGAAGATATAAAAAATGTTGAATATTTGGCTTTCATTCATACTGTGCAAATGGTTCTTATAATATTTTTGTTTTAAAAATTTTAGTATGATGTATGCATTTATTCTTTGTATCTTGAAAGATGAGTTACTTACATAATTTGGTTTTGGATCAGTCGATGGATTATGTGAATATTATTTATAAATTGGCAATTTTATATTTGATTCAAGGTTTGATGGTTGCTATTTTAAGCGGTTATGTTTTGTATATTTGTGGAGTCATGTTGAAATCTTGAGCTTATTGACATTTTTTCTCAAAATTTGAGCCTTCATCTTTAAGCATAATTGAAGATTCAATCATTTTTGAAAGCATCTGAAGAGTTTTTTTGTTTTTGTGTGTATAAAGGTCAATTTATTCATACACCTAGATTTTTTTTGCTATACACATATATTTTGGAAAATAATGTCAGTATTTTGGTAAGCTTCAGTATGTAGTCTCATTTGGGTTATGTTGTGGCATGGATAATGGGTTATCTTAGTCTCTGTGAATATATAAATTTCATATTGCTTTCAGTCTTTGGAGATGGTTCAACGATTAATATTTGAGGTCCTCATTTTATGGGTCAACAATATTTTTTTTGACATGAAAGGTTGTTAACTGGTTAGGGTTTCTATATAAGTCAAAGATTTAAATTTGTTTAAAAACCCTAATCTAAAATGTTATGATATGTCCCTTTTTCAATAGTTTTATATCACTTTCATAAGCTATATTAAAATATGGGGATCATCTTAGAAAATCTAAATATATAGTTTCATTGAAATGATTTATGGTTGATAGTTTTGGAACTTGGAATCATTATGTGGAAATTCGAATAAAATTAGTCAACCATGTTGAAAATGATATGGTATAATTTTTTATAAATATATGTGGATGGTCTTCAATAGATGCAGAGATAATTTAAAGGACATGAGATTTTATTTGAAGTTTAATCTCAATATTGAAGTTTTAGGTTTTCTACTAAAAATGGATATTGAAGTTAGAATTTATTGATACTTCTCATTTGGATGGCTCAATTTTAAAAAATTTAGAAAGGAATTAGTCCATTTAGAATCATATTAAAACATAGTCATTTGTCTATGGAACTGTGAGATATTGTGACAGACATTTTGGTTTACATTTGGCATTATTCTATAAAGAAAATGTGACATTGAGATATTGGTTGTAAATTTTAGTTGATTCAAATATAGTGTGATGAAGTTCAATTTATGATACAGTTTCAATTTTATTTGATGAGTTATTACAATATTTAGTTTTATTTTTTTGGGAATTTATTATTTCCCAATCTTAGATTTGATTGTTTTTTTTAGATTAATTATTATGTCAGGATGGGATCAACCTAGTTTGGTAAGAAGTAATGATAATAGGGGATGGGGATAGAGTTTCAATAATGATGCTACTAGTCCAATTCTAATAGAGGTTTTTCAAAGGGTGGTTTTCGTGCAAGAAACTTTAGCCCTAGATTCCATAAGGGAACAAGAATGTCCATACACTTTGATGCTTATGATCCTAAATTTTAAGATATTTTAAGTAATTTGCTTGCTAATCCCATGAATAGAAGAGATAGAGGTAATAGAGGTTTCTTTGGACATAGGTTTGAAGCCCGTACACCTTTTTAAAGTAGTTCATCCCATCATTTGGATCGTGACCCTCAACACTTGCCACTTCAGCATCCTTATATTGAAAGAGTTGAACCAATTTTTTATCCTTTACCTACAAAGTAATCCACATAGCTTGAAATAGAAACTGCCCATACTAAAAGTTTTAAGAGTTTGGATATCCCTTCAAATGCACCTTCCCCTTCTCATGTAAAGCTTAATGGGAAATGTAAAAGGTTGAGTCTAGTTGTTGCCCATAGTGAGCCTCTATTAAGATCTAAAACGTTAAATTTAGGAGTTCAAGGTTATACTAGTATAAGAAAGATAATAGACATTCCACCTTCCACTAATGAAAAAAGGACTAAAAAAAAGAGAGCTGATAGTCAATCTAAGCCAGAGACACCAATAGAAGTCAGAATGTTGAAAAGAATCAAATTAGAAATCAATGACAACACAACTGATTCAAGAACTAGATTAGTATTGTTTCCTGCTATAGAGATGGATTATAATATTTGTCTTCATAAATAAGACAAACATGTGATTAAAGTGTTATATGATTCAGATGATTATTGGTCATCCAAAGGATAAACTCTATTTTATTGCTGAACTTTTTCATTGTAGAACTTGATATTTCAGTTTGGTACTTTGATTTTTAGACCTTGATAAATTTTGAAAATACAACAATTTTGGAGTTCTAATATAAATATATATGCTTAAGTAAATTCATATGCATTATGGATTAAAATGAATAGCATTTATCAAATTTTGACTTAACTATTTTATGATTAAAATTATGTATTGTATTATATTATTAATTAATATGGGTCCCACCTGTTAAGAGTAGTGCCCTAGTCTATATTTTTAATAAATTGATCAATTAAGACTTTTAAAGTCTTAATTAATATTATCCTTAACTAATAATTTTTATAATTAATTTATTTAAAAAAAATCATTTAGTTAACATAAACAAATAGCTAACTAAATTTAGGTATTACTTATTTACAACTAAGTTTGAAGGTATGAGAAGAGATCAAGGACTCATTTAAAGATAGAAGAATAATAGGTATTGAAGATTTAGATATTTTATAAAGTCAATCATTCATCTTTCTTCTTTTTATGCAACTTCTCTGAGATAGTACATCATTTACAGATAGACCCAATGGTACTTTATCTAACAGTTGAGTAATTGGTTATGTCACATAGGTATATCTAACTTTATTTATCATTTATTACTGATTATCTGAAGTTTATTAAGCTTAACATCTTTTGATAATTATTATTTTCAGTCCTATGGGTAGATTCCAAGTATTCAACTTGAATAATGATAAACATTTTGCTATTTTACGACACTTCATTGATCTATTTTGATTGTAAAGTTATCATTCAAGTTTTTGTAGAGAAAGAATGTTGGTTTTCTCAATAAAAGTTACATTTTTTTGCTAAAATGACTCTCTTTTAAGACTCACATGATTTATTGTAATCTATTTGATTTTAACTTTAATATAATTTAATCTTTCAATTTTTTTCTAAATCTGACTTTATTTCTATTTTTTGGTTATCTTTTTAACATTAGTTTCATTTCTGTCTCAAATTCTAATTAGTTATTAATTTAGATTTATCTTTTCTCTTTGTTTAGATAGTTATAGATATTTATTAGATTCATGTTTTATTTTAGATCTGTTTAGAATTTAGCCTTTTAAAGTATTTAGATTTAATCTTTTTCTGTTATTAATTAGTTTATGTTCTTATGTAATAATCTTTCCTGTTCTTTTATGGTTAGTCATTTGGTAGTCATTTCATAGCTTAGTCATGTTAGTTTCTTTATTTAATTTTAGACTTCTCAATAGATTTAAAAATCTATCATTACCTTTATTTAATTTAGATCTAGTTTTAATAATTGTTATTATTATTAGATTTATTTCTGCTTGTTTAGTTTTAGTTTGTTTGTTTTCCTCTTTTAGTCTCTTTCCTATTTTGAGTTTGTGTCTTTATTAGATTTAGTTTGTTTTCTTAGTTTGTTGTCTTTATTAGTTTTTTTTATCTTTCCTTAGAATTTAGTTGTTTACTTTTCGTAGTTAGTTGTTTGTTATCTCTCTTTCTTTTATTTAAGTGATTGCATGTCTTATCTTTCTTTATATTGAATCTGTCTTTTCCTTTTGATTATCTTTTGAAGTTAACTTGAAGAATATTACAACAAAGAACAAGATATTATTTGAATATACAAATAGTACTGAATCATATTTCTTTTCGTTAAGAGACTATCTAAATCATAGGTTTTCTCTATCGAATAGAATAGATTACAGATTTTTATCTTAACTGATTCATGATTTGATAAATGGATTTTTAATTGTTATAATAGAATAAGTTGCTTTGATAAATTGTTGATTATCTTTCAAAAATTATAATAAACCCCCCTTTCATGTCTTTATGATCATATATGAACCTTTAGAACCCCACAATTAGATTGGTATGATTTCAACTTGACCTTTGTGATAGGCGAAAAGGTTGATTCATTAAGGGTATAATTTCCATCATCAACACCTTCCTCAACCAAAACTAATAAAATTATTTATGAGATCATATGTTAAGCATATCTCATCAACATTATGGTTTCAATCCTTCAATACTTTTGACGAGGCCTTTTTCATGGCCTATAAACTAGAAATTTGAGTTTTAAAACAAGGGAATGTAAATTTACGTAATAAAAACTTTAAACCTAATCCTTCCAAAGGAACTAATAAGATAAAAAAAAAGGCACTGCTAATGTTGTGGTCTTAAAATTAATACCCCCATAGACAAAAAGCTAATCCAAACCCTCTACCTTCTAAGCACAATCACAAAAACCATTAACACATTTTCCTTCATGGTAGTACACACCCTTAGGGGAATATTACGCTTCAATTTTATAAAATATCTTAAAATAATCTATCATTGAACTTCCTCTGGTTAGACCTCTTGACAACTCTTTCCCTAAGCTTAGTTGGTTCAAAGAAAATGAAGTTTATAATTACCATCATGTACCAGGTCATGACGTCAATAGGTGTCACTAATTCAAAGGTCTAGTGCAAAACCTTTTGATCAAGGAGAATTATAGTTAGACAACCTTAACACTCCTAATCAATCCATATACATCTTTAGGTAGTTGTCCCCCAACCATGCCTCTACATCTAATTCCATATGGGCTATTTCAAGATACACTGTAGACCATAATACACATGTGATTAGTACATTCCATGATCAAATTCTCCCTAAAGAGGTTGGTAGTGCTTCTAAATAACCTTCCATGACAACTCAAATCCCATATTTCCTTATAAGAGATGCCTTCAAACCATTTGAATCAAATAGGCCTATGCCCAAGAATCACTCAAGCTTTCTAGATCTCATTATTTGGGATTCTCTCGAGGAAACATTACCTAAACCCATTCAAGATAATTGACTATAAATAAAGGATGAGAAATCTATCAAAGAGGATGTTTATTTAGACATCTCAAAAGATACACATACCACTCCTTTTATTATTATAACACCTTTATGTAGAATACCCATCCCCTCTAGCTTACTCCCATCTGAGAAGACCGTTGTGTTACCTCAATCAAACCCAAGACCAACTCCTCTTATAGCTCGTGAAGAGCCAAATTTGGTAAAGGGAGAAATTAGGGGGAAGAATTTAGGATTTGTAAATAAAAACCTCAGGGCATGATGATGAAAATCCTTGCAATATCCTCCCATAAGGATTGAACTCCCTAAAGAGGATATCCTTACTACCCCCAATTAGATTCAAAAAAGGAATGTGCCTTTGCCACCTATTCTTCTACACCCTTAACCATTGGTGTGTCTAGGGATATGTGTGGCCAACTTGTGGTTTACATACCTATTTTATATACTTGTTACATTTCTCTATGTTCTTAGATAGGTTAGCCTATGGAATAACCTTGGCTAAGTAGACTATATATAGGAGGTAGTGGTGAGTCTTTATTGATTATGTTAAGTATTATGATATTATTGATTTATTATGGAGGTTTCCACCTCGAAGTGGCTTTGCTATATTATCTAGTAATCTACTCTAATATTAATTATTACTGTGCGATCTCTCATATTTGCTCATTTTGTGTGATATAAAATCAATTTGTGCAAACATCTAAGTAATTTTATTACAAGTGGTCTTAGATCTTCGATTTGGGTAAGTTTCTTACAACATTTTTTTCTGGATCTACTAAGGCATGGCTTCTAGGAGCGGTAGGAGCAAAAAAACATAATTGCAATCTAGGAAGAATTAATTTGTTTTGTCAGTGCAGTATTACTCGAAATGCTTTTTTGAAAAAAAGATTAAAAAAAAGTTTGGGAAAAAAAATTCTCTTTGCACAATTGCAGTCATTGGATTCATCTTGATGAGATGATTTCAATGGTATATTAAGTTGGTACAATTTTTTGGTGCTAAAATTTTTACCCTAGTGCACAAAGGCAGTCATTGGATTCATCTTGGTAAGGCGATTGTAATGATACCATCTCCTGGTATACTTTTTAAGGGTAAAAAACCATTCTAGGGTTTATATATGGTAGGTCCTAATAATCAAGGAAGAAAAGGGGGACAAGAAACTCCTAAGACTCCTTCTGCCAATGACTTAGAATCTAGAACTTCAAATCTGGTGATTTCTCAATTGTAGGCAGACATAAAGAACTTGGTGAGGCATGATGACTTTATTGTAGTCCAAGCTGATGTTTTAGGGATACAGGGAGAGATCAATGGGGTTCAAAATGAACTTCATCATATCAATATGCAATTGACTACCCTTGCATCTCAATTTCAACCCAATAACCCTCCACTTTAGTATTCAAATCTTCCTCTCAACACCAACAACTCCCATGCTTGTATGAAACCAATGTTGATAAAAATAGACATGCATAAGTTTGATGGTAAGGATCCTCTCACTTGGATTACCCAAATTGATAAATTATTTGAGCTACATCAAACCCCTAGTACCCAAAAGGTGATAGTGGCATCTATGTATCTGGAACCTAAGCAATTCATTTGGTATCACTGGTTATGTGCTTAAAATAAAAAGAATGGTGCTCCTATTACATGGTCTATTTTCACTAAGTAGTTGTTGCATCATTATCATAATAATGTATTTGAGAACTATTTTAGCTAATTATACAAACTATGACAAATTAGAAATGTGAAGGATTATATTCATCAGTTTCAAAATCTCTCTTTACGGGTGTAAGGTATCACTAAGGAAAATTTGACTGGTCTATTTTTGGGTGGACTCAAAGATAGAATCCAATTCAAGGTTTGAATGTTTAACCCAACATCTGTATCAGAAGCTATCCCTAGGGCATGTATGGTAGAAGAAAAAGAGATGGTCAAAAGGAAAACTTTCACTACTATTCATGATCTCACCTTTCTAACACCATCATTTTTACAGCCCACCAGATTAACATAATGATAAATTGAAGAGAAGTGAGGCAAGGGGTTATGTTATGGTTGTGATAGAAAATGGAGTAAGGACCATCATTGTGTTGAAAATAATCTATTTTAAATTAAAGGTGCCAGTGATGATGAAAATGATGAAGTACATGGTAATGATGCCGAAGGTCTTAAGGAGGAATTTGAAGACTCTTAGACTACTATTTATTGTCATGCCTTTTCAGGTATTAGTACTCCCTAAACTCTTAAGGTGATGGGTTTACTTAAGAAATAAAAGGTCACTATCTTAATTGATTCTGGGAGCACATACAATTTCATCAATAGTAAGTTGGCTATTCATTTGAACTGTTTCATTTATCTAGCTTATTAATGCCCAAAATTGTGCTAAAGTAATTTGGGTCTTTATATGGTAAATACCCTATGCCAGATCTAAGTGAGATTTAATGTCTTAGTTTCTTGCATTCCTCATTAGGAGGAAAGGTTGGGGTGTGTAATTTGAGAAATCATGTTTGTTACATCGTGCCCTCGAATGTTTTTGGAATATTTGAAAAAATTACCCCACTTATATTTTTGTAGACATGGTGCTAAAAATCTACAGGGCCCTGATATTTATTTTTAATAATAAAAAGTATTCATGCCATGTGGAGGTGTTTAGGTGCTTGTTAACTTTGGGACCTTTTTGGAAATTTCCTCACTCAATTTTATGGACATTTTCCAAAAGGTCCCTAAAGGCTCGAATACCTGGGTTTTTGCAAAAGAAGGATCATTGCAGGTTGTGTCCGTAGTTTCATTGTGCACTCGAGACTTTTTATCCCATAACACTAGAATGTCATAATAGGTAAAAAGGTGAAAAAATCCTTGAAGACCCAAACATGAGTTTTTAAAATCTATGATTCACTCATATTTTACCATGTATTGTGAAAAAGTGGTTACTTAGCATGGAAGGGAAGGTCTTATATTTTTCCTCTATTTTTCAAATGAGGTTTAAGAAATTAATGGGGGTAGGTGCTGATTTGCCACCTTATCTTAGATCATTAATGGTAACCCTAATTCTAAAAAGTAAGGGATTATAATTAAGTGTTATTCTTCATTTTAACTTACCTTTCACATTCAAAGCTAAAGATTTATGCTTTCAAGCGACTAAGTGTGCTAGAGTGAATAATGACATGAATATAATCAATCAGAGTGTAAGTTTCAAAGGATTTCTACTTCCGCTTATGTATAGCCTCCACTACTACCAATGGTAGCTACTTCAACAACATCTAAAGAAAGCATTGTATCAGTATTCGATTCAATCAAAGACACTAATGTTATGAATTTGGATTTTGAGGCATTGGTAAATATTTTGAAAGACCCAAACCCCCCATAAATAGTTACCAGTGTTGGCATGAGCTACATCTCACCAGTAATAGTGTTTACCCTAATTCCTCCATACCTATAGTTCATCATAGCATGTGCTTGAGCATATCAACCAGATACCAGAATCATGGTCGATGGTATTCATTTAGTAGTATGATCCTTTACTCTAAAGGTCTTTAACACCATGCTTGGCATTCCCCCTCAACCAAAAAACATTACACTCAATGTCGAGGAATGCCAATAATATGCTGACAATGATGAGAAAGCCATCTGGGAGGTAGTAAACTTGTGTTGGCTGACCAAGAAAAAAACCAAAGAATGTCAAAGAACTTGAAGTTGATAGAATTTAATGAGTTACCTCAGTATGTTATATCCATGGCCACTAGAATTTATGGGTTACCCACTACTAAGAATTTTGAGACATGGATGTTTTTATTCATGCTCTGTATGTTAGAAGGGAAGAAGAGGATCAAATGGGCCACCATCCTTATGTACCTTCAAGTAGCCATCACCTCTAAGGAGAAAATTTAAGGTAAATTTTATATGTCTTCCTACTTGATGTATAGTTTGGTGCACAATAGGGTTTTCTAGGGACTTACTAGGAACCCTACAGGGATGAGGATTTATGAGATATATCCTGAGGTAACCCTAGAAGGGTCTAGGAATAGTTTTTACAAAGTGCATAAATAATTTTTCAACTCCATGATGAGTGTGTTCTACCCCCTAAGGAGCTTGAATAGAATGTCTACAATAGCCAAGTAGGTAATTGAGAATTTTGGCACCACCTATATTTAGTTCAAAACATTCACGTATATCAGGATGAGTGGGTATTCTAGATGCCCATTCAAGTTGCCCAGATACCTAGATGATAGATTAGAAATAATGGAGCTATGTAGGCAAATGCTACTACCACATGAAATTATTAAAAAAAAAGATAAATAATCCTTTCAAGTTTCTTGTGGCGATTGGTTTCTATTCATGCCCTTGTATGGCCAAGGAAAAGGGGTTGGAATTGGAAATGAGTTTGTATGCACTTGGTAAGATGCCACGACAACCTAATTACGACATCAAGTGGTTGATAAATATGGAAACAAATGTGATATGGAATTATTCCCACTATGAATACCTATGGTTTGATTGCACCACTGAAGAAGATGTCAGAATGTGGGAATAAATGAGGTTAACAGTTCAAGAGGTTATAACATATGACATTGCTCTTCTCCCTAAGGACATGGTCGATGACAAGATGATATTCTCCTCCACATACAATAGGAGAAATATTGAATCCTAACCCATTTATCTACTATATTTCATTGATGAATAAAATGATTCCATCCCTAGGTGAGTGACATAAATAATGAGAAGAACCTTCAAGTGGTTAAAGGAGCATCAGGTCAACCTTGGGGCATACAACATCCTTGCCCTCCAAGAGTTGAGTGAGGTAAAATAATTGAATACATTCCTCCCCACACATAGTGGTGACCCTTTGGCCCCATCATCATCTATAACAAGAAGAGGGAAAAGAAAGTTGGGAGACATGGACTTCACCAAGCTGGTGGACATCAAGAAAATGAACGTAGCCCAATCCAAAGCTGGGATGTATTTATTGAAGATAATGAACCTAGCCAAAACTTAGGATAAAATTCTCATAGGCTTGGTCACATTGGCTAGCATCATCCTTCAATTTTGGGGAGGGAAGCTATGGGGGTGTTAGCCATCTCATCAGCTTCTCTCATAGCCAATCAAGCACCAATCCCAACTCTCCTACCTCTACAGTAGGCTAAAATTGATCCTCCTATAAAGATATATTTAAGGAAGAGAGGAGGTGAGGAACAAGAGGAGACATCAAAAAAAAAGAGAGCCAAGAAGACCCTCCAACATCCAGCCAAATCTCTGATCAAGCAAAGGATAGTTCTCTTCAAAGACCTAATCACCAAGGAGTACCCCCCGCAGAAAAAAGAAGATCAAGCTTCATATGTGTAGAGGGTCAGGGATATGAGCAAGGGGGAAGACTCAGATGAAGAAAGGCTGATAGCTAAGGTAATGAAAAAATAACGTGCCTTCACTTCCCCTAAAGTGAGAACTGGGTAGAGGACCCATGGGGAAAAATGCCACTCCCCATAAAAAATATTGATAAAAAGAGCATCTATAGAAGGGGAACCTACAATAGAAGAAGGTAAAGGTGATGAGGAAGGGGCTAAGACTTCAAATGATCCTCTATCTTTTGATGATGTTGTGAAGGTTAATGCTGAGGTGACTACCTAAGTAGAAGCCCCTACTGTAAAGGAGCCCCACTCCCCAAAAATAGAGGCAGTCACCTAGGTAGGATTAATTTGATGAAGTCAAGGACACTTCAAAGCAAGATGACAGGGACCAGGGTGAATTTGGGGATGATATTCAATCCCCCACTAGTAGTGCAAAGGTGGGAGAATAAGAGAAAGATAAAATAGGAGATGAGGGATCAATCCTATAAATGGGCACCCATATAACTTTAGAGGTCAATAAAGGTACTAAGAAGAGTGCCCCCAAGGATGCTAATTCAATAAAAAATACCCTAAGGGATTCTCCCCACCATCAAGGTGCATGACCCAGAGAAGAATAAAGGTTTTGAGGCCATGATTGGTGAAGAGTCACCTAAACATGATAAGGAAGTCACCATAGCCTCTAAAGACCTAGTGGCCTAGGGTGTTATAGAAGGAGAATCCATTATTCTATCCTCCATCTAACACACACAAAAAAGGAGTTTCATTAACAAATTATGCTTGGACTCTCATCACCATGGGTCCGATTTCAAAGTTTTGGAACAAGTTGAACCAGTCCCAAAGGAGGAAAAAGAAGAGTAGGGAAGTGATGAAGACACACAAAAATTTGTGTTAAGCCCTCCTCCTAAACTAGTGACACTCCTAGTATCTATTTCCCCATTGACACCACTCATCATTACTACAAGGCCATCCTCAACATCTACAACTTTGGTAGGTTTCTAGACCAGGCCCCTTCTTTGGATTATAGACCAAGTGAATGAAAAAAAGGATATGATGAGTAAATTAGGGGATATCGATATAGCCCAAATTGTTTAAAGTCAAAAGGCCAAGCCCCCAAAGAAGGCTAGGACACATGTCAAAATGACATTCACTAACATAAGGGAAAGAAGTGTTGAAGTAGCCATTCCTCCTGTGGATGCACTGAAGAAGGATATTCACATAGAAAACTATTCCATCTACTACTAAAATCTTAGGAAGCCATCAAGGAAGGAATTGAAACATACTTCACAAGTCTTAGTTGACATGGTGATGCACATAATGGACAAAGATAAAGCCACCATGGAAGAAGTAAAGGCAAAAAATTAGGGTATGATCCAGTACATGCAAAAGTACTAAGTGAGCCTTAAGCAGTGACTCCAACTGACATCCAGGCTCCCGACCTTTCCCATATCCCCCTTATAACACTAGACATCACCCATGGCAAAGATTTAAATATTAGAATATGGTTGACAA
Organism: Torreya grandis; assembly: GCA_037957365.1. Lineage (NCBI taxonomy): Eukaryota > Viridiplantae > Streptophyta > Pinopsida > Cupressales > Taxaceae > Torreya > Torreya grandis. Next base: position 1,617,218 of record JARHVA010000316.1, read on the forward strand.
AATATTAGAAATAGGACTTAATAGCCTGAGGCTAAGAAGTAATCCATATAGTTATGGGATGGCTAGATGATTAGACAGATAGGCGAGGAGAGAGTATCTCCCTAGCATTTATTTATGATGATGATATCAAAAGTTGGGAGGTAATTAAGCCCAAAATAGATGAAATATGTAATATGGGCAAGGATGTTTTAATTATAGAGAGCATTATCTCTCCAGATAATATTAAGATGCCTAGAGAGTGCTGATTGGCCATAAAACACAGGCTCATCATGCTCAAGGATGACACTTTTGATTTAAAAGGAGAAGAGTCGTCTCTCAAGACTACAAGAACAAATATTTAAGCCACTTTGAGAGCAATGATGAGGCTAGATGGTGTGATTGATGTAACAAAAGAACTATTGGAGAAGGCTCTAGAAGATCTCATCGAAGCACCTCGTAGAACTTTCAATGGTCAAAAAATAAAGGACCTGGTATCTCTCAAAAAATATTGCAACAAATTAGAGGCATTAATATGAAAGAAATAGGGAGTGCTCTAGAGAACCACCAATTGGTTAGAGGAATATGATGTTAAATTCAAGTAATAGATGGGCCTAGATATAATGATCCTTTCCAGTATGATTGAAAAGTTTATTACACACAAAGACAAGCTGGTGAAGGACACAATCATCGACATGGATTCTACATCATGATGAGATACCCCTATTTTATTTCCCAAAAATGGAATTATCCCATACCTCCTTTTCTCTTCTTGTCCTTTTCTCATTTTTATCTCTTTTCCTTTTTTAAGTAACTTTTGTACTTTGCCCAGTAGTGGCACATCCCTTTCTGAGTTTGTTTTGTTTAAGAAAGAGACATTTTTGTTTCTTTGCATAAGTGGATTTTTTTTTGTTTTTTCCCTTGTGGGTTATTTTACATGGAAATAATTGTAAATATTATTTTTTAGTGAGAAATCATATCCTTCGTCATCATGAAAGCACATCTGTAGGTCTGAGGAATTAAGTTTGTTACAATCAACTCTAGGCCCATGAAGGAATCTTTCAGCTAGTGTATCTTTATAGAATATGCCAAGTATGGTTACAAAATTGTATAATTAAAGGGGGTCTATCCCTTTACAAAGGTTTGCTAAAAAATTTGAGTGTAAAAGAGATAGCTCAGAGAGTACTCCCTGTGTAGTACCCTGGTGCCAAATCGATTTCATTTGTAAAATCATTGGCAAGCTTTGAAATCGTCTATGATGTTCCCTTATTACAGAGTCATTTCTGTAGAGTGTCTTGTGATATCTAATTTTAAATAAATTTGTTGTGATAAATATTTTCCCAATAAATGAATAAAATATGTTCATGGTTTCCATTCTATCTTATTGTTCAAATGCAGTGTTTCTTTTCACAAGCTAAATAGATTGGTTGTTTGGTGTATGTTTCTTTATGGGAGTCCTTTAGAAGTTATAACTAGAACATAAAATCCTTTCTATTTTAAGTTTTGGGGAACTAAGCATTGATAGCCTTTTTAAGGGTAGTCATAGGCTCATGGATGCAATAGGAAATAATTCTTGAAATATAACTTGTACTGTTGCTTGTAATCTTTCAAGGACCATATGTGTGTAGTTTTTTCCTAGTTGTTTATAGAATTAAGCAAGCATTTGTTGATAAAGGAGATATCATGATTATGTGAACCCCTCCATATTTATTTATTAACCCTCCATATCATTTCATCAAAGTTTTCTTGTAAACATTGTCCTACCTTGTTCTACCCTACATACAACTAGCATACCATAAGTTTTACCTACTTGATGAATGCACTATACATTGTTAACCTAAAGTTTATTCACTTTATATGCTCAAAATCCTAGTGCTTCACTCCTTTATTACCCCTTGTAATTAAACAATAATCTCTACATCGAAGATTGTAACCATTTTCCCATCTATCTTAAGTAGCTTTTGTATGAATTAAGCACTCATGCATTTCATGTGACAATCCTTTCAAGGTGGTATTTGTGAGTCTAGCTATGACTTGGTCATATTCCCTCTCCCTTAATTTCAAATCCCCATGAAAGTTGAAGGTATAAAATCCCTTCACCAAAACTAGCTACCCCCACCCATAAGTCTTCTCACCTTGATTCAGGTAGAGCCAAAAGTAGTAGGGAGCTAACCATCCCCTTTATTGAGCCTCTCCCAGTCATTGTCCATATTTAATTCTTTCAAGGTGCTGAGCCCTCCCTAGCTCCAATGACATATCTTTGTGTCTCCTCACCTTCAACTTGCACTCCCCTTCTTGATCTTGCTCCTAAGGTGTGTGAGGCTGAGCAATAGTAGTATGTGATTGAGAACTAACATTTATTTTTTGGCACTATTGTCTAGGACTTATCACCTTTATTACGGGCTTGGTTATCAAAAAATATTGAGTGTTTCACTCACCTTTCTTCCAATTTGAGTTGCTCATACTTATTATATTTTTGCTCTTGTAATACTCTTCAGAACCTTTACCCTTGACTATGGGAATCTGTTTAACATATTTGAAGGGTGTTATTAGGGTGTAAAAGCTAGCCTCTCTTTGTAGTTATACCTAGTTTTTGTTGGTATAAAAGTCTTCTTTATAGTGGTGAATCCATTCTATCATAGGTTTAAAGTACTAATGCCTATTATTTGTACATTCCTTTTTTTTAACCCTCTCTTTATCTCTACAAATTTGGAGGGTACTAGATCTTATTTTTGAAGGAATCCTTCAGAATAGCTTGTCCTTGAATTAAAATTCCCTTCTAGAAGAACCCAAGCTTATAAACTTGTTGTGGGTCAGGGCTTAGGTTATCAAGTAATACCTGATCATTTTTTCCCTCTTTGCACACACCCTTTATTCTCTAAAATCCCATTAGTTGAAGGGTATTTGAGTGCTTCAGATAATTTTGAGCTCCATGCAATTCAAGTTATTTCTCACCATAGAAATATTTCCCCCCTTTATAGTTTTTTGAGTAGTGATCACTCTTGAATTCCCCCCGATTCTCCTTCATCATCTAATTTAAAAATGGGAGATTATGACTTAATAAGGACGATGTTCAATGTAAATAATGAAAATTATGGAGAGGAAGATCAAGATTTGGGTAACCGATGTAGACCATTCATGATTCCATGGTTTAGACCCATCAATTTCACTAGTATGCTTGACTTTCCCAATGAGGTCCCTGTCAAGATTAGGAGTGTCCTCCCTAATTTCTAGGGAAATAATGCAATGTCTGGAGAGAAGCATCTAAAATACTTTTTAAATATTATTGAAGATTATGATATTGACTTGGAGGATGTGTGTATAAATATCTTTGTCAACACACTTGAGGAAGAAGCATGGGAGTGGTTCAAATCCCTCCCTGATGGATCTATAGATACTTGGGAAGCAATGATTGATGTATTCAAGATGTAGTTTGGTAAGAACATAGATCCCTGATTCCTACTTGTTAAATTCAAGAACCTCAAAAAAAACCCCAATGAATGTATAAAGTACTTCAATTCAAGGTTTAGTAAATTTTTGAGGAGGTTTCTTGAGGATATCATGCCCAGTAGTGTCACTTCTCTAATTAAGTATTGTGATGCATTTAAAAAAAAATGACATATTGTCTTAGAGATAAGGATCCCATAAATCTGAGGATGGATTTCAATTTGGCTATCCAAATATAAAATAACATCAAAGCTATAGGTAAGACTTTGAATAAAAGGGTTAATGTCAAGTTGGTGAACCCTGAGAAAATACAAACCTCCCACAAAGGAGTAGACCTGGAAGAGACAATGAAGACCTTGGCCATTGCCTATGGTTTTATCTCCATCTATAAAATTAATGGGTGCTTCCACCACTTAGGTATTCTGAGATGCATGGGAGAAGGTAAGATCTCTATCCCCATATTTTTTATATGAAATTAATATGATGCATGAGTATGAGTTGTCATTTCATGATTTTGAATTCCTAAGGTCAATGATGAAACGAAAGTATGGGGAGTCTCCCCTATCAATTGAGGACTGATAGTTGATAATTCATGCTACCATTGCCTAAGAAAATAAGGAGTATAATCTGAGAAGCAAGGACTAGAATAATCCCCCCAAGGATGAAGGTGTTCTTACTCCTAGGGTAGATACCAAAGAGAAAACATCCACCAAAACTAAGGAGGTCCAAAATCCTACTAAGCCTAGTCCTACACCCTATTATGCTAAAACAAGAGTTGCCCATGCCAAAAATTAGACCCCTTTTCTATCTAGCATTATTAAGAAGGATCCTAGGAATCCTCCTTTGAAGATCTAATTCAAAATTATCGTTCCTCATATTTTTATGACCTCAACACTAAAAGGATATATTATGGATGAAAATGTCATAAGTTTACCCGCTAATATTCCATTTCCCAAATATAGTGTTTATGACATTGCCCATGTACTGAGTTAGCTGAAGGTCACAATACCTTTTTTGGAGCTGATTAGGATCCTAGAGCATAGATGAAGAGATTTTGAATACTTAGGGTTCACAAAAAAGGTTATTACCAATGAAATTATTAAGGTAGATCCTCCTTTCGTTCCCCTTGGAGAAAAGAAGAATGTCTTGAAATCCTTCGAACAACACTTAGAAGTGTACCTGGGGACAACACTAGTAGAGATCCAAATGGATGTTAACCCATTATATACCACTTTGGTAATTAGTGGATTAATTATCCACAATTTCATGTTTGATTCCTATGCTTCTTATAACATCATGTCACTAGCTATGCTAAATGAACTATGCATAAGAATAACTACAACGTATAGATGATGCCTCACCATGGATTCCATAGAAGTGCTTGTAGTCAGCATGGTAAAAGGGTTGGTAGTATAACTTACACAATACCACAAAAACTTCTTGAGTATGGATATCATTATTTTAGATAGTCCACCTAAGTGGGGTATGTTGCTCTCCTAGAAGTGGGCTGCTAGCATTGATGGTAGCATTCAGATGGATTTATCTTATGCCACAATACATTTGGATGGAAAAATTATTTTCCTAAATTAGGAACCACAAATTCTCCATATCTTGGAAGACTCTAAGTACCAGCTAGATGAAGTGTTATATGTAGACATAGACATCAAAAGCTTCATAGGAAATGTTGAGTTTATAGAGGTGCCCCCTGGTGATGGTATCCAAGATGATGAATCCATTTGGGTTATACATTTTGATGGAACATGTTCTAATGTTGGAAATGGGGTCAGAGTTGTTTTTTATACTCCTAAGGGCCAAATTTTTAAGTTCTCCTTTCAATTAGCTTTTGAGTGCATAAAAAATATTATAGAATATGAAGCACTTATGATAGGCCTCTAGATCACCCGAGAATATGGATTTAAAAGGTTGTTAGTGAAGGGTGACTCTGAGTCAGTGGTTAAACATGTTCAAGTTGTTTACACCATGAGGTAGAAGAGGTTGAAGCAATACTGAAATGCTATCTAGGATTATTTGGAATGGTTTGATGCTTTCAACATCCAGTACCATGCCTAAGAGCTAAATCACTGGGTAGATGTACTTACCAAGAGAGGTAAAAAATTCAAGATTGAATCCGAAGGTGTCATTTGTGAATATCAAGTTGAAACATTGGTAAGGCCTTTTGTTCTAGACAATATTGACCATTGTCAAGTCTTTGATGATGATAATCACATAAAAGATTTTTATACTACACAGAAGACTTTGAGGAAGCTATTATAGGCTGGGAGTTAATGATCCATATCTATGATGGGAATTAAACCTTGTATGGGAAGGAAATAATCCATCTCAAGACTAATACCATCCCTAGGGTTCTAGTTAGTCTTGAGGTAACCTTTGATGGAGCGAATTGAATAAAATCTAGAAGTACTTCTGTATCAAAAGAAGTGACTGAGATTAACATTGGGACACTAGAAAACCTAAAGAAGATCTATCTTGACATTCACTTAAGTAAAGATGAAAATAAAGTATTCATCACTCTATTGAAGAAATGCTAAGATTGCTTGGTGTAGTCTTACATGGAGTTAAAGGCTTATAGAGAGGATCTCTTTCAACATGTTATTCCCTTGCAACCCAATACAAAGCCATTATGATAGAAGTGGCCAATCAACCCCATCTTGGCCATCAAAATTTAGGAAGAGCTAAAAAAGCTAAGGGAAGTGGGATCATCCAACCTATCAAATATTCATCATGGGTGACAAACCTTGTCCCTGTTAGAAAGAAAAATGGAGACATCCATTTCTATGTAGATTTTTGAAATTTAAATAAGGCATATTTGAAAGACAATTATCCATTGCCTAAAATGTATAATATGCTTCAAGATATCACTGGATCAAAGATATTATCTACTTTGGATGGTTTTCCTAGATACAACTAGGTGGTGGTCAAAGAGTTAGATAGAGATAAGACTACTTTCACCACCCCATGGGGCACCTATGTATATATTTGAATGCCTTTTGGTTTAATGAATGTAGGTGACAATTTTTAGAGAATAATGGATGTAGCCTTCACTGGATTGATTGATTGATTCATTGTTATCTACCAAGATGATGTCATTGTGTACTCTAGAAAAAGGAATGATCACCTGGTGCATTTAGAGCAGTTGCTTATTAGATGCCAACAGTTTGGGATCTCCCTCAACCCCAAGAAGTGCCATTTTGGAGTGTGAAAAGTGAAGCTACTAAGACACATTGTATCCCAATAAGGTGTTATGATATATCCTAAGAGGCTGGAAGCCATCGACAAAGTGCCCATCCCACAGACTAAGAAAGGTATTCAATCTTTCTTTAGTCAAATTAATTTTGTTAGAAGATTTTTTTTCCGATTTTAAAAAGATTAATTTGATGATCACTCCAATGTTGAAGAAGGATCAAACCATAAAGTGGGAATCAAAGGCTACCCAATCATTTCAAAACATCAAGGTAGCCTTGAGAATGGCCTCGATGCTTATTAGCTTGAACTACAAAAAAAAGTTTCAAATCTTTTCATTTGCATATATGCATACCATTGCTATAGTACTAATACAAAAGAATGATGAAGGTCATGAGAAACTAATTGCATTTTTTATCAAGGTACTTCAAGGATCTGAGTTTAAATATACCATAATGGAAAATCAAGCCTTTGCTCTTTGAAAGGCTATCAAACAATTTAGGTCCTATGTTTTAAGTTCAAAGATTATTGCCTATGTTCCTCACACTATGGTGAAGGACATATTAACTCAAAATGAAGCTACTAATAAGAGGTGTCATTGGGTTAATAAACCACAAGAATATGAACTAGAGATATAAACCACCAAGCTTGTTTGGGGCATGGGTTTGGCTAAGTTGATGAATGAAGTAAATTTAAAAGTTATGGAAGTAAATAATTTGAAATATCGATGGATAACTATGAATCAAAGTATAACAGGTCACCATGGTATACAAACATAGTGCATTACTTGAGGACTCTGAGTTATCCTCCTTATCTAGAAAAGAATCAAAGAAGCACATTGAAGCTGGTATCCCAGAAGTATGTTTTATTGCAGGATGACCTCGTATGGAGAAACCTTGATGGTGTTCTCTTGAGATGTTTGGTAAAGGGTGATCTCTCTCTAATAATAAGAGAAATGCATAGTGGTGTGTGTGGTGGCCATTTCACCTGAAAGGTCACTGCATACAAGATCATGAGGGCTGGATAATGGTTACCTACACTATTCAAAGATGTAATTACCTGGGTTAGAAAATGTGAAGAATGTTAGTGGTTCTCTTGAAGGATGAAGGCATCTGGATCACTTTCCTTACAACTAATCTCTATTGAGAGGCCTTTCAGACAATGGGGGATGGATTTTATGGGTGAAATATTAGAAGCCTCGAGTGCTGGTCACAAATGGATCATGATGGCCACTGATTACTTCATTAAATGGGTAGAGGCAATTCCTACCAGGCAGTGATTGATTTCTTATTAAACAATATCATTTGTTGATTTGGGGTACCACTAATCCAAAACTCAGAAGTTCTAGTTGATAAATATTTCAATAGCATAGAAATAATATAGTAACAATGAATTCTCTAAGAAGAGATGTAGTATTACTCAAGATTGTAATACAAATATATGCTTATCTCTATGAAGAGATGTTTGTCTTCACATTTTGGGTTACCTCTTATTTTATACACATTTTTAAATCATGGGGAGGATGTGGAAGGTCACCAATATCGAGGGAGATTAAGTGGTTTGAATTTCAATATTTAAAATAACACAGAATTTGAGGAATTACTATTTTTAGAAACTTACTATTTTTAGATTGCACTACTAAATTTAAAATTTGGGGCCATTCTATTAGGTTTTTGGGGGTAAAATTTCATTGATCAAAGATTAATTCCATCTAATGATGTTCTCCTCATTCTTATCTTTCCAACGGTTCAAATGGTGAGTCAATTAGAGCTATGGTGAAAAAGTTATGGCTCCCAGAAGTTCTATCATCAATTAGGGTGGAACTGTCACCCAAATTGTCACCTAAATTATTGCCCAGATAAATTTTCCCTCCTCAAAAATAAATGGTCCCCATTGCATCAATATTACCCATCAGGTATGTTAGTTGTGTCTTGATTTGATTCTCTATGAGCCACTCACCTTTGTAGCTAAGCTAGCCCCTTTTGACCACTCGATAAAGTGAAATAGAGCGTCCTCTTGTTGTCTTTATCTAGGTGTCTAGAATCTGATCCTCTTCCACTGGAGCAAAACTCTATGGATCAATATAATCAATGTCTAGTTGTTTTGATACAATTGAAGTGTCCATTAGAGGTGGGTGATATGGTTTGAGGAGCTCCACATTGAATATTGGATGCAAACCAAGGTAGGTTGGTAGGTTCAACTCAAAATCATTTTCTCCAACTTTTTTGGTGATGGTGTAGGGACCATATCACAGAGGCCAAATATTTCTATGTGGGCCTACAAGTTGTTCCTTTTGAAGCCACAACCAAACCTTTTCACCCATAGAAAAATGATGTGCAATCCTACATTTTTCATGGCATTGCTTATACTTCTGATTCATCTTCTCTAGGATGTCATGAACTTGTTGCTGGATGTGATGCATTTGTTCAATAAACTTTGTTGCTTTTGCTACCTTAGATCTTCCATGAGGTGTGTATTCCATGGTGGAAAATGGAATAGCTATATCAATTGGTGCCATGGGTTGGAACCCAAAACATACTTGGAATGGACTATACTTGGTCGAGCTATGCGGTGCCTGATTGTATCCATGTTGTATGAAAAGAAGTCCCTCATCCCATGCGCGTGGATGTTTAGAGTTATACATCTGAATCATGTGAATAATCAAGTGATTTACCACCTCTATTTGACCATCAATTTATGGATGGAAGGCTGTGGACTTCATCAACTTAGTATCCATCATCTTCCATAGAGTGGACCAAAAGATGCTCAAGAACCTACTATCTCGATCTAAGACAATGGACTTGGGGAGACCAAAATGGAGCCATACATGACTTAAATATAGTTGATTAGTTTCCTCAATAGATATATTTTTCTTACAAGCAATCATGGTAGCCATTTTTGAAAAATGATCAACTACCACAAAAATATAGTCCTTACCATGTTTTGAAGTGGGCAAACCTGAGAGAAAATCCATTGAGATAGATTCCCAAGGCCTGGTTGGTTCTGGTAATGGCATGTACAATCCTTGCTTCTTATTTGTTGGCTTGGCTATTGCACATGGGGTATAAGATTTGAGATATCTTTCCACATCCTTTCACATATGGGGCTAGTAGAAGTGTTTTTAAAGAACTGATAATGTCTTTTTGATACCAAAGTGTCCAACTGTCCTACTGAAGTGTGCTTCCCATATCATATTTTGTTGCTCTACGATTAGAACACAGATGTGCCCCATATGACAGAGGACATTATCTTGCAAATATAAATTAGAAACATGTTTACCTTTTTGAAGCACTTGATATGTATCAGCAAAGGTAGTATCTACTTCATACAGAGCACTCCAAGTGGCTGTCTCATGTCCACATAGGTTAAGAACTATTATGAGTATAGTAATTGGTGGGCGGCTTAGACAATCTGTAGTTGTATTTGAGCTCCCTTTTTTGTGTTTGATTATCAAATGGAATTTTTGAAGATATGTGGCCCAATTTTGGTGCCTCTCATTTCATAGTTTTATTTATGTCTGGATGAATTCCAATGGTCTATAGTTAGTGTGGATGACCGTCTCTTTCCCCAAGATGTAGTGTTTCCATTATTTGTAGGCTTACACAATGGAATAGATCCCCTTATCATATGTTGGATATTTCTTGATTGTATCAGTGAAAGTTTCACTGTAATATGCAACATGATGGCCATATTGCATGATGACAGCTCCCATGGCATATTCAGATGCATCTATCATCAACTCAAAAGGTTGATGCAAATCTAGCAAGGCAAGAATAGGGGCTGAGCAGAGTCTATTATTCAAATTCTCAAATTCCCTTTATTGTATTTCACCACACTGAAATGTAGCTTTAGCTCCTTTAGTCACTTGGGTTAGTAACCAAGCAACATGTGAATATCCAAGAACAAACCTGCGATAGAAATTTGCAAGACCCAAAAAGCTATGAAGCTCTATGAGGGTCCTTGGTGTGGGCCATTCTCAAATAACCCAAATCTTTTTTGGATCAACACGGACCCCTTCCTCATTCACAACATACCTGAGGTACTGAATTGTTGTCATCTTGAATGTGCATTTGTCAAGATTTGCATATAACTTGTGCTCCCAGAGAGTTTGAAGCACCTTATGAACTTGTTGCAAATGTTCTTCCCATGTTCTACTATAGATGAGTATGTCATCTAAGTAGACAGCCATGAATGAGTTGGTGAAAGGTCATAAGATGTCATCCTCATGAAGGTTATAGGTGCGTTAGTTAAGCCAAAATGCATAACTAACCATTCAAAGAGCCCCTCCTTAGATTTGAATGCAGTCTTCTAGACATCAGTGGGATCGATGGGAATTTGGTGATAACCAGATTTGAGATCAATTTTGGTTAAGAACTTTGCACCCCAGAGCTAGTCCAGTAGGTCATCAATCCTGGGGAGAGGGTAGTGATTCTTCATAGAGATTTTATTTAGGGCTCGATAGTCAATGCAAAGCTTTCATGTTCCATCTTTTTTCGGTGCCAAGATAATTGGGCTACCACAAGGTGAAGATCTTCGCCTGATGTGACCCTTTTGGATCAATTCTTGAATCTATCTTTTTATCTCATCATTCTCTAAAACTAATTTGTGATACATAGGACTGTTAGGCAAAGGTGATCCTGGGATCAAATTGATAGAATGTTTTACTTGGTAATACAGTGAAACTCCTGTGGGTGACTTGAATAAGTCATCATATTCTCCTATGCTTCATCATATCTGCTTTTATTGTTGTGTAGTCAGGACTACAATATTGGCCTTCTTGGATTTCTATGGTTTAGCCACCATGAGAACAAATTGCTTTGTCTTCTCCACCAATCTCTTGCATTGCTTAACATTGATCAGGGAGATAGATGTGGGAGGTGGTACCTCTGGTACCCTATAACACCATGTTCCAAGAGTGAGGGTGATCCTTTAATTTTGTGTTTCATAGATGCCATGTCACTCATACATGAACGGCTGACCAAGGAGTACATCAAAAACATCTATATTGACCACATCACACAAGACTTCATCTTGGAATGGTTTTATAACATATGAAATAAGACACTGATGGGTGACATAGAGGTCTCTCTCTGGGCTCAACCATCCAATACTGTAGGGCTTTGGATGAGGATTTATAGATAGATTTAGACTTTTTACAACTTTAGCAAAGATTAAATTCTTTTGACTCCCACTATCAAGAATGAAATGCAAAGGCTTACCTTTTACCTATAATTTGGAGTTAAACAATCTTTCCTTATCAGCTGGTCTTTTCTCACAGGTCTGTGATGAAGTGATGATGGTGTTAGGCTCAACATCTATAATTTCTTATTCATCCTCTTTGACTGTGGGTTTTGTATGAGTCAAAGTAGTAGATGTCGAGTATTGTGACTCAAAAAGTAGTGATTTGATAGCTCAACATTCTTATTTGGAGTGAGTTCCAATTTTGTGGTAATCACACCATTTTTTAGCCTTCCCCTTCTGGGATTTCTTATCTTGAAACTCCTTCTACTTCCAATTTTAGCCTCATGTTTGACCTTCCTTATCACTTTTCCATTTTTAGGGTTGACTCTTCGTATTCTTTCTACCATGCTTCTGTTCAATCTTCACTACAAATTTGTATGCCTCACCGAGGGTTTCCAAATTGAAGAGTTCCATTTCCCCCTGTATGTACCATTGTAGTCCACCATGATATTTGAGTCTTATGTTTCTCACTTTATTGAATGCCCAATCTTGTAGACAAAGAATGAAAAGTGTCGGTGTAATCTTGAACAAATTGGTCCTTACCTTGGCAAAGTTATTGTCACTGTATGTATAGATCATCATATACTTCGATAGGATAGTATTATTCTTTCACCACTTCCACAAAATCATTCTAGGTAGGTTCCACCTCAAGGCCAATGTCATCTGTACTGAACCTCTTTTTGTTCACTTCCCACCATTTTTTCACAGGTAGTGATGCTTTCAAAAGAGCAAAAGTGATCTTTTCTCCATCAGTGAACTTATTTATAGAGAAGTAGGAAGACAACTCATCCAACCAATTTTCTACTGCATTAGCATTGATTTTGCCTTCAAATGTAGGAATATCAAAATTTACATGAACCTTGAAGGGTGTTGGGGCACTGAAAGGATGTTCCCTGGATGAGGAGCCAGGAAGTGTAGCCATGGAGCCAGAATTTCCCATCGAGAGTGTTTGAAAATTTTGGGTAAATTATTGTAGCATCAATGCTTGTTACCATTGGAGGGCTTCATTCACCATTTCCTTTAAAGGATCAGATGTCTCGGTGTCATCTGCCCTTTGAAATTATTTGGAGTGAAAAGGTAGAAAGTTTAGAAGCTCTATTGTTTCCCACCCAAGCTTTTTGTAGCATGACCTCATCCTCGAGATCATACACTCTCAAGACAAACCACTCTGATACCACTGATCCAAATCTTAAAAGTTCTAGTTGATAAATATTTCAATAACATAGAAATAACATAGTAACAATGAATTCTCTGAGAAGAGATGTAGTATTACTCAAGATCATAATACAAATATATGCTTATCTTTAGATAGAGATGTCTGTCTTCACATTTAGGGTTACCTCTTATTTTATACACATTTTGAAAGCATGGGGAGGATGTGGAAGGTCACCAATCTCAAGGGAGATTAAGTGGTTTGACTTCTAAGATTTAAAACAATACATAATTCAAGGAATTACTATTTTTAGAAACTTACTATTTTTAAACTACACTACTAAATTTAAAATTTGGGGCATTTCCATTGGGTTTTCAGGGGTCAAATTTCATCAAGCAAAGCTTGATGCCATCTCATGATGTTATTCTCATTCTTTGATTTCTAATGGTTCAAATGGCGAGTCAATTGGAGCTACGCTACAAAAGTTATGGCTCCTGAAAGTTCTATCATCAATTAGGGTGGAATGTCACCTGAATTGTCACCTAAATTATTACCTAGATCACTCTTCCCTCCTTGAAAAGTAATGGTCCCCATTGTGTCGATGTTCCCCATCAGGTGTGGTAGTTGTGTCATGATTTGATTCTATGTGAGCCACTCACCTTGGTGGCTAAGCTAGCCCCTTTTGACTACTCGATAAAGCGGAATAGAGCATCTGCTTGTTGTCTTCATCTAGGTGTCCACAATCTGATCCTCTTCCATTGGAGAAAAACTCTATATCAAGCTCATCAATGCCTAGTTTTTTTGCTATAACTAAAGTGTCCAATAGAGGTGGGTGATATGGTTTGAGAAGCTCCACATTGAATATTGGATGCAGACCAAGGTAGGCTGGTAGGTTCAACTCAAAAGCATTTTATCCAAATTTTTTGGTGATGGTGTAGGGACCATATCGTAGAGGCTAAATCTTTTTGTGTGGGCTTGCAAGTCATTCCTTTTGAAGCCACAACCAAACTTTGTCACCCACAACAAAATGGTTTGCAATCCTACGTTTGTCATGGCATTGTTTATACTTCTGATTCATCTTCTCCAAGATGTCATGAACTTGTTGTTGGATGTGTTGCATTTGTTAAATAAACTTTGTTACTTTTGCTACCTCAGATCTTCCATGAGGTGTGTATTCTATGGTGGAAAATGAAATAGCTATATCAATTGGTGCCATAGGTTGTAACCCAAAACATACTTGGAATGAACTGTACTTGGTTGAGTTATGCAGTGCTCGATTGTATCCATGTTGTATGAAAAGAAGTCCCTCATCCCATGTGCATGGATGTTTGGAGTGATACATCCAAATCATGTGAACAATCAATTAGTTTACCACTTCTGTCTGACCATTAGTCTGTAGATGGAAGGATGTGGACTTCATCAACTTTGTATCCATCATCTTCCATAGAGTGGACCAGAAGATACTCAGGAACCTACTATCTCAATCTGAGATAATGGACTTGGGGAGACCAAATTAGAGCCATACATGAATAATATATAGTTGAGTAGTTTCCTCAACAGATATATTTTTCTTACAAGCAATCATGATAGCCATTTAAAAAAAATGATCAACTACCACAAAACATAGTCCTTACCATGTTTTGAAGTGGGCAAACCTGAGAGAAAATCCATTGAGACAAATTCCCAAGGCCTAGTTGGTTTTGGCAATGGCGTGTACAATCCTTGCTTCTTATTTTTTGGCTTGGATATCACACATAGGGTGCATGATTTGAGATATATTTCCACATCCTTTCGCATATGGGGCTAGTAGAAGTGTTTTTGAAGAACTACCAATGTCTTTTCAATACCAAAGTGTCTAGTTGTCCTACTGAAGTGTGCTTCCCATATCATCTTTTGTTGCTCTGTAACTAGAACATAAATGTGCCCCATATGACAGATGAAATTATCTTAAAAATATAAATTAGAAACATGTTTACCTTTTTGAAGCACTTGATATGTATCAACAAAGGTAGGATCTGCTTCATATAGAGCACCCCAAGTGGTAGTCTCATGTCTGCACAGGTCAAGAACTATTGTGAGTGCAGTAATTGGTTGGTGGCTCAAACAATTTATAGCTATATTTGAGCTCCCCTTTTTGTGTTTGATTATCAAGTGGAATTGCTGAAGATATGTGGCCATCTTTTGGTGCCTCTCATTTCATAGTTTTCTTTGTGTCTAGATGAATTCCAATGGTCTATGGTTAGTGTGGATGACCGTCTCTTTCCCCAAGATATAGTGTTTCCATTGTTTGCAGGCTTACACAATGGCATAGAGCTCCTTATCATATGTTGGATATTTCTTGACTGTATCAATGAGTATTTCACTATGATATGCAACATGATGGCCATGTTTCATGATGATAGCTCCCATGGCATATTCATATGCATTTGTCATCAACTCAAAAGGTTGATGCAAATCTGGCAAGGTAAGAATAAGGGCTGAGCAGAGTCTATTCTTCAAATTCTCAAATGCCCTTTGTTGTATTTCACCCCATTGAAATGTAGCTTTAGCTCCTCCTTTAGTCACTTGGGCTAGTGACCAAACAACATGTGAAAATCCAAGAACAAACATGCGGTAAAAATTTGCAAGACCCAAAAAGCTGTGAAGCTCTGTGAGGGTCCTTGGTGTGGGCCATTCTCAAATAACCCAAATCTTTTTTGGATCAAAATGGACCCCTTCCTCATTCACAACGTATTTGAGATACTGAATTATTGTCATCTCGAATGTGCATTTGTCAAGATTTGCATACAACTTGTGCTCCTGAAGAGTTTGAAGCACCTTACGAACATGTTACAAATGTTCTTCCCATGTTCTGCTATAGATGAGTATGTCATATAAGTAGACAACCACAAATGAGTTGGTGAAGGGTCATAGGATGTCATCCATCATCGTCATGAAGGTTGTAGGTGCGTTAGTTAAGCTAAAAGGCATAACCAACCATTCAAAGATCCCCTCCTTAGATTTGAATGCAGTCTTCCAGACATCAGTGGGATTGATGGGAATTTGGTGATAACTAGATTTGAGATCAATTTTGGTGAAGAAATTCACACCCTAGAGCTAGTCCAGTTGGTCATCAATCTTAGGGAGAGGGTAGCTATTCTTCAAAGAGATTTTATTTAGGGCTCAATAGTCAATGCAAAGCCTCCATGTTCCATCTTTCTTCAGTGCCAAAACAATTGGGCTACCACAAGGTGAAGAGCTTGGCCTGATGTGACCCTTTTGGATCAATTCTTGAATCTATCTTTTTATCTCATCATTCTCCAAAACTTATCTATGATACAAAGGAATATTAGGACATGGTGATCTTGGGATCAAATTGATAGAATGTTTTACCTAGAAATATAGTGGAACTCTTGTGGGTGACTTGAATAAGTCATCATATTCTCCTGTGATTCATCCTATCCACTTTTGTTGTTGTGTTGATTGTGTAGTCAGGACTGCAACATCGACCTTCTTGGATTTTTGTGGTTTAACCACCATGAGAACAAATTGCTTTATCTTCTCCACCAATCTCTTGCATTGATTAGCATTGATCAAGGAGATAGATGTGGGAGGTGGTACCTCTAGTACCCTATAATGCCATGTTCCAAGAGTAAGGGTGATCCTTCGGGTTCATGATTCATAGATGCCATGTCGCTCATACATGAATGGCTAACTAAAGAGTACATCACAAACATCTAGATTCACCACATCACACAAGACTTCATCTTGGAATGGTTTTATAACATATGAAAGAATACACTGATGGGTGACACAGAGGTCTCTTCCTGGGCTCAACCATCCAATACTGTAGGGCTTTGGATGAGGCTTCATGGATAGATTTAGACTTTTCATAGCTTTAATAGAGATTAAATTCTTTTGACTCCCACTATCAAGAATGAAATGTAAAAGCTTACCTTTTACCCATAATTTGGAGTGAAACAATCTTTCCTTGTCATCTGGTCTTTCCTCACGGGCCTGTGATGAAGCGATGATGGTGTCAGGCTCAACATCTATAATTTCTTCTTTGTCCTCTTTGACTATGGGTTATGTATGAGGCAGAGTTGTAGATGTCGAGAATTGTGACTCAAAAAGTAGTGATTTGATGGCTCGACATTCTTCTTTGGAGTGAGTTCCAATTTTGTGGTATTCACACCATTTTCTAGACTTCGCCTTCTGAGATTTCTTATCCTAAAACTCCTTCTACTTTCAATTTTGGCCTCGTGTTTGACCTTCCTTGTCACTTTTCCATTTTGAGGGTTGACTATTTGTATTCTTTCTACCATGCTTCTGTTCAATCTTCACTGTGAATTTGTATGCCTCACCGAGGGTTTCCAAATTGAAGAGTTCCATTTCCCCCCATATGTAGTGTAGAGTAATTTTTTTACTCTATGTTGCATTCTAATTTTTAGTCGCACGCTGCAAATTTTTTTCCCACATTACTTGGTTTTTGATGGTGAGGTTTAGAAGTAGAACACGAGTTCTTTTTCCCCTTTTGATTCATTAGTTTCAAATTTTGGCTAAGTGTCGAGTTTAAGTGGAAGCTACCAAGTGGCATCATTTGAGGCACCTTTCATTTTTTGTATAAGTTAGTTAGGATGTGCCACTTGTTTGATAGCAACTCAGTGGAAAGCACCACGTGTTGGCATCTGCATTTCATTTATTTTTCAGTGAAGGTCTTCAACAAGCTAAGTATCAGGGTGAGGTGGAAAGCGCCAAGTGGCAATCGTGGAAGGCTCTGGATTGTTTTTATAGAAGTAGCAAAAGTCAACACATGTTAGCATCTGAAATAAGGCAATTCAATGCCTTAATTCAATAAGGCAGTTCAATGCCTTGGTTCAACATTTTTGGTTCAATACCTTGAGTTATGTGTAAATGGTGCGCAGTGTTGAACCATTGAACTGTTGAACCATTGAACCATTTTCAGTTCAACAGACAGTTCAAAGGAGTGTCACAAAGACCAAAGGACAAGTGCACTTTTAGAGGGCAAGTAAGGCTCAACCACACCATTTAAGCGGAGGTCACCAAGTGTCATCAACTGATCCCCTTTCTACTCTATTCTCAGGAGTAGCAGAGGACACCACGTATCTTCTCAGGAGCAGCGGGGGATGGCACATATCTTCTCAAAGGTAGTGGAAGCCACCATGTGTCAATATCTAGAAGATCTTTTTGAGTTTCATTACTGAATAGAGATTTTGGTGGGTCCCAGGTTTTATTTTTGAAAACTGTGGAAGATGCCATGTGTCACCATTTGTAGGAGCCTAGGATGCGTCCTGAACACTTCCACATCATAGCAGAGAAGCAACAGAGATTGCCACGTGTCTTTTGTTAAAGAGAGGCAGAAATTGACACATGTCTCCATGCCCCTCTTAAAGGTTGCTTAGGCAAGAAATGTGGTGAGTCTTATTTCTTTAAGCCGTTAAGTATCAGAGAAGCAGATTACGACAGGTGTCAAAGGTGGGACATTCCTGAGCAGAATATAGTAAGAATATAAGGAAAGCAAAAAGTGCCACATGTCTTTGATAAAGAGATGGAAAGAACCAAGTGTCATTCTCCAGTGTCTCCTAAGAAATAAGCAAATTTTTGAGAAATTGACTAAGTGTCCTCTTCCATTTCAACAGAATAGAGGGTCCTGTATAGACACTTCCAACTCAATTATAGTTTAGTTTGGGCCATAAATTTGGGAACGCATGATCAATCTAGAGGGAAACTCAGCAGGAGTTATTTTCAGTAGATGGATCAGTTCATCAGATAGATTTTTAGGGCTGGCAAACATTAAAAGCACCATCTATCTGTCCCTTATGAGATAAAGGTAGAATAGAATTGCGTGGGAAAGGAGGTGATGGAATGAGAAATTTGAGGGTATAAGAGGAGTGCAGGGATCACCAGAAGAGGGGACCATCAAAGAAAAAGGGAAGGAGAATTTTTTGAGAAAATTATTAGACTTTCTATAATTGTGATTAGGAATATCATTTTGCCTTTATTCTATTTTTTTAAGTTGTAAAGTTTATGTAATTGTGCATGTTTTTGTGCCTTTTATATGGCTGAAGAATTTATGAGAAGATAGAGCTCTGTGCCTTTGTTGATGTTTCCTGTATCATTATGAAAGTAGTCTAAGCTGTGAGCCTCTGTTTCTATTTGTTACATTGATCATGCCTCATCTACTCTTTAATGTAATTGAATCTTACATATAGTTTCACTGTGCTAGGATTAAGGATCAAAATTACATTTAGGCGCATCGCCATAGTTAAATTTTTTTTCTTTGCATTTGCACTTTTGTTTAAATTCCTATCCATTTTCCCCTCAACACTTGATATAAAGCTTCTTGAAAATATAGAGGTTGTTTCAAGTCGCATGCCCCACATCTTGAAACTTCCCATTGTTGGTGTCTGAAACAAAGCACAATTTTAAACATCAACAATTTTTGACATGCCCGATGGGACAAGTCTTGAAGTTTCTTTCAAGACCATATGAACCAGAGAGATACAAGGAGTCAGAGCTATATACTAGTCACTAGATCACAATCTATTACAAATCTAGGTATTCTTTTACCATCTTTGGTAACAAGTCCAAGAAGAAGAGCTAACCAATTTGTACCAATACCAAGAGAAAATATGGGAGCCCCTATACCCCAAAGGAATTATGCAAGCTGGAACACTGGTAGTCCCTTAATCCTCTCAACACCACTAGCTGTTTGGGATCCTATCCCAGTGAATGCCCTAAAAGCTCTGCCCAAATTTAGTGGGCAAGACTCAAAAACACCTGTGGAACATCTTCAAGATGTTTCAGATGTCTATGCTATACATGTTGTCACATAGCAAAATGTGGCCATAAGATTATTAACAGCTTCTTTTAAAGGGAAGGCTCTATAATGGTATCAGTCTTTGACCCCAAATACCATGTCTACATGGGATCAGCTTGGAGATTTATTTTTTGAAAGATTTGTAGAGAAGGGTGATAAGTCTTCTTTGTTACAACAGTTAATCACCATTCAAAGGGGACCATAAGAAGCCATGACTGACTTAAATTCTAGATTTCAAAAGACTTGGGATAGAATCCCTGCTACAGCTAGACCATTACCAGGTATAGCCATAGTTTTTTATCTTAATGCTTTGAATTCAAATATATCTATTATGATTTAGTGACTTGGAGGACACACTTTGCCAGAGGCTTATGAATATAAGGTCAGAGCTGAGAATAATTTAATAGATGCTGGAAAGTTACCTCCAAGGCCTCCCATGCCCATGTTCCTAGAAATTTCCTTGCCATTACCTCAAGAAGTTCCTAAATCTGTAAGCTCACCTGAGTCTATGTACA
The DNA here is from genome assembly GCA_037957365.1 of Torreya grandis. Classification (NCBI taxonomy): domain Eukaryota; kingdom Viridiplantae; phylum Streptophyta; class Pinopsida; order Cupressales; family Taxaceae; genus Torreya; species Torreya grandis. Next base: position 1,637,571 of record JARHVA010000316.1, read on the forward strand.
CTTACCCTCAATCATCTGTGAAAGAACCTATCCCTGCTCAGTCATCTGAGATGGATGATATCAAGAATATCCTAAGGACATTTTCCAATGAGCTGATCAATATAAAGAGACAGCAGAATACTTTCACTAAGCCTCCTAATCAAGGCTATCAAGGAAACAAGTTTTCATCCCAACCAAACCAATATCAGGGTCCTCCAAAACAAACTAACCATTTGTTTCTCTACGTTTTTGCTAATTACATGCAGAAGAGAGAAGAAACTAAAGGTTAAAGGTTAGGGGTTTGTACATTACCTGGATTAAGTTGTGCACCATATCCAAGCATTGTAGGAGCTCCTCTTTGGCTATGAAGGAAGAGACCTATAGATGAGAATAAGACTTAAACAAAGAAAATGTTAGAATAAGATAAGGTGGACTGCCAAGCTACACGCTTGGTCCCAGAAGCGTAAAGCTTTGTGAGGGATGATAGTCCACTATTTAAGACAAAGAGATTTGTATAAAATGAAATGATAAAAAACTTAAAGAAATGGGAAGGCAGAATGTTGTGTACCTGTTCCCTATAATCTGTGAGTCTCAACAAGTTGGTCAGAGGTTGTGTCTAGTCTTTGGGCTGTTTAGATTGGTTTTTTGGTTTGCACAGTCACCGACGTCAGTTATGCTACCGATGTCGGTAGGTAAATAGTGCTAACATCGGTTATACTACCGATGTTGGTAGGGGCAATAGGTCTTTGGATGGGTTTCAGGTATTTCTGTGATGGACAGAGGACTCTGGGAGTTGGGAGGTTTGTGTAGAGTTACAAGAAGGAGAATAGGGTCTAAAGAAGGGCAAAAGGTAGAGGGTAGGTGTGAGAATATGGTAAGAGTCAGAGGAAGGCTTTTTAGCCCTTCCATAGAGGAAGTCAGGTTTCTTTTATAGTATTCAAAAATAGTAAATAGAAACTAATTACCAAGTTATTTTAGAACATTGAAATGAAGACCAGAAGAATACTTAGCTTTTTGGTGAAGACTCGAGGGTGTCAAGATGCTTATTCCTATTGCAGCTAATGTCAAAGACCTCGTACAATGTTTTCAATCCAATGTCTGGAGTGACTTTTCCAGAGTTTCTGTAGCCTAGAGAGCGATAGTCGAATTCTGATGCTTAGACTCAGAGTGTACGCATCGATATGTAAAGAGGCTGGGGTCAAATCAAGGTTAGAAGGCTAGTTTATGTAATCAACGTCGGTGATCCCATCGGCATTGATCGACAGTTGATCGACGTTGGCAGCTAGAGAATGGGTAAAAGGGCTATTTTTAGCTTTTTGCCCATTTCTCCATCCACCAAGTGCATTTGCCATTAGAGAACGGTCAAAAGACATGTTTATTAGGCATGAGAGTTAGTTAGAGAGTTGGAATAGGTCTTAGATAGTTGGAATTTTGAGGACTTAGTATTAGGGTGACTTATAGGGTAGGAAATGGTCTTAGGGTGAGGTGTCTAGGCGAGGTGTCGAGATGAGGTGTCTAGGTGAGGTGGTGTGGGGGGATGATTAATTTAAAATAAGTAATTTATTTTAAATTAATAAAGTGTGCAAGTGTAGGTTAGGAGTGTTAGAGTTAAAATTGGACCAAGGGGGGTTGACACAATATTGGTGTCTACACCATTAGCCAACGAATCAATTAGTTATAGTTCCCACACCCTCACAGACCATCCCTCCCAACTCAAATAGGGAGATGGTTCCAAGGAAAAATAATTATATGGATGATACTAATGCCTGGTGTTTCCCTTGAAATAATGCTCATACACCTAAATATTGTCTTAGGGGTAATCTACAACAAAGGGTGGCAGAGCAAAGAAGAATAAATGGTCAGTTTGCCAATACCAGTGACAACCAAGCCTACCAGTCTCTTGGTATGCAAAATTTAGTCTTAATGGCTCAGATTCAAGGAATGTACTTGTAATAAGAGGAAGAAATAGCCTTAGAACATGCTTTGTTCTCATGGGTTGAAGATGAAGAATCAGTTTTCTCGAACGAGGCATCTACCTCCTAAAGACTAGTAGTGCAATCTGATTATTACACCAGATCAAAGAGGAGAATGGTAGAACAGCCTGAGATTGTAAATGGTCAAGTCATGAATAATCCTCCTTTTCAAGGACAAAAAAACACTGCTGTTAGATAAGAAGTGCATCAGTCGGTGCAAGATCAAGGGACTCCTATCCAAGTTCAGGAAAAAACAAGATATCCTTATGTTCAAAGAACTCAGTCTTTGGGACCGATAAATGTAGTGGATCAATTGAAGAAGACTCCAACACAAGTGTCAATATGGGATATTTTGGCTATTCCTGAATAGAAAACACTACTACAAGAAGCTCTGCAAGGCCAAGCAGTGCCCAAAGGTACTATTACCAAAAAAGGACCTACTAGAAAAGAAAAGCTCAAAGATACAGTTCCTCTGAAGATAATAGCCTTTGTGAATGATGCAATGCAAGTAAGTAAATCCAAACCAGAGCCCTTCTATTTAACTCTGATAGTTGAAAAGAAACTCTTGCATAAAGCATTGATAGATTCAGGAGCTAGTACTACAGTGATGCCCAAGCAAATAGCTGATGCTTTGAAAATAAAATATGAACCCCTTACAAAAGGAGTTATGTAGCTAGATGGCAAAATAGTACAAACCATAGTGATAATTAAATAACTCCCATTGTAGTTATATACTTGCCCCAATATAATTGTCAACCAAGATTTAGTAGTCATATATATACCTCCTATTTTTGGTTTATGTTTATCCAGAGACTTTACAGCAAAAATAATAGGGTATATGTCTCTTGATTGGTCTCACCTCATCCTAATAATTAGATACGATTCGAAGATGAAAATTCTATTTGAACCGCTATCAAAATGCCATATCACCAATGAACCAACATCAGAATTAGAGGCAGATCATGCTATGTTAAATAAGGAAGAAAAGATTTTTGTTGAAGAGTTAGGTGACTAGACTGAGCATGATTAAGAAGAAAAAAATAACCAGTTGTTGGCTATGATGCATAGCAACCCATATGGAAACTATGACTCTACTGGTCTGGGCACATATGTTATTTTTGATGAGGACCATGAAATCCCAAATTTTCTAAGGGAAGAGACACCAATAACTCAAAATTCAGAAATTTGGACCTTAAATTTTGATGGGGCTAGAAGTAAGCATGGTGCTGGAGCTGGAATTTGTCTTACTACTCTAAATGGTGAGAAAATTTTAAAGGCTATCCATTTCCAATTTGCTTGTACTAATAATGATGCTGAGTATGAATCTTTAGTGCATGGGCTCTTGTTAGCCAAGATAAGGGGGATAAAGAACCTAATAGTAAAAAGAGATACAAAATTAGTGGTAAAGCAAATTAGAGAAAAGGCAATAGCCAAAAATATAAGGATGAGATCCTATAGACATAGGATTTGGGACTTAATAGAAGATTTTGATGCTTTCAATATCAAGATAGTCTCTAGGAGTCAAAATTTTGAAGCTGACAAGATGGCCCAGATTGGCTCACAATTTAACCCAGCAACTGGCCTATTAATTAACAATGAGTCAGTAAAAGTTATAGTGAGGGTGACTATTCTAGACAATGATGAGAATTGCTAAGTATTTGAAAATGATGCTCAGGTAGTCTCATTCTTACAATAATCAGATGAGTTTGTTGATCAGTTACAAACTAAGATTGAAGAAGCATATGGGGATCAGATTATACAATTGAAGACTAATAAACTCCCCAAGGGCTTGATCACCTTAGAAAACTTATTTGATTTAGAGGATGTAAGCATGGAGAAGAAAAGGTTCCAGGTAGACAAAGCAGATTATTCTAAAATAGAGGTAAATCAAGGGAAAAAACTAAAAGTCAGGAATTCTATAACTCAAGTAAAAAAAGAAAGACTAATTGAATTGCGCAAAAAATATGATAGTCATAGCCTGGAGCTATGAAGACCTTCATGGGTACAATAGAGACATTATTCAACACACAATAAAACTAACTGAGGAATCTAAGCCTATCAGGCAGAAATAGAGGCCAGTAAATCTAAGGATTGAGCCTCTAATGGTAGATGAGTTGCAGAAACTTTTAGATTTCAAAATAATTTTTCCAATCAAGCACTCAACTTGGGTATCGAATCTAGTATCAGTTAGGAAAAATAATGGAGATGTAAGACTATGTGTAGATTTTAGAGATCTGAATAGAGCATCTCTAAAAGACCACTATCCCTTGCCCTCCATGGAACAAATTCTATAAACTATGGCTGGATCAGAGAGATTTTCTTTGCTAGATGGTTTCTCTAGATACAATCAGATTTAGTTGGCTAATGAAGACCAGTACAAAACTACTTTTACTACCAAATGGGGAACATTTGCGTACACTAAGATGCCATTTGGCCTGTCAAATACAGGAGCCACCTTTCAAAGAGCTATGGATGTAGCCTTGGGTGAAATTATAAATAAAATCATCCTAGTTTATCTGGATGACCTCACTATTTCTTCAAAAGATGCTGTTGATCATTTAGAATCTTTCTTTAAGAAATGTCAGGATTTTGGAATATCACTGAATCTCGAGAAATGCATCTTTGCTGTGCCTCAAGGCAAATTATTGGGACATATAATGTCTAAAGAAGGAGTTTCCATAGATCCTAAAAGAATTGTAGCTATAATGAACCTACCTCTTCCAGTAAATAAGGCAGTTTAGTCCTTCTTAGGAAATATTAATTTTGTTAGTAGGTTCATATCCGATTTTATAGGCTTGGTGAGGCCAGTGACACTCTTGCTAAAGAAAGCCCTAATTTTCAAATGGACTCCAGAAGGAAGGCAAGCCTTTGAAGAGGTTAAGAAGGCTATCTCAATGGCCCCAGTACTGAAAAACATAGATTTTTACAAGCCTTTTGTAATATATGTCTATGGAAGAGAGTTAAGCATTGCTGCTGTCTTGACACAAAAGGATGATAAACAGGAGGGAGAACACCCAATAGCCTTTTTATCAAGAACTCTCAGGGATTATGAAACCAAGTATAACTTTATAGAGAAATAAGCATATGCCATAGTAAAAGCCCTCAAAAAATTTAGGCATATGGTATCAGGGAGCAAAATTTTGGTACTTGTAGCTCACCCAAGCGTCAAAAAATACATCATGGAGGGAGAAATCACTAAAAAAGAGCCAATTGGATTACTAAGATCCTTGAATATGATGTAGAGGTCAGACCCACCAAGTTAGTCAGAGGTAGGGATTTGTGCCAATATATGACCCAAGAGCTTGAAAAGATGATACTTGAGGAGACAGATAAAGAAGAAGAGATGGAGACAGTGTTAAAGATACAAGAGGTTAATCAAGAATACTGGGTCACAAGTAGGATTCATTTTATGAAGTATGGAGTTTATTAAAGAGAACTCCCTCAAAATAAGAGGAGATACTATAGGATATAGGGAGTTCATTTTGTTTTAATGAAACAGGTCCTTTTCAAAAGAAATTTTGATGGTAAATTGTTGAGATGTGTAGAACAGGCTGAGGCTGAGAGAATACTACATGAGATGCATCATGGAAAATCAGGGGGCATTTTTTTGCAAAGACCACAAACATAAAGATAAGTGAAGCATGATATTTCTGGCCTACTTTATTTGTAGATTGTTATCAACTAGTCAAAAAATGCCAATCCTGCCAATATTACATGGGGATGAGGAGGAATGCAACAATGCCCCTTAGTCCTATAATTATGGATGAACCTTTTGCTCAATGGGGTCTTGAATTCATTGGAATGATAATCCTAGTGTCTAGTATGGGTCACAAATGGTTCTTAACTACCATAGATTATTTCACCAGATGGACCAAGGTAGTCCCACTCAAAGAAGCAACAGAAATGTGATCCTAGATTTTGTAGGAAGTATCACTACTTGCTTTGGGGCTCCTCACACCATACTTTCTGATAATACTAAAGCATTCTTGGGGTCTAAAGTATTTGAATTTGCATTAAAACATGGAATATATCTGAAAACTTCATCTAACTATTACCCTCAAGGTAATAGTTTGGTGGAATCGACTAACAAGAACCTGATTAGACTCATCAAAAGAATAGGGGACAATAATCACAAAGAATGGCATAAAGTGCTTAATTTAGCACTATGGGCTGATAGAATCATGCCTAAATAGGTGATCAAAATGTTGACATATGAATTGGTATATGGAAAGTCAGCTGTGATCCCCTTAAGCTTGGAAATCCCTGCCCTCTAGCTGATCAAACAAATTGAAATTGAAGAAAATGGCCCCATGTAGGTTAGGCTTGCAAAGCTTTTGGAATTTTAGGAGAAGAGAGATACAGCCCATGATTCATTAATCAAGAATTAGGGAATGGTTAAGAATTATTTTGATAAAAGGACTTTGAATCCTCATTTTTAAGCAGGCTCAATTGTTTTGAAATGGGATGCAAGAGCCGCCAAGCTAGGTCAGCATACTAAATTTGAAGCATTATGGACTGGCCTGTATAAAATTTGCACGTGAAAGTAGAAAAATTCATTCAAGCTGGAATCAATGGAAGGAGAACCTGAAGAGATTCTTGTAAATGGAATCTATTTGAAGCATTTCAGTTAATTTGGGTCTTTAATGTATTATAGTTAGATAGTTTCCCCTTCCCATATTGTTTTTTTCCTGCTTTTCATTTAAATAAGTGAAACACAGAGTCAGCGGCTTAGGAAGTTTTCAAATAATAAAATATCTTCAAATTCTCGAAGCATTGAATGTTTCCCAATCTTTAAGAAATCTCTAAGGTACCTTGCATGACCACTTACATAACGTGTCTACCTCGCTGTCCTAGGAAGATTGAGTATGATTCGCTAATGGTTGTCCAAATTTAATGCTTTTTGAGACTTGATAGGTCCATAAATACCATTAACAAGAGTTTAAGTTTATAAACTCTCAAGCATTCCTGCATTTGCAAGAAAATATCCTGCTACTTGTGAAAATTTTTAGCGCCCAGTAAATTTGCTTCAACGAGAGTGTTTTGATTGAAAAGGGTTCATACCAGTTATCACAGAAAGGACATAGATATGGAAGGAGCATCATCTTCACAACAAGGAGCTGGGATCTATGAATCCCTTGATAAGTTTTTGGCAAGTAAGTCATATGCTTCAGCTCTCACACAACCATTGAAAACCTATCCAAAGACTAAAATTATGGAGGTTGGTCAGGCGAGTGACCCAACAAAAGTAACAAATTATGTGGATGGAATCATGGACCCAATATTGTAAAGAGCCAATAACAAAACCCTTAGAGAAGGGGCACATCAAAGGTGCCTAGTGAGGGCCAGAGCAGGGAAGTATGAGACATTCACCATGAGTATATGGACCTCACAACTGGCACAGTTCCTTGTCCCAACTATGCATCCATGCCTTGACTTGGTCAAATTATGTGCAGATTGGCTCCATGCACCCTCATGCACCATTTAATAGGGTCCTTTCATGGTGCAAATCACATCGTAGGCCATCAGAGACATGTTAGCCCTACACCATGATAGTATAGCAATGTTTCCCACTATTGCTAAGATGTAAAGGATGTGGGCTAACGTCAACACTTAGTTAAGGTTATTAAGAACTAAATTGCAAATGGGCGATGACAACACTACTATGCCCACACTCCCTGCAGCAAGAGGCCAATTCACACAAGTCAGCCAAGATGCACTATCCATGCTAGCTTTTATCTTTGATATGAAAGATGATATGGCAATTTACGTAGAGCAAATGGCTATTCTCTTCAAGTTGAAGACCATTGATAAGACCCAGGAATATCGACTCGACTTTTCAGAGCAAATTGCTTTTTCAATGGTGGAGCAACTGGCCCAATTCAAGTCAAAAGGAGTGTTCAGGTACTCTTCTTATTTGTTTCACCTCATGTTATACCAGAATGCTGACTTCTTTGCCCAACATATGCATCTAGACATGTATGACCCAAGTTTGGACCCCCTCCTGTGTCTACCTGGACACATATTTTGTTAAGGACCAGTGACCCATATGATTTATAAGAACTACTTGTTACCCCTACTCTTTGCCACTTTAGCCCCAAACTAGTCATAAACAGATTATTTCCTAGTGTTTCAAACCTCCTGGCCAGTTGCCCAATTCCGTGTGACTTCTACTTTGGATCCCACCATACGATTATTAGAGTTCATGGTTTTTGTGGGGAACCAATGTTGCTACCAAAGATTCTAACTCTTAGGTTAGCATTTTTAGAGGTCACTAGGCAAGTGTCAATGGTGGACAGTGATTATGGTTCTAGGAAATGGAAGAGGAAGATGTTTGATCTCTCGTGGATGGTAGACAACATAGTTTTAGAATCCAGGGATGCTGAAATTTTGCTGCTTCAAAAGCTAGCCTTTTTGGGGTTCCTGTTAGTTGAAGACAAATGGGTATGCGACCTGAATGGTTACATAGCTTCCTAGATAAGGACTAATAGGGTTACAACTAGGATTGCACATGAGATCTACCCTTTTTGGGAGACCTAGAGAAACCCTATGGAAGATGTTCCTAATTTTTATGTTGAATTATTAGATTTCCCCCTCTGTAAAATAGACCATGGGAAACTTTCTATGTTAAGTAGAAGGATTATGATCCCAAAGTTAGAATGACATCTGGCTTGAGAAGATCATTGAAGAATAGAGATTGGGATGTGAAAAAGATATAAGCCTATTGGAAATATAGGCAGGAGATTTCTCAAACCACCCATTCTTTCAAGAACATAGATATAGACGAGAGATGGGAAGAACTATGGGAGGAGTGCCATCTCTCCCTTGCATCTAGCTCAAAGACAACTGATTTTCCAACATGGGGTATAGAGCAAGAAGTCAGGCCAAGACAAGAGCCACAAACCTTAGAACATACTGTAGCTATAGCAACTGTGTCTGATTGGCCTCAACCTCTCAGCGTCTCAGAGAAATAAAAGAGTGTGGTTCATTCACCATCGAAAGCTTCCCCATCATCAAAATTCATTAAAGTTCCCAATTCTTCACAAGTGGCTCTGACGATAGTAGCAAATGTGGAAGGAGAGAGAACATAGCTAGAAGAGGAGACACCCAAGAAATGATGGAGGGTACAGTTTTATTTGGCTATGGAAGAGGAGACAGACACCCAACAATGCCAATTACAGTGCCGTAATTACTCCTCAGGTAAGTATCATTCCTCCTCCTTCTCAGTATTTTTCTTCTCTCATTAACACAATGATCTCATCTAGCTAGGTAATGTCCCCCACCACTTCTACCATCCCCATTTATCCCCCTCTGTTCCCAAAAAATTTTCTCCTCAGATTGTCCATAGCCAACAATTGGCTATTCAATATGGTCTACCATAGGGACATCCTTTTGCGGGTGGGCACATTGCCTCTCCTTCTACATTCCTGACTCAAGCAGATTTTGTGTAGATGGCAAGGGAAGCCTGAAGAGAGAAAAAGAGGATAAAGGAAAATAAAGTACTGGCTATAACTCATCTGCGGTCATAATTTGACCCAATTCAGCAATAATTGATGGTGACCCATTTGTCACCAAATGTTATCAAGCCAGCTGAGTAGATGCAGCCTAAGGATTACTCAATGGATGTAGTGGCCATTAACATGTCCCTTTTCAAGCCCCAAGATAGAATTGAGCTATTGACTGAATCCACTTTTATAGTCACTGAAGACTATTTGAGACATCACGAAGGCTACAGAAGATGGAGGCTAATTTGGCCAAAGAGAAGGCAAATTGTAATAGTTTAATTGTAGAAATTGAGAGAAAGGACAATGAAATAACAAAGTTGAATAAATAGTTGCAAGCGACTATTTTTCTTTAGATTCACCAGGCAGCCCAAGCCTAAAATGATTCTTTAAAGGCTGAGCTCACACAGAAAAACATTGCAGTGGGGACCCTGAGGTGGGAAAAAGTAGAATGGAAACACAAGCTACCAACCGAGTAAAATAATACTATGGCCTTTCAAGCCCAGTTCCAAGTGGAGCAATGAAAAGTGGCACAACTGAAACTGGAGCTGGCTAATAGGCCACATAATATCAGAGTGATAAAATTGGTAAAGGAGCTTTACGAATCCATGTGGAAAAGAATCTCCTCAGAGATTTTATAGCTTAGGTCTTCCCTCACCTTCCTATTAAACACACAAAAATTGTGTGAAAAGGTGGGAGATTCAGTGAAGAATACTCTGACTATAGTTTTTGATAGGATAACGAATTCTCCAACATTGCTACAAAAGCTCTATGATGTAACGGACATGACATTGGAAGCTGTAGGGATCACTGATAGAATGGTCACCATAAAGAGAGTCAATGAGGTTCTCAGTTGCAATTCTATAGCCAATAGTTGTGGTTCAATACCTTGAGTTATGTGTAGACGGCGTGCAGTGTTAAACCATTGAACCGTTGAACTATTGAACCATTTTTAGTTTAATGGGTAGTTCAAAGGAGTGTCCCAAAGACCAAAGGACAAGTGCCCTTTCGGAGGGAAAGTAAGGCTCAACCACACCATTCAAGTGGAGGTCACCAAGTGTCATCAACCAAGCCCCTTTCTACTCTATTCTCAAGAGTAGTAGAGGATGCCACATATCTTCTCAAGAGAAGTGAGGGACACCACATATCTTCTAAGAAGTAGCGGAAGCTACCATGTGTTGATATCTGAAATATCTTTTCAAGTTTCATTGCCAAATAGAGACTGTGGTGGGTGGTAGGTTTTATTTTTGAAAACTACGGAAGATGCCATGTGCCACCATCCATAGGAGCCTAACATGCATCCCGAACACTTCCACAACATAGCAGAGAAGCAACGGAGTTTGATACGTGTCTTTTGTTGAAGAGAGGTGGAGATTGACACTTGTCTCCATGCCCCTTTTAAAGGTTGCTCGGGCAAGAAATGAGGCGAGTCTTATTTCTTTAAGCCATTAAGTATCAGAGAAGTGGATTGTGACATGTGTCAAAGGTGGGATGTTCTTGAGCAAAATATAGTAAGAATATAAGGAAAGTGGAAAGCGTTGCATGTCTTCGATAAAGAGGTGGAAAGTGCCAAGTGTCATTCTCTGGTGTCTCCTAAGAAATAAGCAAATTTTTGAGAAATTGACTAAGTGTCTTCTTTCATTTCAACAAAATAGAGGGTCCTGTATAAACACTTCCAACTCAGTTAGAGTTCAATTTGGGCCATAAATTTGGGAATGTGCAATCAATCTGGAGGGAAAATCAACAGGAGTTATTTCCAGTAGATGGAGCAGTTCATCGAGTAGATTTTTGGGGCTGGTAAACATTGAAAGTGCCATTTGTCTGTCCCCTGTGAGATAAAGGTAGAATAGAATTGCGCGGTAAAGGAGGTGATGGAATGGGAAATCCGATGGTACAAGAGGAGTGCAAGGATCACCAGAAGAGGGGACCATCAAAAAGGGAAGGAGAATTTTTTGAGAAAATTATTAGACTTTCTAGAATTGTGATTAGGAATATCATTTTGCCTTTATTCTATTTTCTTAAGTTGTAAAGTTTATGTAACTATGCATGTTTCTATGCCTTTTATATGGCTGAAGAATTTATGTGAAGACAAGTTCTATGCCTTTATTGATGTTTCATGTATCATTACAAAAGTAGTCTAAGCTATGAGCCTCTATTTCTATTATTTCTATCTGTTACATTGATCATGCCTCATCTACTCTTTAATGTAATTGAATCTTACATATAGTTTCACTGTGCTTAGGATTAAGGATCAAAATTACATTTAGGCATATCGCCATAGTTAGATTTTCTTTCTTTGCATTTGCGTTTCTATTTAAATTCCTATCCATTTTCCCCCAAACACTTGATATAAAGAAGAGACCAGCTTCTTAAAAATTTGGAGGTTGTTTCAAGTCGCATCTCCCACATCTTGAAACTTCCCATTGTTGGTGTCTGAAACAAAGCACAATTTTAAACGTCAACATGTACCATTGTATTCCACCATGATATTTGAGAGTCTTATGTTTCTCACTTTCTTGAATGCCCAATCTTGCAAATAAAGAATGAAAAGTGTCTATGTAATCTTAAACAGATTGGTCCTTACCTTGGTGAAGTTGTTACCATTGTATGTATAGATCATCATATGCTCTGATGGGATTGTATTCTTCTTTCACTGCTTCCACAAAATCATCCCAAGTAGGTTCCATCTCAAGGCCAATGTCATTTGTACTAAACCTCTTTTTGTACACTTTCGACCAATTTTTCATGGGCAATGATGCTTTCAAAAGAGCAAAAGTGATCTTTTCTCCATCAGTAAACTTATTTACAGAGAAGTAGGAAGACAATTAATCCAACCAATTTTATACTACATCAACATTGATTTTTCCTTCAAATGTAGGAATATCAAAATTTACCTGAACCTTGAAAGGTGTTGGGGCACTGAAAGGATGTTTCCTGGATGAGGAACTAGGAAGTGTAGTTGTGGAGCCAAAATTTTCCATCGAGAGTGTTTAAAGAATTTGGGCAAATTGTTGAAGCATTTGTGCTTATTGCCATTAGAGGGATTTATTCACCATTTCCTTGAAAGGTTTAGATGTCTCAGTGTCATCTACCATTTGAAGTTGTTTGGAGCGAATAGGTGGAAAGTTTGGAAACTCTGTTATTTCCCACTTGAGCTTCTTGTAGACTAACCTCATCCTTAGGATCATACACTTTCAAGACAAACCACTCTGATACCATTGATCCAAAAATTAGAATTTCTAGTTGATAAATATTTCAATAGCATAGAAATAACATTGTAATAATGAATTCTCTGAGAAGAGATGTAGTATTACTCAAGATCGCAATACAAATATATGCTTATCTCTGGGAAGAGATGTCTGTCTTCACATTTCAGGTTACGTCTTTTTTTATACACATTTTGAAATCATGGGGAAGATGTGGAAGGTCACCAATATTAAGGGAGATTAAGTGGTTCAACTTCCAAGATTTAAAACAATATAGAATTCTTAGAATTACTATTTTTAGAAACTTACTATTTTTCGACTGCACTACTACATTAAAAATTTTGGGCACTTTCGTTGGGTTTTTGGGTGTAAAAATTCATTGATAAAAATTTTATGCCATCTCACAAAATTATCCTTATTCTTATCTTTCCAATGGTTCAAACGGTGAGTCAATTGGAGCTACGGTGCAAAAGTTATGGCTCCCAGAAGTTCTGTCATCAATTGGGGTGGAACTGTCAGCCGAATTGTCACCTAAATTATTGCCCAGATCACTCCTCCCTCCTTGAAAATCAATGGTACCCATTACATCAATGTTCCACATCAGGTGTGGTAGTTGTGTCTTGATTTGATTCTCTGTGATCCACTCACCTTAGTGGCTAAGCTGGCCCCTTTTGACCACTCGATACAATGGAATATAATGTCCTCTTGTTGTCTTCATCTAGATGTCCACAATATGATCCTCTTCCACTGGAGAAAAAATTTGTGGATCAAGCTCATCAATTTCTAGTTGTTCTACTATAACTGAAGTGTCTAATAGAGGTGGGTGATATGGTTTGAGGAGCTCCACATTGAATATTGGATGCAGACCAAGGTAGGCTAGTAGGTTCAACTCAAAAGCATTTTCTCCAACTTTTTTGGTGGTGTAGGGAACATATCGTAGAGGCCAAATTTTTCTATGTGGGCCTGCAAGTCATTCCTTCTGAAGCTACAACCAAACCTTATCACCCATAGCAAAATGGTGTGCAATCCTATGTTTGACATGGTGCTACTTATACTTATGATTCATCTTCTCCAGGATGTCATGAAATTGTTGCTGGATGTGTTACATTTGTTCAATAAACTTTGTTACTTTTGCTACCTAAGATCTTCCACAAGGTGTGTATTCCATGGTGGAAAATGGAACAACTATATCAATTGGTGCCATGGGTTGGAACCCAAAACATACTTGGAATGAACTGTGCTTGGTCTAGGTGTGCAATGCCTGATTGCATCCATGTTGTATGAAAAGAAGTTCCTCATCCCATGTGCATGGATGTTTGGAGTGATACATCCAAATCAGGTGAACAATCAAGCAGTTTACCACCTCTGTCTGACCATTAGTCTATGGATGGAAGGTTGTGGACTTCATCATCTTAGTATCCATCATCTTCCATAGAGTGGGCCAGAAAATGCTCAGGAACCTGCTATCTCAATCTGAGATAATGGACTTGGGGAGACCAAAATGGAACCATACATGACTAAAATATAGTCGAGAAATTTCCTTAGTAGATATATTTTTCTTACAAGAAATCATGATAGCCATTTTTTAAGAAAGGATCAACTACCACAAAAATATAGTCCTTACCATGTTTTGAAGTGGGCAAACTTGAGAGAAAACCCATTGAGATAGATTTCCAAGGCCTGGTTAGTTCTAGCAATGGCATGTACAATCCTTGCTTCTTATTTGTTGGATTTGCTATCACACATGGGGTGCAAGATTTGAGATATCTTTCCATATCCTTTCACATATGGGGCTAGTAGAAGTGTTTTTGAAGAACTACCAATGTCTTTTTGATACCAAAGTGTCCAACTGTCCTATGGAAGTGTGCTTCCCATATCATCTTTTATTGCTCTGTAACTGGAACATAGATGTGCCCCATATGATAGAGGACATTATCTTGAAAATATAAATAAGAAACATGTTTACCTTTTTGAAGCACTTGATATGTATCAGCAAAGGTAGGATCTGCTTCATACAGAGCACCCCAAGTGGCAGTCTCATGTCCGCATAGGTCAAGAACTGTTGTGAGTGCAGCAATTGGTGAGCAGCTCAGACAATTTGTAGCTATATTTGAGCTCCCCCTTTTGTGTTTGATTATCAAGTGGAATTGCTGAAGATATGTGGCCCACTTTTCATGCCTCTCATTTCATAGTTGCTTTGTGTCTAGATGAATTCTAATGGTCTATGGTAAGTGTGGATGACCGTCTCTTTCCCCAAGATGTAGTGTTTCCATTATTTACAAGCTTGCACAATGGCATAGAGCTCTTTATCATATGTTGGATATTTCCTGACTCTATCAGTGAAATTTTCACTGTGATATGCAATAGGATGGCCATTGTGCATGATGACAACTCCCATGGCATATTTAGATGCATCTATCATCAACTCAAAAGGTTGATACAAATATGGAAAGGCAAGAATAGGGGCTGAGCAGAGTTTATTCTTCAAATTCTCAAATGCCATTTGTTATATTTCACCCCACTAAAATGTAGCTTTAGCTCCTCCTTTAGTCACTTGGGTTAGTGACTAAGTAACATGTGAAAATCCAAGAACAAACATGTGGTAGAATATTGCAAGACCCAAAAAGCTGTGATGCTCTGTGAGGGTCCTTGCTGTGGGCCATTCTTGAATAACCCAAATCTTTTTTGTATCAAAATAGACCCCTTCCTCATTCATAATGTACCTGAGGTACATAATTGTTATCATCTTGAATATGCATTTGTTAAGATTTGCATACAACTTGTGCTCTTGAAGAGTTTGAAGCACCTTACAAACATGTTGTAAATGTTCTTCCCATGTTCTACTATAGATGAGTATGTCATATAAGTAGACAACCATGAATGAGTTGGTGAAGGGTCATAAGATGTCATCCATCATCCTCATGAAGGTTGCAGGTGCGTTAGTTAAGCCAAAAGGCATAACCAACCATTCAAAGAACCCCTCCTTAGATTTGAACGTAGTCTTCTAGACATCAGTGGGATCAATGGGAATTTGGTGATAACTAGATTTGAGATCAATTTTGGTAAAGAACTTCGCACCTCAGAGCTAGTCCAGTATGTCATCAATCCTAGGGAGAGGGTAACGATTCTTCACAATGATTTTATTTAGGGCTCGATAGTCAATGCAAAGCCTCCATGTTCCATCTTTGTTCGGTGCTAAGACAATTGGGCTACCACAAGGTGAAGATCTTGGCCTGACATGACCTTTTTGGATCAATTCTTGAATCTATATTTTTATCTCATCATTCTCCAACATTGATCTATGATACATAGGACTGTTAGGCAAAGGTGATCCTGGGATCAAATTGATAGAATGTTTTACCTAGAAATGTATTAGAATTCCTATGGTTGACTTGAATAAGTCATCATATTCTCCTATGATTTTTCCTATCTATTTTTGTTATTGTGTTGATTGTGTAGTCAGGACTACAACATCGGCCTTTTTGGATTTCATGGTTTGACCACCATGAGATCAAATTTCTTTATCTTCTCCTCCAATCTCTTGCATTGCTTAGCACTGATTAGAGAGACAGATGTGGGAAGTGGTACCTATGGTACCCTATAAAACCATGTTCCAAGAGTGAGGGTGATCCTTTAGGTTCGTGATTCATAGATGCCATGTCACTCATATATGAATGGCTAACCAAGGAGTACATCACAAACATCTAGATTGACCACATCACACAAGATTTCATCTTGGAATGGTTTTATAACATATGCAAGAAGACACTGATGGGTGACACAGAGTCTCTCCCTAGGCTCAACCATCAATACTATAGGGCTTTGGATGAGGCTTCATGGATAGATTTAGACTTTCACAACTTTAGTAGAGATTAAATTCTTTTGACTCCCACTATCAAGAATGAAATGTAGAGGCTTAGTTTTTACCCATAATTTGGAGTGAAACAATCTTTCCTTGTCATCTGGTCTTTCCTCATGGGTCTGTGATGAAGCAACGATGGTGTCAGGCTTAGCATTTACAATTTATTCTTCATCTTCTTTGACTATGGGTTGTGTATGAGGTAGGGTAGTAGATGTCGAGTATTGTGACTCAAAAAGTAGTGATTTGATGGTTCGACATTATTCTTTGGAGTGAGTTTCAATTTTGTGGTAATCATACCATTTTCTAGCCTTCCCCTTTTGGGATTTCTTATCCTAAAAATCCTTCTGCTTCCAATTTTGGCCTCATGTTTGACCTTCCTTGTCACTTTTCCATTTTCAAGGTTGACTCTTCGTATTCTTTTTGCTATGCTTCTGTTCAATCTTCACTATGAATTTGTATGCCTCATTGAGGGTTTCCAAATTGAAGAGTTCCATTTCCCCCCATATTTACCATTGTAGTCCACCACAATATTTGAGATTCTTATGTTTCTCACTTTCTTGAATGCCCAATCTTGCAGACAAAGAATGAAAAGTGTCTGTGTAATCTTGAATAGATTGGTCCTTACCTTGGTGAAGTTGTTGCCACTGTATTTATAGATCATCATATGCTCTAATGGGATAGTATTTTTCTTTCACCACTTCTATAAAATCATCCTAGGTATGTTCCACCTCAAGGCCAATGTCATCTGTATTGAACCTCTTTTTGTACATTTCCCACCATTTTTTCACGGGCAATGATGCTTTCAAAAGAGCAAAAGTGATCTTTTCTCCATCGGTGAACTTATTTATAGAGAAGTAGGAAGACAGTTGATCCAACCAATTTTCTACTACATCAGCATTGATTTTGCCTTCAAATGTAGGAATCTCAAAATTTACCTGAACCTTGAAGGGTGTTGGGGCACTGAAAGGATTCTCTGGATGAGGAGCCAGGAAGTGTAGCCGTAGAGCTAAAATTTCCCATTGGGAGTGTTTGAAGAATTTAGGAAAATTATTGCAACATTTGTGCTTATTGCCATTAGAGGGCTTCATTCACCATTTACTTGAAAGGATTAGATGTCTCAGTGTCATCGACCATTTGAATTAATTTGGAGTGAATAGGTAGACAGTTTGGAAGCTTTGTTGTTTCCCACCCAAGCTTCTTGTAGCCTGACCTCGTCCTCGGGATCATACACTCTCAAGACAAACTGCTCTGATACCACTGATCCAAAACTCAAAATTTTTGGTTGATAAATATTTCAATAGCATTGAAATAACATAGTGACAATGAATTCTCTAAGAAGAGATGTAGTATTACTCAAGATCGCAATATAAATATATGCTTATCTCTGGGAAGAGATGTCTATCTTCACATTTTGGGTTACATCTTCTTTTATACACATTTTTAAAGCATTGGGAGGATGTTGAAGGTCACCAATCTTGAGGGAGATTAAGTGGTTTGACTTGCAAGATTTAAAATAATACAAAATTCAAGGAATTACTATTTTTAGAAACTTACTATTTTTAGACTACACTACTAAATTTGAAATTTGGGGCACTTCCATTGGGTTTTCAAGGGTCAAACTTCATTGATCAAAGATACATGCCATCTCATTATTTTCTCCCCATTCTTAGCTTTCCAACAGTTCAAAGGGTGAGTCAATTGGAGCTACGGTGTAAAAGTTATGGCTCCCAGAAGTTCTGTCATCAATTGGGGTGGAACTGTCACTCGAATTGTCACCTAAATTATTGCCTGGATCAACTAGTCAATATTGTATGTGACAATGCTATGTATTTTAGAGATAAATATTTGAGTGCATTATTTGAGGATTATGGGACTACTTTGGCTTATGCGTCCAACCATAATCCTTAAGGAAATGAACAAGCATAGTCTAGCAATAGAAACTTATTGAAAATTATCAAGAGGACTCTGGTTTACAACAAAAGAAAATGGGGTAAGAAATTGAAGTTTATTGTTTTGGTAGATAGGTTAAATCTAAAGAGATCCACTAGAAAAAACCCATTTGAGCTCATGTATGGGACCCAAGTTGTTTTGCCTTTGAATCTATAATTGCCTATGTACCAATTCATGTGACAAGTAATTGAGGTGGGAACAAAAATAAGCCACTATAAGGGAAGAATTGACCAGATCATTAAAATTGATGAATCCAAGAGACAAGCTCATGAAAAGCACATAAAATTTAAGGAACATTTAAAGAGGATTTTTGACAAAAAATTTACTTGATGAAATTTTCATGTTGGTCATCTAGTTCTATTGTGGGACAATAGACATAAAGATAAAGGGAAGCATGGCAAATTTGATTTCATTTAGATGGGTCCCTACACCATCAAAATTTAGATAGGAAATCACACCTTCTATCTTAGAGACATTGATGGATAAATTGATCTGCCAGTGAATGACAAATATCTTAAGCATTTATTAGATTGAATTTTTGTTTGCCCATGTACATATGTATACAATTATTTATCTTATGGTCCCCTTGATCATATTGTATTTTATCTATCCATATCTCTTTTCTTTTTGATTGATTGCCTTGATCAAATGGTGATTCACCCATGGTATGTTTCTTATTGACTCCATATCCCAATGGATAGGTATCGGTTTGGTGTTCTCTATGTACCTAATGGGGGTACCCATCCCTGAGTAAGAGCCTACATTAGTGCCAAAAATTGTGTTGGAGTAATTTGTGTCTTTGTATGGTAAATACCCTATGCCAGAGCTAAGTGAGCTTCAATGTCTTAGTTTCCTACATTCTTTGTCATGAGGAAAGGTTAGAGCGTGTAATTTGAGTAATCATGTTTGTTATCTTAGTTAGACGAGTCCAGAGGGATGTCTGTCGAAGATGGAAAATACCCAAATAAGGATTGATAAAGATTAAAAATTAACCACATGTGGAGAAAGGATTCTATAGCACAAGAGTCTAAAGTAAACAAGTGAGGGTGTAACCAAGTCTTTTTCCAAAGCTTGGATCCTTCGCACTCAAAAGAGGAAGTATGTCAGTGTCTCAGATAAAAATAACACACTGCACTTATGTGTTTTGGTGATTAAGGTGAGGATTAGTCTGATGAACTAAATGAAAAATATGTATTTGACTTAAGGGATCCCCCCTTTGAGAGTGAGATTCAAGAGATGGGAGGATTTTTCACTCTTCCCCTTTTTGAATAAAGTTGGTATAAGTGGAGGAAGTGGCTGTGATCCTGGTTTCTTTTAGATTTGGACACTTGGTAGAACATCGAGCCCTCAAATGTTTTGGGCCTCTTTGAAAATTTTCCCCACTTACCTTTTTGTGGACATGGTGCTAAAAATATCCATGGCCATGATGTCTATTTTTTATAATAAAAAATATTCATGCCACGTGGAGGTGATTGAATGCTTGTTAACTTTAGAACCTTTTTGGAAATTGCCTCATTGAATTTTATGGACATTTTCCAAAAGGTCCATAAAGGCTCGAATGTTTGAGTTTTTTCAAAATAAAGATCATTTCAGATTATGTCCTTGGTTTCATCAAGGACTCGAGACTTTTTGTCCCACAACACTAGAATGCATAACAACAAAAAAAGGTGAGAAAATCCTTGCAGACCCAGACAAGAGTTTTTAAAATCTATGATTCACTCATATTTTTCCATGCATTGTGAAAAAGTGGTTACATAGCATGCAAGGGAAGACCTTAAATTTTTCCTCTATTTTTCAAATGAAGCTTAAGAAATTAATGGGGGTAGGTGCTGATTTTCCACCTTATCTTGGAGCATTAATGGTAACCCTATTTCTAAAATGTAAGGGATTATAATTAAGTGTTAATCTTCATTTGAACTTACCTTTCACATTTAGAGCTAAAGATTTGTGCTTCCAAGTGACTATGTGTGCCAAAACAAAGAATAACATGAATATTGTGAATCAGAGTGAAATTTTCAAAGAATTTATACTTCCACCTATGTGCAGCCTCCACTACTACCAATGACAACTACTTCAACATCCAAGGGAAGCATCATATCAGTATTGGATTCAATCGAGGACCCTGATGCTATGAATTTAGATTTTGGGGCACTGGTAAATTTTTTTCAAGACCCCAATCCCCCATAAGTAGTTTCTAATATTGGAATGAGCTACATCACACTAGCAACAACATTTCCCCTGGCTTCTCCATACCTAGAGCTCGTTATAGCATGTGCTCGAGTATATCAGCCAGATACTAGAACCGTCATCGATAGTAGTCATTTAGTAGTATGCTCTTTTACTCTAGAGGTCCTCAGTACCATGCTTGGAATTCCCCCTCAAATTGAAAGCATATACTTAGCATTGAGGAATGCCAATATTGTGTTGACAATGACAAGAAATCCATCTGGTGTGAACTAGGAATTTGACTAAGAAGAGGAGATTAATATCATGTTAGTGAATGAAACCAAATAAAAAACACACGAAACTAACATCTTCATGCCTAGTTACTAGGGTGAGCTTAGTAACAAAAAAAATAACAAATAAAACTAAAAATTAAGGAAAAAAAAGAATTCCTTCACCTTTCTTAGATGCTCTAAATGCCTTCATAGTAGTGGCTTACTCAGTTTTATGCTCATGAAGTCCTTGGCAATGGAAGCTTGGCTACCTCCATATATTTTTGGCACCTTTGGCTTTGGCTTGGCTTGGCTTGGAATCAATTTGGCATGGTAACACTAGTTTTCATGAAGCTTTTGGAATCAATCCTGCATTATAAATTTGCACAAATTAAGCTTAAAAATGATGTTCATGGCCTCTCTATTTATATATTTTCAAGAACGACTGAAATCAATCATGACCATCCATCTCAAGATTGAGATGTGTGGTCATGGATTAATTGAGTTATGTAATTAAAATACATAATTATCTTCATCATGACTTTGAAACAAGGGATATTAATGAGGCATGGGAGGTAATAAAGAGGCATGGGAGACCCATAATCCTGGTATTTATGGCATTTATTTCCTAGGGATGTCTTCCCAAGAAATGAGGTCTCTTGATGATGCAGATATTCAATATTCATTTCTAAAAACAAGTTTTCAAAAAATTTCTATGGAAATATTAATTAGGCCTTAATTTGGATTAATTAGCTCTTAAGCATGATTAAGCACTTTGTGCACAAATTACTTAAATTGATCAAAATGCCTTATTATTTCCAAAATTTGACTAGATTAGAATTAGAAGTCAATGTTAGATACATTGGATCTATTATCCCATTTATTATGTTGCCAAAACA
The DNA here is from genome assembly GCA_037957365.1 of Torreya grandis. Taxonomy (NCBI): domain Eukaryota; kingdom Viridiplantae; phylum Streptophyta; class Pinopsida; order Cupressales; family Taxaceae; genus Torreya; species Torreya grandis. Next base: position 1,659,374 of record JARHVA010000316.1, read on the forward strand.
AAATAACAAAGAAATATATCTCATACAATAAATTTGATAGAAAAGAAAAATCTAGAGCACCCAGGTGCAAAATTGGCATTTTAACTCGAAATGATCTGATCAATCTTAGCTGGCCCATAAATTGAATTACCCTATTTAATGATACTCTAGCCAAAATTGGCACACAAATATATCAATTTTAACTCATTTAATGTGCTTTAGTGTTTTTAGGCCAAATTGTGCACTTTGGTAGAAATTGGTCAAAATCTTGGTTAGAGGTTATCGATGGCCAGATTTAGGTATCTATAGTTTTCCCCTGTTTGGGAAGCCATTTTAAGATATAAGTATAGTAATATCTTCTCAAAGAATGAAAAGGTCTTGTATGCCTAAGACTGAAATGATGATAAACTAATTGTATGATGGTTTGCCCCCTTGAGGGAATAATTGGCACAAGTAGGTGAACAAATGGTCCCTTGATAATAAGTGAAATGAGGGGACCAAAGAAAGAAAAGATGATGGGGTGAAAACACAATGATTTTGAAAAAGTAGTCAAAGTCATTGGGAATGCAAGTGGGATGGTGTACAATGGTTTTCCCAAAGGTGATTATACGCATTGTACCCCAATATTAGCAATGTGGTATGATAACATAATGATTTTCCTAAAGGCAGTTATAATCATTGAGAAGATGGAGCTACCCTAGTTAGGACAAAGAAGCAAGATAACAACGTGCCCTTATATGGGCAAAAAAAAGTAAAATGGTGAAAACACAATGATTTATCTAAAGGTGGTTATAATAATTGAGAAATACAGGTGGAACAGTATACAATGATTTGCCCATAGGCAGTTATAATCATTGGACCTCGATTATGGCAAACATGATAAACTTGGCCAAGGATGATAAATTAACATAGAGGGTAATGATGAATTAGAACAACCTACTAGTAGGGAGATGCTCATCTGAATGAATAAAGGTTGAAATTATTTTGTGGTTAATTACTTTTTTTGGATATGATTGGGATTGAATCGGGATGTCAGTGTCAAAGATATGTTGATGCCACTATTGCTGAATAGAATTCTTAAAGCTGAGGTTTGTTGTAGCATGTGTCGGTAGGCATCATGTTATAAAATCATGAAGACTTGGTAAAAATATGCATAAGGACTGACTCCCATAATCCAATACTCAATAGAAAACAATGCACCAATGATAAGAACCATGATGACAATGTAAACATATGAATATGGATGGATTCAAGAATAAGTGTGGGCAAAGAATCACACAATGAACACACAAACCAAATCAAAAAAATAAGTAGACAAATAAACAAAATAAGTAGAGACAAATAAATAAACAATGTAATAAAAACCATACGAACATTGTCCCTAGAAAATAGGGGACAACTTAACAAACAAAAAAAATGGGGGAATAGAAGAAAAGGAAGGGGGTGGCCAAGCTATCTCCATATTCACTAGGCAAGTGGACACTACCTACATGTTCTCATAGATGTAATATCTAATAAAAAACTTTAGGCCAAATGTAGTTCTCCTAGGGAATGGGAAGAATGTGATAACTGATGAAAACAAATAGAATGGATGTGATAGAAGAAGAGGAATGGTCTTGAAAAATGTTAAGTACATGAGAGAAAAGGATAAAAAGGATGGGGAAACTAAGTTACAAGTGGTTTTCTTACAACTTAATAAGGGTTCCCATAATCCTTAAAGCAAAGAAATGGTCAATGTTTTTAGTTTTTTTTAACAATTTTACAAATATTTTTGGAATTTTTTGAAGTATCTCAACTCGATCAAGAATGACGAGACACTAAATGGTTCAAGATCACAAAATGATGAGATAATTAAAACTTAGGTTTCTCAAAAAATGGTGAGAGCATGGCAAGTGGGTGACTTAGCTAACCTCAACAAGTATTGAGTACTACCTACACAATCCTAGAGTAGGACCTCAAGTCACTGTAGTTCCACCCTACGGTAGAGGAATTCAACTAGTGTAGCAGTCAATTCAAATAAAATAGGCATAGGTGGTAAAAAGGCATAGTATGGCATAGGAAGTGGCAAGTTAGTATGCCAAGACTTAATAAATAAATCTTGCTCTTAGTTTGCCTATAGATGGTTATAAATAGGACACAACATCATAGATCAATTGTATTAATTTTCCCAAAGGTGGTTATAATTAGTAGTAAGACTGGTGATAAGACAAGAATAACAAATGAAGGATGTAATTGATAAAACTTCTATCATATTATTCCAAAATGTGATCTCTATATGAAGTAATTGAAACAATTAATGAAACTGATCAGATTCTTAGGTGCTGAAAATGCATAATGAATGGCAAAAACCAAGGTCAAATGGGCTAGGCTTTAGAATATGTCAGTCAATATAACATAATGGTGAAATGGATAAGGCTAAGAGGATGGATAAGAATTATATTTGTACAAAGAAGAATAGTGATAAAATGGCACCATTGAAATGGTCTTTATAGATAATACACCTTAGCGCTCAAGCATAGTACTACTTGAGGTGAATAATATTCATTGACTCAGGAAGTTCATCTCCATTTGGTGTGGCAAGCCTATATGAACTTGATCCATAATCTATAGTAATGATGAAAGGCCCTACCCAATTTGTTTTGAATTTACCTTTGTGCTTCTTCTCAGCCATGGTATTCTTTAAGAATAAAATCACCAAGTTTAAATTTTCTATATTTGACACATCAATTATAGTGGCATTTGAGTCAGTTCTGATATGCCTAAAGATTATTGAGTATAGCTATGCATTTTTTATCAAGTAGGTCTAGTTATTGAAGGTGAGCTACTTGATAGTCATGATCATCTAAGACATATTTGAAAGATATGCGTAGTGAAGGCAATTTGACCTCAATGGAAAGAATGGATTTAGTACCATAAAAAAGTGAGTATGGATTGGATCCTATAGGAGTATGATGATTGGTACGGTATGCCCAAAGGGTAGGGAATATCTACAAGTGCCAACCATGATCGACATCATTAACAATCTTTTTGAGAATACTGATAATGGTTTTGTTCAATGCTTCGACCTGACCAATACCTTGAGGGTAATATGCTGCAAAAAATGTTGTGTGATGTTATATTTGGTACATATTTGGTCTACATCCTTGTTCTTTAATGATTCTCCATTATCAAATATAATTTTAGAGAGGATATTGTAGCGGCAAATGAGATGGTTGAAGATAAATTTGGAAATTTGTTTTTTAATCATGTAAGTGAAGGGTATAACTTCAACCCACTTAGTGAAATACTCAGTGGTGGTAAGGATATATTTATGGCCATCAAATGAAGTGGGGTTGATCTTCCCAATGAGGTCAAGTCCCCATATAGAAAATGGCTATGATGTCAACATTGGTTTTAGAGTTTGTGTTGGGTCATGAATTAGATTAGCATGCCATTGACATTTATCACACTTCTTTACATATGTAGCTGTATTTCTATCTATCATGGGCCAATAATAACCAATACATAAGAGCTTTATGGATAAGACTGCCACACTAGAATGAACTCCACATACTCCTTCATGAACTTCTCTTAATGCTAGTGTAGAATCTATCGAAGTTAAATAACGAAGCAGAGTTCCATCAAAATTTTGGTGGTAAAGGGTGGATCTAAGTAGAGTATAACGAGTGGAATGACGAATAAAGACTTTGGTTTGTTTTCAAGATAGGTTAGGTGGTATAACTTGGTCATGAAGGTAGTTGTAAAGGTCTGAATACTAGATAGAATTAAGACCAACAATTTCACTAATAATTTTAATGGTTAAAGTTTCATCAACTGGTGTAAACAAATTCTTAACAAGGAACTGATATTCTCTAGCTTTGTCTATTTATCAAATTAGAGAACCGATAGCAGCTATGGCATCTGTAAATCTATTCCTAGCCCTTGGTATATGCTCAAATTGGATATTTTTAATTTGATACTTTAGGGTATCAACCATAGCCTTATATGGAACCAACTTGTTATCTTTGGTCTGAAAATGGTCTGTGACCTGATTGATGATTAATTGAGAATCACCATGAACCTTTAGATGAGATATATTCCATTGTAATATCTATCAAAGTCCTAAAATAAGTGCTTCATAATCATCCATGTTATTTGTAGAAGGAAAACTGATTTTGAATGATTTAGGGATTAGATCCCCCTATGGTGTAATAAATAAGAGACCTACCCTTAATCCATATGCAATAAATGAACCATCAAAATATAGCTTGTAGTGCTACTCCCCAAGAGGTGTGTCAATGATGGTCATTATAGATTCATTAGGAAAATGAAATGTGAGTGGCTTTGTGTCTGTAAGGGGTAATTCAACAAGTTGATCTATAAGGACCTATCCTTGATTACCTTTTGATTGATATACTCTATGCCAAACTCACTAAGAAGCATGATCCATTTAGCCATTATAACTTGTAAAGTTGGTTTAGATAGTATATAATTGAGTGGATCTACTTTTGAAATGACCATGGTCTTATTTTTCAACATGTAATGGCATAGTTTCTAAGAGTTGAAGACCATGACTAGACAAGCCTTTTTAATAGGTGCATAATTGTGTTCATATGTGACCAAGCTACAACTTAAGTAGTATACTACATGCTATTTTCCATTGTTACCATATTGAGCCAAAAGTGCCCCCAAGGCATTATAAATAGCTGATAGATATAACAAGAATGACCTTCCCAACATAGGAGGCAACAAAAAGGTGGATTAACCAGATAGTCCTTAAGTTGTTGAAAAGCTGTTTGGCAGTGGTCATACCAGTGAAATGTAACTCCCTTCTTCATAAGATGTGTAAATGGATGACACTTGCCTACTAACTAAGAGATGAAGCATTAGATTGATTAGATTTTGCCCTATAAACTACAGAGTTGCTTTAAATTGGTTGGTGGTGGCATCTTGATTATAGCATGGACTTTAGCCAAATTGATTTCAATGCCCCTATGAGACACAATGAAGCCAAGTAACTTTATTTAGGTTACTTCAAACACACATTTATTTGGATTGAGTTTGACTTTATACTCCTGTAATTTTTTAAATATCCTACATAGCATTATTGGGTGGTCGGCCCTGGCTTTGGATTTTCCAAATATGTCATCGACATAGTCTTCGATAATATCATGCATCATATCATAGAATATGATAGTCATGGCCCTTTGATATGTAGATCCAACATTCTTAAGACCAAATGGCATTTCCTAATAACAAAATGTTCCATATGAAGTGGTGAATGATGTTTTATGTTGGTCTTCTGGTGCTAATCTGATTTGGTTGTATCCTAAAAAGCCATCCATGAGTGAAAGCATTTCATAACCTACTATGGATTTTATGATCATGTCAATATTAGTAATTAAAAATTCATCCTTAGGATAAGCTTTGCTTATGTCTCAAAAATTACTACAAATTTTGATTCCTTTAGGCTTTTTGCTAACATGTATAACATTAGATATCCATTCTGAGTAGTCAATAAAATGGATACATCTTGCTTCAAAGAGTTTTTACAACTCTTTTTTTACCAAGATAGTGATGTAAGGATGCATATTACCTAGCTTTTGTTTCATTGGTTTGGCATCACGATTGACCACAAGGTGGTGGAGAACCAAGGCAAGGTTAAAACTTGGCATGTCAGAATATAGTCTTGATATAGTCTTGATTTTTACCTCTATTTTATCTTTGACTACAAGGGTCGAACCATCTTCTAGGATAATAGGCAAAGACTTGAATTGTTGGACTATATCAGGGTCCTCTATTAGGGCTTGCCCTTCAATGTCTCCTAGGCATGATGAATCTGAGTCCCCTAATGGGAGATCTAGCCATGTGACAAAAATAGTTAGAAATTATTGAATAATTCAATCAAATACTTGTTGTGCAAAACTAAACTTAGGTCCATAGGCAAGTTCATCATTGGTGGTCATGTGGTCTAAAATTGAAGAAGAATAAACACCCCCATCTAATGGTGCCTAGAATAGGTTTTTACCACTAGAATGGCCTTTATCTTTAATTTTTACCTGGTCAACAAGTGCCTCAAAAAAGTTTTCACTTGGGGACCTCAATGTTTTATTTATTTATTTTGGCTAAGGGTGTTCACCCACTCTCCAAAATAGGCTTTAGGATCCAATGTAATTGGGAATCTTGATTTATGATCTCCTAGCAAAACATTGTCTCTAAGGCTTAAAAAGTCATAGAATGCCTCATCATTTTGAAACTCATTAGTCAGTAAATTGGATTTTTTTAGTCCTAATCTATCAGTTAGGGATAGTATAATGGTAATGGGTTGTGATAAATGATTGGGGTAAGAGTACATATGGCATTGGTATCAAATAGGTTAGTCTCAGCTAGGTCATCAAAGGTGAGGCTATGATCAGACTCTACTTCAGTGTCAGCATCATCCTCACTAGGTGTTGGTGATGGAATTTGAATAATATATGTGGGGTCACCTCTAGGCAGTTTAAATCTAAGTCTATAAGGTCTTTCATACTTAGTCATGGAAATTGGCTCGATGGTTCCTTACTAATTTAGTCTGAGGCCTCTTCCTTCATAATTGTGATGCTCCATGATCGTATTAGAAATATGATACTTTGCATTTTTATAATAATCAGCTTGGTTGTCATTGTACAACCATGATTCACCCCCTTCAAGAGGGTCTGGTTGTAGGCTAGATGTTGTTACAAACATGACAGGTCCTTTATCTTTGTTCTTTTGTTACCAATGTATGTGTAAGGTATTTTTAGGTCACCCAAAGGTCTTTAGATTCTAAGGAAGATTGGAATATGGAAGGTATAATGGGTCACATACTCCCCTGAGCCTTTATATGAAATGGTGAAATGATTGGAAGCTTCAAGAGGCAACTTGTGGGAAAGGGAATCCAAGGTATTAGGATCTATGTAATTATCCTATGGAGGATCAATAAGTATGGCCTTTCCTTTATCCTTCTTCAAACTTGGATTCATGCTGTATTAGTAATTATAGCTTTAAAACCCAGCCTCAAGATGTTTGCAATATTCATATGGGTGTAAATCTCCTAAAATATTCACTTCCATCTTTAAGTGGGAGAACTTGATACATTAGTGTAGCGTTGATAGGACTACATGAATCTCATGTAACCAAGGCCTACCTAGAAGCATATTATATGAAAATTTAAGATCAAGCACATGGAAAAGTGTATCATGGTCCAAAGCTCCAATGATAACTGGTAAGCTAATGGTGCATTGTGATTCTCTTTCTTGATTATCATAGGCTTTGATAGTTATCATTTCTAGTTGGAGATCTTGCATTGTGTACCCAAAAAGATTGATGAGCTTTAGAGATACTGTGTTGAGGCCTGATCCATTATCTATAAGGACATGCTTCACTTTATGCCATTTTATATAAACTTCTATGTATAATGGGTTATTATGGAATGGGCCAGGGGAAGACATATCACTTTGGTTGAATGTGACTTGTTGGGTTGGAGCTAGGTGTCCAACCAAAGCTTAGAATTTATCAAGAGATATGTCACTAAAAATAGTGGATTCGGTTAAGAACTCATTCAAGATATTCTTGTGGATTGTTGAAATTCACAACAAATCTAAAATAGAAATTTGTATTGGTGTCTTCTACAATTGTTCCACAATATCAAACTTATTATCTTGGTAAGTATTGAATAGTTTATTTCAAGGCTAAATGGTTGGCTAAATGATAGACAAAGTGGCAGATAGTTATGGTCCTAGGATGGTAATATTTGACCTTTGATTTGTGATTGCACAATCAAGATTAGATACTAGACTATTATTTCTAACAAATGTTGGGAATAGTATGAGGCCATATAAGATAAGTCTTAATTGTCAGTGCACTTGTATGTGGTCATGTGGCAAGGACAAGTTGTCGATATAAGGTCCAAAAGTGGAAGTACAAATTTGATAGCTTGCCTATATGCAGTCCCAAGTCAAAGAAGGATTATCCATGTAATTTGATTGAGTGTTGTTATTTAGCAATGGTCTAGGCTGATTAGTGCTTGGTTTAGGATTAATGGAGATGGTATTAACACTACCCCCTATAATATGACCTACAACCTTATTGTAGTCATGTGCAACTACATGGTAGGTTTGTTGGTTGTTACCATTTTGACCTTGGTTTTGTCTATTATTCTATCGTTGTGGATTCTATTATTAATTTTTTTGGTTCAACCTTTGATTTTGATATTATTTATTTTATTTTTACACTGGCCATTATTATTATTGTTGCTAATTATTTTGCTACTGCTGATTGTTATGTCGAGGAAAGGGGTTTTGATAAATCTCAAGAGTTTGATTGGAAGTGAAAGCACCATTATCCAATATTATCTCCCCATTATTTAAAATATTCTCAATTAATTGATTGATTTAGACACATCTTCATAGATTATACTTGTTGACCTAATGATATTCATAGAATTCATTTTCATGGTACCAATCAAGATAAGGAATACCTTGCAGATAATGCTTTGGTATAGGCCAACAAATTAGATTAGCGATAAAAATCTTGCAAAATACAAACTCAATAGGTTCTCCTAAGTCACTAAAACATGACATGTAGGCACAGTTCTCCTAAGAGGAAGGGTTTGCAAAGGTAAGGGATACTATATTTGTTGTACAAGTCTTAGTTATTGTGCTTGTGGTATTAGTTGGAGAGGTTTTTGGGTAGGAGTTAGCTTAAAAAATGGTATAAATGATTATTGCACCATTTAGACATGACATATCTTAGTTACTCCATTTCTCACAACATTCCTATTATGCTTAAATTTTTTTGGTATTTATTGGCTATTAGCCTGTGTCAGTTGCAATGCTTATGCTTGTATTGGATGTTAGTTTTGACCATTTCCTTGATTGGTACTTAGATTCTGATTGGTTAAATTAAGCTTAATGATCCCTTTATTAATAAGATCTCACTCAATTAACAATCCTTTATCGATGATTTCCTTGAAAGTATGTGCACATTATAGCTCTAGATGATATGTTATCTCACTATGCAAATTTTTGGTAAACACAACGGCTAATTGTTTATCTGGTAAACTATGGGTGAAATGGCCTGTAAAAGTTCTCCATCACTATAGATAATTTACAAAATTCTCACAAACATTTTGCTTTTCTTGGATTAAGTCCACTAATAAAATCTCATTCTCAAGATTATAGGAAAAGTGATGTACAAACTTATCAAAAAGATCATCAAAATCTATCACTGAATTCTTGGGCAACTTTAAAAATCACTCCAAGGCTTGTGTATCCAAGCTCCTTAGAAACAACAATAAAAGGTATATGTTGTTATATGCCACTAGTTGATATGCGATAAATAATTTAGTTAAATGGGCCGTAGGGTCACCTTTCCCTTTATATTTATCAAATTTTGGTGGTTTGTATCTTAGAGGAAATGGTATCTATAAATACTCCATGTTGAATGGATAGGAACAAATGTCATCCAATTTGAAATTTTTAGTCTATTTTCTAACCTGAATGGCAACAATTGCATCCTTCATCTATTGTAATTATTGGGATAAAAAAATAGAATGAATATTGGTTTGAGGGAGAGTATTAGTTTAGATAGATGATTAGGAGGTCATAAGTGGGACACTTTAACCATGATATGATAGAGATAATTGTTAGGGTATATTGGTTTGGTTGGGAAATGGATCAGGAATATGCATACATGGATTAGAGTGCACTTTTAATTATACATTTGGTTGCATGATATTCTAGTTTGGGTTGGTGATGAAAGTTTGAACAAGAGGATTTTATAGTTGAGATGGAGGGATATAACTATACTGTGCTTGTTTTGGTTGAAAAGGGACATGCTATCAACTAATCAAATTTTACTGTTGAGTGGGAATTTGTGGACCAAGACCCTGTCTCTAAATTTTTGGCTAATTTTAAACCAATGATTTTCTAGTAGATACTTAAGAAATATGGGAGCCTCCTTGTTGCATGAATCCTTATGGGGAAGTGAAATCAAGTTACAAATTTGGCATCTATCAGTGACTAATATTTACATGTTGTTGACTAGTCATCGCTTGGTTTTAGATTGGTACACTAGTCTAAGACTAAAGAGGTATGTTTTCCATTACCTGATGAGGTGGAACATTAGTTTCCCCTTACCGAGGTGGAAATATATTTGGCTTTTATTACGTTGGTACACTAGATAATGCCTACTATTATGGAATGCTACTCGTTACTTATTGAGGAGGAGTAGGATTCATCACATTCGACTATTGAGGCATGACATTGGATGCTAGTTGACTACCTAATCTTATTGGTTTCACACTTGATGAAGTAGTTGGTTGAGGTTGGGATGTAGAAAATCTTATGCCTTGGTATGATGGTCCACTCATGGTGTTAACTATAGGCACATTTTGTTGACTAGTTGTTTGTGCATTAGTACCACTTTGATTGAGATTGGATGTTGCTTGCACATTATCCACTATATTTTGCTCATTATTCTACATAAAAGTATAAGACACTTCTTCAATAATGTGAAAATATAGAAAATTGTCTACTAAAGTGTTTTGTACAAATAGGTCTGAACTCTGATTCTTTTTATCAGTTGACTCTATCAAAACTCCTATTGAAGGAATTAAGTCAATAAGAGGTTTTCTCACCATGTTCATCTGATTAAAATTATGTGCTAGATTCAGGTAGGTTTGATATGCTATCTGCATTTGGTTAAAATGGTCTTCTATGAGGTTTTTACCTTTATTAGGCATATTAGGGTCATGATACATTATTTGGACTAGAGCCAAAGGATTGTTAGAAGAAGCTTGTTAATCATAAATGATATTGTGGGGCATTATTATTAGGCTTGGTAAATTCTCATGAGGGAAGTCTACTAGAAACTTGGCCCCTATTTCTATGGCTCTAACCAAAATCTCATCTTTGTTCTCTAATAAATGATGCTCAAACAAAAATGGATCATACGTGGAAGTTGTATTAGTAGAATATGACTGTTGAAGAACTAGTTCATCAGTTGTGGGTATTGTAGATAGGTATTGTGCAGTTGTTCTTGGTCTTGTTCTAAATAAGGTGGTGTATTAACTAAATAATTAGCTAATGGATCTTGGATTTGTGCCCCTAATTGAGTATTATAAGAGGGATAAGAATATATCTCATAAGGAATATTATCTGTGTAGGGGTATTGCACCATTTCTTCCTATGCAACCACATTACTAATCCCAAGATTGTACATGAGTCCACTATGAGTTTAGGAATACATGTTGGGATCCATAGTCAATGCTTTGTAATAAAAGGTCAAAGAGTTCTTCAAAATCTAAAAAGATAATGTCTGAAATAGATGATGTCCAAATTTGGTCTAGATTCATCAAAAAGATCAAAAAGGTTTATGCAAAGATTTGTTAGGAAACAAAATTGCATTAAGTATCTAATGCATCACTGTTCACATAAAGATGAGTAAGTAAATAGATCAAAAATTGAAATGCTAAACTCTAAGGTCAAAGTGTTTCAAATCAGTATAATCTAGGAAATTAAAAGTTGCTGTTAGGTTGTGGAGCTAAAAGCTTCACTAATGCAAACAGGGGAGGAGGTTTCTGAGTGTCACAGTCACCGACATCGATTAGGCCGACCGACTGGTGGACAGGAAGCAACCGACATTGGTCAGGAGTCAGTCGACGTCGGTCACCTCCAGGCAGACAGGGATTGACGTCGGTCGCTTGTGTGGTTCCAAAACTATGAGTTCATAGACAATTTGTTAACGAACCATTTGTTTGCATGAAGAAGGCCAATTATAGACTTAAGCTATAGATCTAATTATTGTAATTAGATGTATAATTATTGTTTGCATGGGATCTATATAATAGACTCATGGGCTGTATTGTAAAGTGTGCTAGTTGAGTTGAGCAGGCTAGTTCCTTATGTGTGTGAAGAGAGCAAGGGTAGCTTTTCCTAATTCCACAGTAGTACCAAGTGCAGGTGCTGGTTTGGAGAATCAAGTAGGATTCTTCATGTATGGATGATCTTGGTCAATAGGTGTGCAAGGCTAGGTTAGGAGATCTACATGGTAAGTAAGATCATTGATCTATAGGTGTTTGTGTGTGTTTGATCTAGGTTTGCAGGTGTTGCAAAACCAATTTGATTTGTAGGTGGCAGCAAGATGAGGGAGATCACAACACAATAGGTAGCAGGATCAGGCAAGATCTACTTGGAGTATAGTGTGTACTCAGACATAGAGCTATAAAGGAAGGTAAGGTAGTCTCTTCCAAAGTAAGATCATTTGAGTTACAGGTTGTTGCAAGTTCATAGGAGATCTACTTGGAGTGCATTGTGTACTCAGTTGAGTATGTGTGTATACTCGGTATACTGGCAGTAGTGATATTGACTGGTTGGAGGTGAACACCAACTCTGTGTTTGAGTTGTGTGTTGGGACCGTGATTGAGAGAGTGAGCTCTTGAAGGTGAATTACTGTACACTTGGTGTGGGAAGCCTGTAAGGTGTGGAAGAGTGTGGCATCTCTTCATTTGTAATTCTTTTTTGGAAGAGTATTAATACAATTGGGTATTGTCTCTCATATTCTGTATTATTTTTGAATTCTAGTTACTTGTTTACTTCTGGTTAATTCCACATATTTCAAGTTGCTTGTACATGGTAATCAATTGTTGCTTCCGGGTCCTAATAGTAGAATCAGAGCTATTTGTTGTTCTAGATTCTTGACAAGTGGTATCAAAGCTTAGGTTGCTGGTTCATTAAGTGATACCACTAACAAGTGGTATCAGAGCTAAGGTTGTAGGGAGCAAGTTTTGTGTTTGATTACAGGTCACTCTCAGGGGTTTCTGATTAAGTGGGAGTATAGCAATGGTAGAAGAAAGTAAGCTAAGAATGGAGGAATTGAAAATCATGAATGGTCAATTACAGTGTTATGAAAAGAAAGAGTAGGTAAAGAAGGATTGCTGGTTGGTAGAAGATCATCATGAAGGAACTAAAGAAGCAGATGTTGTAGGTGTTGTTACACAGGATGCTCTGGGATGTTCCTTGGATAAAGTAGAATCTTGTTTTATAGATTCTATTGCCTCTTTCCATGCAGTCTGAAATAGAGTATTTTTCCATGTTAAGATCTTTGGAGACTTTGAAAAGATTTATTTAGGGGCTGGTGTGCCTTGCCAAAGTATTGGCAAAGGGGAAGTGAAGCTAAAATTATAGGTGGCCAACACATGGGTGTTGAAGGAGGTCATACAGGTCCCAGTCTTGAAGATGTGGCTAATTTCTTCAAGAAAGTTGGGTGATGAGAGATGCACAAGAACTCTCACAACAGATGCACTTAAATTAGCTGGTGGTAGGAAAGTAGGTATCCTTTATCTATCTACTTATATTAATGATTCTTCTTCTATTGCAGAGACATGGCTTTGTAAGCTTGGTCACATGAGCAAGAAGGAGATGCATGTTCTTAAGAGGAAGTCAGATGTCTTTGACAGACTTAAGAACTGGAAAGCCTTGGTGTTTATGGAGGAGATGATAGATAGATATTAGTGGAGAAGGCTATGTAACTCTGAGCAGAGCAGTTTGGACAGGATTTTGATCCAAAGAGAGCTCCTGGGTGAAAAATCATCACTCACAGGAGAACACAGGTACTGGCATCGGTCAGGAGGAACCAGCATCAAATAGATAGGTGTCAATGTCGGTCATGTGCAAACCAGAGTCGGTGGTGTCAGGCAGGGTAAGATCGACGTCGGTCAGGAGGACCAACGTCAGCAACAGTAAGACCGATGTCGGTTAGGAGGATCAATGTCGGCAGCAGGTAGACACCGATATCAGTCAGGTCGATAGTCAGGATAGTCGCATGGAACTGACGTCGGTCAGATGCAGACTGTGTGGTGATCTAGGTCGGTCACTGAAACAAATTTTGGGCAGACAAGCTATTAAGGAGTCTCAAATTCCCATATGGAGGATTGAAAGAGTAATTAAGCCTCAAATTCATTATTCCTCTTCTTTATACTCATTTCTTACTACAGAGTAGGAAGGATCCAAGAAACAGTGGGAGCATGGCATGAATAGGAGTGCAAAACCAAATGGGAGATTTGGTAGGGTTGCCAGCCAGTATGAAAGCACTAAAAGATGAATGGATACCTTAGTTAAAGAATAGAGAGAATGGACACGTGAGATGGAAGGCTAGGTCATATGGTATTGAGGTAGCTACATGACAATGGTACAGGTTTGACAGGTGGATGACAAAGCATGGCTTTAGTCAATGTCAGTGTAACTACTATGGTTTCTTTACTAGGTGGATGATGATAGCTACATTATCCTATTACTGTATGTTGTGTGTTTGCTTGTATGCAGGGTTGCACATACAGGGTTTTTTCTGAGCTAAAGGTAAAGTTAGTTCAGAGGTATGTCATGAGGAATTTGGAGTAGCAAAATTCTTTGGCATAAGTGTGTTCTAGAGACATGGATATCATAGGTTGATTTTGTCTCCAGATGATTGTGTGATACCGGTTAGCATGCCGATGGTTGGAAAGTTCTATGAACAGTGTCCTAATTCACATGATGAGGTTATGTACATGTGTACTAGACCTAGGTTGCCCATGCAGTGGGTGTTGTCAGAAAGTTTGGAGCTGATTTAGGAAAGAAGCATTGGAGGGTAGTTCAGTGGATTCTTAGGTTTTTGAGAGGGACCAGTAGCAGGTCGACATGCTATGCAGGGTCAAGTTCTTTTTTACATGGGTTTGTAGATGCAAATGCGGCAGGTTACTTGGATGACAGGTGGTTCACCATAGGTTTTATGGTGGTTGGTCTTCAGGGTTGATCTTGAAGAGGGATACAAGCTAGGAAATAGATTAGATGGGGTATAGGTACATGTGCAGTTATTTATCTCTAAGTGGGAGATTATTAGTTTATGGAGCTAAAAGCTTCACTAATGCAAACAGGGGAGGAGGTTGCTAAGTGTCACAGTCACTAACTTCAGTTAGGCCGACCGACATCAGCCAGTGGTGGATAGGAAGCAACCGACATCAGTCAGGAGTCGGCTGACATCGATCACCTCTAGGCAGACAAGGACCGATGTCGGTTGCCTATGCAGTTCCAAAACTATGAGTTCATAGATAGTTTGTTAGCGAACCATTTGTTTGCATGAAGAAGGCTGATTATAGACTTAAGTTGTGGATCTAATTATTGTAATTAGATGTCTAATTATTGTTTGCATGGGATCTATATAATAGACTCATGGGCTGTATTGTAAAGTGTGCTAGTTGAGTTTAGCATGCCAGTTCCTTTTGTGTGTGAAGAGAGCAAGGGTAGCTTCTCCTAGTTCCATAGTAGTACCAAGTGCAGGTGCTAGTTTGGAGAATCAAGTAGGATTATTCATGTATGCATGATCTTGGTCAGCAGGTGTGCAAGGCCAAGTTAGGAGATCTGCATGGTAAGTAAGATCATTGATCTGCAGGTGTTTGTGTGTGTTTGATCTAGGTTTGCAGGTGTTGCAAAACCAATTTGATTTATAGGTGGCAGTAAGATCAGGGAGATCACAACACAATAGGTAGCAAGATCAGGCAGGATCTACTTGGAGTACGGTGTGTACTCGAACATAGAGCTATAAAGGAAGGCAAGGTAGTCTCTTCCAAAGTAAGATCATTTGAGTTGCAGGTTGTTGCAAGTTCATGGGAGATCTACTTGGAGTGCGTTGTGTACTCAGTTGAGTATGTGTGTATACTCGGTGTACTGGTAGTAGTGATACTGACTAATTGGAGGTGAACACCAAATCTGTGTTTGAGTTGTGTGTTGAGACCATGATTGAGAGAGTGAGCTCTTGAAGGTGAATTACTGTACACTTGGTGTGGGAAGCCTGTAAGGTGTGGAAGAGTGTGGTGTCTCTTCATTTGTAATTCTTTTTTGGAAGAGTATTAATACAATTGGGTATTGTCTCTCATATTTTGTGTTATTTCTTAATTCTAGTTACTTGTTTACTTCTGGTTGATTCCGCATATTTTAAGTTGCTTTTACATGGTAATCAATTGTTGCTTTTGGGTCCTAACAGTGGAATTAGAGCTGTTTGTTGTTCTAGATTCCTGACAGTTGCTAGGTCTTTTGGCCAAATGTGACATCAAAAGATAGGCTAAAATAAGGCATGTGCTAGGAATCTTGGCCAAACAATGTCCAAAGCTAGACTTTAAAATAAAGGTGATTTTTAATGTAACAGATTTGAAACACTTCTAACAAATGCTAGGATTTGAGTTTTGGATATAAACTTGACCAACTAAGTATAAGGTATGAAACAAAAGTCACTTTAGAGATAGTTTAATTTTCTCACAAATAATGGCATAAAACTTAATTCTTTTGACAAATAAGCTAGACAAAAGTGAATGACATAATTATGCTAGACAAAGGTTCAAAAAAGGTACACTCAAATTGATCTAAAAATAAGGTAAAAAAATTGAACTCTATGCAAGAGGATCTATGAAATAATATCTAAAATGTTTTGGGTAGCGTAACAACGCTAGACTACCCAAAAGATGTGATAAAATGTTTGTTTCAAAGAATCTCTAAGGCAAAGATAGTTTCCCATAATTTTGAAAACATAACACTATCTCTCTTGACTTAAAATGTTGTGGTGCATAGACTTAAAGTGCAAGTGTTTAGCACAAAATGACTTAAGTCCAACAAGTGTTGATAATGATCATGAGTCTTAAATGACCTTCAACCCAAATTGTAATTTGAACCTAAGTTCCTTCAAGTTTAGTGCAAATGGTGAACCCACTTAACACATCAACCATATGAACTTATAAATGTGAAATTCTGAATTTAGATTATAAATGAAGGACTTAACAATTTTGGCAAAGGTTTAGTCTCAATTGGGTAGTATAACTACACCAAAGTGGATGACATGACTCTCCAAGTTTTAATGAACTTTGAACAAGGCAAATTCATGATTTTACGTGGGAAATATAATTCCTCTTTGTTCAAAGTTAAATGAGGACCATGTTTTTGGTTTGCATCATTTGTTTACATCAATTTTTGACTCCAAAAAAGACTTTAATCTAGGACAAAACCAACTAATTAATCACTCGTAGATCTTAAACTGACAAGGTTGCTTGGTATTGTTGGAATCTGTCAATATACATCATTTGAGAGGATTTTAAGTGTTCATCCAAAAGTAAATGCATATTATATATCAGATTTTTTACAGCCCCCCCCCCCGTCTCTCAAATGATAGTACTACAACATGGACCTTGAGACTCACCTTGCAATACTTTTGTGGCAAGTGGAGATTTGTCTAAAATCTACAAGTTTTGAAATGTTCTAGGAGAATCAATTGCACAATGACTTTCAAATCAAACAATGTAAAAAAAGCATGGATTTTGGATCCATATCATTTATCTTGTTTCAAAAATGTCTATTCCTTTTTTCAACCACTACATCCTATTGTTCTCTCAGTGTAGTATGATGTCTAAAGTGCCACTGCGTCCCGTGTGTAACTCCAATATGGAGCCAAATGAAGTGAATGCCAGGAGATGATACCCCAGGTCAAAGCTTCCCTAAATAACTCAGGGGAGGTAATGACATCCCCCTCACAAGACAATTTTACATGAAATAAATAAATCATAAAGGTCATTGTCAAGGTCACCTAATACTTTTGCGAGTTTTTGGGGAGTGCTTTAGATGATGTTCTTTCTATGCCTTAGACTAGGATTTTTATACTAATGATGGCACTTTTGATTCCAAGGGTTCTCTAAAGGGGATAAATGGAAGAGCATAAATGCACAAACCTTCTCTTTTTCAAACATGTTTTAATCAAACAACTATTAAAAATAAGAATTGACAGGTGTGTTCAATTTTAAAACCCCAAATGAAAGATATGGTGGTGTTCTTTTGACCCCTTCATATTAAGTTGTAACTTTGAAATCCTAAATTATAAAAGAATTAAATTAATCACCTAAATGTTTTATTAATCACAAAAAACAAGATTCTTAATTCATTTTAAAAGCATGCAAAAGATGGTCTAAAACATGTTTTAACAAATTCAAAGTTCGTCGGTTACCTGTCTACCCTTAAAGCATCACCCAAAAAAAAATGTGTTAAGTTAGATAATGTTAACACAAATATAAATAAATTATTAAAAAAAAAAAAAAATTAAATATATTAACACCTTAAAACAAAAAATTATAAGGCTAAAAATAAAATATAACACATAACACAAAATTCTGCACATAAAATATAAAAATCTGCAGTTAGCATTTTTAACATAACTTTTAAAATATAGACTGGTTTGATACAAAATTTTGAGAGGTTGTCAATAACTTCAGGTCTAAAATTTATAAGAAAATTTAAGTCCAAAAATTTAATACAATTTTTTTTATCAACTCTGTTCTAACCATTTTTACCAAAAAAATAAAAAAATAGAAAGTGATAGTCACTAAAATAGATATAACTTCTAAAATATAAATAATTATTTTGTGAAATTTTTAGAGAATATCCATGACATATTTAGATATATGAATAAAAAAATTTAGATAAAAATATTAAGTAAATAAAAATTTATGACTTTTTTATTGGCCATTTTTACTCAAAGCAAAAACAACAAAAAAAGAGAATCAAAACTATGAAACACAAAAAAAGTTTATGGATTGCACTCTCACAAATATCGTCCCACCGGATGTGCCATTATGTGAACTAATAATTTGACTAAGAAGAAGATATTAGTATCGTGTTAGTGAATGAAACCAAATAAAAAACACACTAAACTAACATCTTCATGCCTAGTTACTAGGGTGAGCTTAGTAACAAAAACAAATGACAAACACAACTAAAAAGTAAGAAAAAACAAGAATTACTTCACCTTTCTTGGATGCTCCAAATACCTTTGTAGTAGTGGCTTGCTAAATTTTATGCTCATGAAGTCCTTGGCCTTCGAAAATTGGCTACCTCCATCTCTCCTTGGCACTTTTTGCTTTGGCTTGGCTTGGCGTGGAATCAATTTGACATGGTAACACTAGTTTGCATGAAGCTTTTCAAATCAATCCTGAATTATAACTTTGCACAAATTAAGCTTAAAAATGATGTTCATGGCCTCTCTATTTATAAAATTTTAAGAATAACCAGAATTAATCATGACCGTCCATCTGAAGATTGGGATGTGTGGTCATGTATTAATTGAATTATGTAATTAAAATCCATAATTATCTTCATCATGAATTTGAAATAAGGGATATTAATGAGGCATGGGAGGTAATAAAGAGGCATGGGAGACCCATAATCCTGATATTTGTGGTATTTATGGCCTAGGGATGTCTTCCCAAGAAAGAATGTCACCTGATGATGCAAATATTCAATATTCATTTCTAAAAACAAGTTTTCAAAAAATTTCTATGGAATTATTAATTAGGCCTTAATTTGGATTAGTTATCTCTTAAGCATGATTAAGCACTTTTTGCACAAATTACTCAAATTGATCAGAATGCCTTATTATTGGTCTATAATTTGATTGGATTAGAATTGGAAGTCAATGTTAGATGCATTAGATCCGTTATCCCATTTAGGATGTTTCCAACACCAAATAATAAAGACATGCATCTCATACAATAAATTTGATAGAAAAGAGCAATCTAAAACACCCAGGTGTAAAATTGGCATTTTGACTCGAACTGATCTGATCAAAGTTAGTTGGCCCATAAATTGCATTGCCCCATTTAATGATACTCTTACCAAAATTGGCACTTGAATATATGAATTTCAACTCATTTAATGTGCTTTAGTGTTTTTAGGCCAAATTATGCAATTTGGTGGAAATTAGTCAAAAGCTTGGTTAGAGATTATCGGTGGCCATATTTAGGTGTCTACATCTGGGACATAGTAAATCTGTGTTGGCTAACTAAAAAAAATAACCAAAGTTTTTAAGAATGTCAAAGAACTTAAAGTTGGTAGAATTTAATGAGTTGCCTCAGTATGTTATAGCCATGGCTACCAAAATTTATGGACTACCCACTAATGAGAAGTTTGAGACATGGATATTTTTAATCATGCTCTATGTGCTGGAAGGAAAGAAAAGGATCAATTAGGCCACCATTCTCAGTGATAATTTGCACTTATAGATGATGTACCTCCAAGTAGACATCACCTCCAAGGAGAAAATTTAAGTTACATTTTATATGTCTTCCTACCTAATGTATAATTTTGTGCACAATAAGGTTTTCCAAGGACTTATTAGGAACCCCATGGGGATGAGGATTTACAAGATATATCTTGAGGTAACCTTGGAAGGGTCTAGTAATAGTTTTTGAAAGGTTCATAACTACTTCTTCAACCCCATTATGAGTGTGTTCTACCCCATAAGGAGCTTGAATAGAATGTCTGCAATAACCAAGTAGGTAATTAAGAAATCTGGTGCCACCTATATTTAGTTCAAAACATTCATTTACATTAGGGTGAGTGGGTATTTTAGATGCCATTTCAAATTACCCAAATACCTAGATGATAGATTGGAAATAATGGAGCTATATAGGTAGATGCTACCACCACATGAAATGATTGTAGTGAAAAAGATAAACAATCCTTTCAAGTTTCGATGATGATTGGTTTCTATTCATGCCCTTATGTAGCCAAGGAAAAAGGGTTAGAACTAGAAGTGAATATGTACACACTTGGTAAGATACCACCCTAACCCAATTATGACATTAGGTGGTTGATAAATATGACAACAAACATGGTATGGCATCATTCCCACTATGAAAAATTGTGGTCTAATTTCACCATCAAAGAAGATAAGAAGTGGGAATACATGAGGTTAATAGTGCAATAGGTCATAGCATATGACATCACTCCTTTCCCCAAGGACATGGTCGATGACAAAATGACACTCTCATCTACATATAATAGGAACAATATTGAATCCCATCCCATTGATCTATTTTATTTCATTGAGGAAGAAAATGATTCCATCCCCAAGTGAGTGACATGGATAATGAGAATTTTTTTTATGTGGTTGAAAGAGTATGGGGTCAACCTCGAGGCATACAACACCCCTACCCTCCAAGAGTTGAGGATCATGAAAGAATTGAATGCATTCTTCCCTACACATAGTGGTGACCCTCTAGCCCCATCATCATCTACAATAGGAAGAGAGAAAAGAAAGCTGGGAGACACTGACTTCACTAAGATGGTAGACATTGAGAAAATTATTGTGGCCCAATCCAAAGTTGGGATGTCTTTCTCATAGGGTAGGTCACACTAACTAGCACCGTCCCTATTTCAATTTTAAGGAGGGAAGCTCTAGTGGTGCTAGTCATCTTAACAACTTCTCCCATGGCTAGTCAAGCACCAGTCCTAACTATCCTACCTCCACAATAGGTTTTAGTTGAGTCTCCTTCAAATATATATTCAAGGAAGAGAGGAGGTGAGGAACAAGAGGAGCCACCAAAATAAAAGAGAGCTAAGAAGACCCTCCAACCTCTAGAAAAATCTTTGATCAAGTAAAGGACTATTATCTTCAAAGACCCAATCACCAAAGATCACCCCTAGAGAAAAAAGAAGATAAAGCTTCATATGCACAAAGGGTTAGGGATACGAGTGAGGGGGAGGACTCAGATGAAGAAAGGCTGATACCTAAGGCAATGAAAAATAATGTGCCTTCACTCCCCTAAAGTGAGAACTAGGCAGAGGACCCATAGGGAGAAACATCACTCCCCATTGAAAATCTTGATGGAAGGAGCATATATAGAAGGGAACCTACAATAGAAAAAGGTAAAGGTGATGAGGAAGGGGCCATGACTTTAGATGATCCTCTATCTTTTGATGATCTTGTGAAGGTTGGTGTTGAGGTGGCCACCTAAGTAGAATCCCCTACTGAAAAGGAGCCTCACTCCCTAGAAATAGAGGCATTTGTCTAGAATGTTATTTCTTAGTCACCTAGGTAAGATAAAGTTGATGAATTCAAGGACACCCCAAATCAAGATGATGGGGATAGGGTGAACTTGGGGATGACATTCAATCCCCCATCAGTAGTGTAAAGGTGTGAGAATAAGAGAAAGATAAAATAAGAGAGAAGGGATCAAGCCTACAGATGGGTGCCTGTAAAACTTTAGAGGTCAATAAAGGTACTGAAGAGAGTGCCCCCAAGGATGCTACTTCAATCAAAATCCCTTGAGGGATTCTCCCCACCATCAAGGTACATGACCAAGAGAAGAATAAAGGTTCTGAGGCTATGATTGGTGAAGAATCACCTAAACATGACAAGGAAGTCACCATAGCATCTACAAACCCAATGACCTAGGGTGTTATGGAAGGAGAAGCCATTGTTATATCCTCTATCCAACACACAAAAAAAGGGAGTTCCATTGAAAAATTATGCATGGAGTCTCAATAACCTAGGTCTGATTTCAAAGTTTTGGAGCAAGTTGAGCCAGTCCTAGAGGAGAAAAAAGAAGAGTAGGGAAGTGATGAAGACACACAACAATTTGTGTTAAGCCCTCCTCCTAAACTAGTGATGCTACCAACAGTTATTTCCCCTTTGGCACCACTCATCACTGCTACAAGGCCATCTTCAACATCTAAAACTATAGTGGGTTTCTAGACTAGGCCCATTATTTAGATTATAAACCAAGTGAATGAAAATAAGGATGTGATGAGCAAAGTAGGGGATATCGATATAGCCTAGATTCTTCAAAAGCAAAAGGATAAGCCCCCAAAGAAGGTCAGGATGCATATCATAAAAAAATTCACTGACATAAGGGAAAGAAGTGTTGAAGTAGCCATTCCTCCTCTAGATGCACTGAAGAAAAATACTCCCATGGAAAACTATTCCATCTACCACTACAATCTTAGGGAGCCATCAAGGAAGGAATTAAAGCATACTTCACAAGTCCTAGTTGACATGGTGATACATAAAATGGATAAAGATAAAGCCACCATGGAGGAATTAAAGGCATAAAATTAGACTATAATCTAGTACTTGCAAAAGTCACTAAGTGAGCCTTAGGTGGTGACTCCAATCGCTATCCAGGCTCCTGACATTTCCCATATCCCCCTTAAAATAATGGACATCATCTATGGTGAAGATTTAAAGATCAGAGGATGGGTGACAAAAGATTGGCATTAGGATTTGATAGCCTAAGGCTAAGAAATAATCCATACAGCTATGGGATGGCTAGATGATGAGACAGATAGGTGAGGAGAGTGTCGCTCCCTAGCATATATTTATGATGCTAATATCAAAAGTTGGGAGTCACTTAGGCATAAAATATATGAAATATTTAATATGGGTAATAATGTTTTAATCATAGAGATTATTATCTCTCTAGATAATATTAAAATGCCTAAAGAGTGTCAATTGGCCATAAAGCACAAGCTCACCATGCTCAAGGATGACACTTTTGATTTAAAAGGAGAAGAGAAGTATGTCAAGACTATGAGAATATAGATTGAGGCCACTCTAAGATAAATACTAAGGATGGATGGTGTGATGGACCTGACAAAAGAACTATTGGAGAAGGCTCTAGAGGATCTCATCAATGTACCTCATGGAGCTTTCAATTGCCAAAAAATAAAGGACTTGGTATCTCTCAAAAAATCCTATGATAAATTGGAGGTATTGATATGAAAGAAACAAGGAGTGCTCTAGATAAACACCAATTGGTTAGAGGAATATGATGACAAATTCAAGTACCAGATGGGTCCAAATAGAATGATCCTCATCAGTATGATCAAAAAGTTTGTTACACACAAAGACAAGCTGGTGAAGGACACAATCATCAATGTGGATTCTACATCATGATGAGATACCCCTGATTTCTTTCCCAAAAAGGGAATTATCCCATACCTCCCTTTCTCTTCTTGTCTTTTTCTCCTTTTTGTCTCTTTTCCTTTTTTAAGGAACTTTTGTATTTTACCCGGTAGTAGCACATCCCTTTCTAAGTTTATTTTGTTTAAGGAAAGGACATTTTTATTTCTTTTCACAAGTGGACAAAGTTTTGTTTTGTCCATTGTGGGTTATTTTATGTGTATATAAATATAAATATTATTTTTTAGTGGGAAATCATATCCTTCATCATCATGAGAGCACTCCTGTAGGTCCAAGGAATCAAGTTCATTACAACCAATTCTAGGCCCGCGAAGGAATCTTCTAGCTGGAGTATCTTTATAGAATATGCCAAGTATGGTTTTGGAATTTTATAAGTAAAGGGGGTCTATCCATCTAAAAAGCTTGAAAAAAAAAATTGAGTGTAAAAGAGATAACTAGGAGAGTCATCCCTGTGTAGTGCCCTGGTGCCAAATCAATTTCATTTGTAAAATCATTGGCAAGCTTTGAGATCATCTATGATGTTCCCTTGTTATAGAGTCTTTTTTGGAAAGTGTCTTTTGATATCTAATTTTAAATAAATATATTGTGATCAATATTTTACCAATAAATTACTAAAATATGTTGATGGTTTCCATTCTATCTTGTTGTTCAAATGTAGTGTTTCTTTTCACAAGCTAAATAGATTAGTTGTTTGGCTAAATTGTATGCCAAACCTTCCAAATGTACTTTTGGGGCTTGTGAGGTTAAATATTTGGGTCATTTGGTTTCTTATGAAGGAGTGAAAGTGGATTCTAAAAACATCCAAGCAATGGTGCACTGGATAATTCCTTAAACACTCAAGCAACTATGGGGATTTTTGGGTCTAACTGGTTACTATCACAAGCTTATCAAAAATTATGGTAGTATTACAGCCCCACTCACCTCTTTGTTGAAGAAAGAATCCTTTTAGTGGACTAATGTAGCTACTCAAGCATTTGAACAACTTAAATTGGATATGTGCACTACTCCAATAATAGCCACTCCTGATTTTTACAAAACTTTTGTGGTTGAATGTGATGCATCTGGGTATGGAATGGGTGTTGTACTCATTCAAAAAGGTAGACCATTTGCATTTGAAAGTCATCTACTAAAGGGTAAAAATCAGCACAAGCCCATCTATGAGAAGGAAATGATGGCCATTTTGCATGCAGTCAAACAATGGAGATCTTATTTGATGGGTCATCACTTTCAGGTAAAGACTGATCATGATAGTCTCAAATATGTTTTCTAACAACAGTTGTCATCTTAAGAACAATAGAAATGGGTAAATAAGATGTTAGGCTATGATTTTGAAATACTCTACAAAAAAATCAAGGAAAATGTGGTGGTAGATACACTATCCAAAAAGGATGAATCAGTTGAGGCATTGCTATGTGCCATAACCATTTTGCATGGAGATTGGTTAGATGAAACATGATTAAAATGGGACCATGATAGTGATACCCATGATTTGATTCAAAATCTTCAGCAAGGTTTAGGTGT
This sequence comes from Torreya grandis, assembly GCA_037957365.1. Classification (NCBI taxonomy): domain Eukaryota; kingdom Viridiplantae; phylum Streptophyta; class Pinopsida; order Cupressales; family Taxaceae; genus Torreya; species Torreya grandis. Next base: position 1,684,643 of record JARHVA010000316.1, read on the forward strand.
ATTTGAAAAATTCACATGGAAGGGTAATGTATTATGGTATAAATATATATTGTACCTATGTAAGAATTATCTTCCTAAACAAAAAATCCTTCAGGGACTTCTTGTAACTCCAATTGGGGGTCATTCAAGATTTTTGAAAACTATCACAGAATCAAGCAGGATTTTTTTTGGGAAGGACTCAAGGGGGATGTCCAAAAATATGTAGTTAAATGTATGATATGTCAAAAAAACAAAGGAGAAACCATAAAAACCCTAGGTCTTTTATAACCTTTATCCATCCTTAGCCAGCATTGGGAAGAGGTATCTATGGATTTTATTACAGGGTTACCAAGATCTTATGGTCATAATTTTATCATGGTTATTGTGGATCATCTCATTAAGTATGTTCATTTTTGTTCTTTATCAAAACCATTTGTTTCTAGTAAAATAGCTATTACTTTCCTCAATATAGTTCATAAACTGCATGGGACCCCTAAGACCATTGTCAGTGATAGAGATCCCATTTTCACTAGTAATTTTTGGATTGATTTATTTACATGTTTGGGCACCCAGTTGGCTCATAGTTCATCCTATATCCTCAATCTGATAGGTAAACTAAGGTAGTCAACAAATGTCTGGAAGGATATCTTTGTTGTTTTGTTTTTGATAAATAGGATAAATGGGTTCATTAGTTTCCACTTTCTAAATGGTGGTATAATACTTCTGTTTATAGTTCTTACAAAATGTCTCCCTTTATGACACTATATGGATACCACTCTCCATCCATCACTTTAACCTTGAAGGTCCATCCTAAGGTTCGTGCAGTTGAAGAACATATTCACCATCAATAGGAGGTCCTTGCAAGTTTGCATGAAAATTTAGCTATGGGCCAGAATAGCATGAAGCAATAGGTAGATCAATATAGAAATGAGAGGAATTTTGACATTGGTGATTGGGTCTTTGTTCACTTGTAGCCATATAAGTAGATGTCATTGAAGTAATAAAAAAGGATAAAAAGTTGTCCCTTTAAGTATTATGGGCCTTATCAGATCTTGTAAAAAATTGGTAGTGTGGCCTACAAGTTAGAGTTTCCTTCATCCACTCATATACATACAACATTTCATGTATCATTCCTAAAGAAAGTCATTGGACATAAAGATACCATTCAAATAGAATTACCAGAATTGGATGAGGAAGGTAGAGTTTTTCTTGATCCTGAGGTGATCTTTCACATGCACACTAAGCAACTACATTCTAGAGTGATTATAGAGTACTTGATCAAATGAAAGAATCTACCATGTGAAGATGCCACTTGGGAGGATGAAGCATTTGTGAAGCAACATCCAAAGTTGCCACAATGTTGAGGATAATGTTATTTTCAAGGGGAGGGGCTTGCTACACCCTTAACCATTGGTATGTGTAGGTATATGTGTCACTAACTTGTGGATTATATACCTCTTTTATATACTTTTTATATTTCTCTATGTTCTTAGATAGGTTAGCCTATGGAATAACCTTGGCTAAGTAGACTATATATAGGAGGTAGTGGTTAGTATTTATTGATTAAGTATTCTTCTATTAGTGAATTGTTATGGAGGTTACCCCCTTGAAGTGGCTTTTCTATATTATCTAATATTCTACTCTACTATCAATTATTGATATGTAATCTCTCATATTTGCTCATTCTGTGTGATATAAAATCATTCTCTGTAAACATATAATTAATTTGAATCAAGTAGGTCTATACCCAAGAATCACTCAAGCTTTCTAGATCTCATTATTTGGGATTATCTCAAGGAAACATTACCTAAACCCATTCAAGATAATTGACTAGAAACAAAGGATGAGAAATTTATCAAAGAGGATGCTTATTTAGACATCTCAGAAGATACACATACCACTCCTTTTATTATTACAACACCTTCATGTAGCATACCCATCACCTTTAGCTTACTCCCATTTGAGAAGACTATTATGTTACCTCAATTAAAGCCATGACCAGCTCCTTTTATAGCTCGTGAAGAGCCAAATATGCTAAAGGGATAAATTAGGGGGAAGGATTTAAGATTTGTAAATAAAAACCTCAAGGTTTCATGATAAAAATCCTTATAATATTTTCCCATAAGGATTGAACTCCCTAAAGAGGATATCCTTGCTACCATCGATCAGATTTGAAAAGGCAATGTGCCTTTGCCACCTATTCAAACTAGAGAATCCATATTAGGACCTCATCCTTCGATAAGACTAAAATCCACTATTTTAGAATCATATTATAAAGATAATATACCACTAAAAAGGGATCTTCCCACTGTAATAATTCCAATTCACAATCCTTTAAATCCATACTACCCATGAGGCCTAGATGTAAAGTCTTATCCCAAGCACAAAGTACCTACTATGGGGAATATTCAAATAACTAGTGTTAAGGATCAAGGCTCAAAAGCAAATGCAACCTCTATGCCAAGATCTATTGGGGGGATCTTACTCTAAGATTCTTGATCAAATTATTCAAACTTCCCTTGTCACACTACTACCTATAAAACTTGTTAACCTTCATATTCAAAATTTAGTGTGGTATCAAGAAAAAAAGAAATGTGCATATCATTGAATAGTAGGACATGATACTAAAAGTTGTAACATGCTAAAAGTTATGGTCCAAAACTTGTTATAAGAGGAAGAACTTTTAATGGAATAATTTGGTCATGACTATTCCCATAGTCAAACTACTAGGGTCATGTCCACCACAGGAATTAATATATCATTAACAAGAATGACATGAGTTTCAAAGGAAGATAGAATTTCTGATAGAACTCAATATCAACCCCTCTTAAACCATTTAGATTTGGATGAGGTTGAAAACATGACAAACACACCATTATTTTAGATAGAGGCGATTCACATAGCTACACAATCCTAGACTCAAGTTCATAAGACCCAAAATCTTGATAAAGCCAAAGTGACTATTGCAAAAGCTCTTGCTTATACCATAAATAGTCCTACAACACCCATCCTAAAACTTATAATTTTTATTTTATGAAAAAAAAAACAAAATAATAATGCTTTAGAATTGATACATATCTCCTTTCTAAAATAGCTTCATAAACTTCCAATCAAGATGTATTTATATGAACTTGTCCAAAACTCTCCTCAATAGTGTGAGGCTATGATAGAAGCCTTATAAGATACCAAGATACAATTAGATGAACCCCAACTGCTATCATATATTATCGCATCACTTCAAAAGTCATCATCCATAACATTTCATGATTCTAAAATATCACCATTGTAGTCTAATGACTAGGATCTACCACTATTTATCACTACCCCAATTGATCAGACCCAAACCAAACGAGTAATGATTGATAATGGAGAAATCATAAATATTATCGCCACTCATGATTTTAAATAACTACAGTTACCTAAAACTATTGTAACTCAATCTCTAGCCATTTTATGAGCATTTAATGATATTGTGGCCCCTACATTAGGAATGGTTGTCCTTCCCATCCAAGTAGGTGTATGTACCCTCCTTGAGTTATTCTACGTAATAGAAGGGGAATTTTATTATAATATCCTATTAGGATATCTTTGGATATGTGCTATGCATTGTATCCCCTCCACCTTACATTGATGTCTTAAATTTAAACATGAGGTTAAGGTCCATAATATCCTAGTCAATTCCCATCTATTTAAAACTTGCAACCTTACCTTTCGACAAAATGATGTCTTAATTTTGTTATAAAACATGATCCCATCATCATTTAAAGAAATGTCATCTAGTACAATAATACCTGCATCAAGAATTACTAGTAAGGATTCCCTTGAGTTTATGTTTCAACAACTATCAATGGGAGAATATCAGTTACTGATGCTCAACATTCTTACCACTCCTCAAGAATATGGGTGTCCCAACAAACAACATGTGTATTATCCTAATCTCAAGGAACTCATTTCATTTAATCCATGTTTCCTCTATATTCATTTAATTTACAAGGGGATTTATCATCCTTCTTTAAGTCTTGATAGCCAAACCCATGCCAAACTATTCAACTCAAACTTCTCATTCTTAGATAAACCCCACTTTGCAAAAACATACATGTAGCAGTGTGATTAGAAGGGCTTTGGCATAAGATGCTATGAACAAGGACCACACAATGTCACATTGGAATATTTTAGGAAACCCCATGAAAAACATGGCCTAAGTTTTAATAAAAACCCAAAACTATCCCACAAACCACTCTCTTACCTATTATTGAAGAGTGCACATCATCCTCACCATTCAACATCCCTTCTGAGATAGATGAGGTTGTATCCATTCATTTAGAATTTTTTTAGTCAATGCCATCACTATGAAACCTCTCATGTATTTCATCAATGGGGAAGCCAAAACCATTCCTCTTTCCTATCCAAACATGATAGGGTGGGACTTTCCCACCATCCCTATTCTTCAGTGCTAGGATGATGAGTTGATCTTAACTCATTTAGGCATAGAGAACTCCCATATATGCAATTCTCTTCCCTTTGAAACCTCTAGTCTATTAAATTAAGCTACCATTAACATTAACATAGGATCTCATGAGACTTTGTGTATTGTTAAGGTGATTAAATCCTTAGATCCTTAGGAACACCAAGATTTCACTGTTTCTAGTAGATTGTAGTGAAGCATTCATTTGGTCCTATAGTGACATGCTTAGTATTAACCTTATTATTGTCATCCATATCATTGCCATGTTTCTTATTTTCAAACCTATAAAATAAAGAACTTCAAAAAATACATCCTCACATTACATGCTTGGTCAAAGAAGAATTACAACATCTCTTATCCATTAATTTTATCCTACCTATTGACTACTCCCAATGGGTGTCTAATATCATCCCTATTATAAAACCCATAGGAGGACTACACCTCTGTATTGAATTTCATGACCTTAACCTCACGTGTCCTAAAAATTATTTCCCTCTCCCTAATATTAATTAATTAGTGGACTTAACAATTGATCATGAAATGTTATCGCTTATAGATGGTTTCTTTGGGTATAATCAGATCCTTATTTTACCAAAAGATTAAGATACGGCTTCATTTATTACTCCTTGGGGGAACTTATGCTATTAGGTTATGCCTTTCAGCTTAAATAATGTGAAGGTCACCTATCAAAGGTCCATGACCTATATTTTCCATCATATAATCCTTAAATCATTGAAGATTATGTGGATGATCTCCTCAGTAAGTCAAAGCTAAAAAATGACCATCTTTCAGTGCTTAAAGTAATTTTCTCTCACCTAATCCAATTTTGTGTCCATCTCAATTCTAATAAATACATATTTGGGGTTTTGATGGGTAAGATTTTGGGTTTCATCATCTTTATTCAGGGGATAGAGGTTGACCACACTAAGATCAAAGCCAATATATAAATGCCACCCCCATCTAATCTTAAGCAACTCCATAGTTTATATGCAAAATTGTAGTCCATTCATCATTTTATTAGCCATCTATCCATTCAATGTCAACCATTCCACCACTTCTTAAGGAAATATACCTGCTTCAATTAGGACTTTGGATATCAGGAGGCCTTTGATTCCCTAAAATCTATCTTCTCTCACAACCAGTTCTCATTCCTCATAAGGAGGGTAAACATTTCTTCTTGTATATTTCAGCTATAGATCATGCCCTAAGAGCCATGCTTTCCCATTGTGATGAGCAACATAAAAAGTAGGTAGTTTATTATATAAGTTACACTCTTGTTGAATACAAGGCATGCTATACACATAAAAAAATTATGCCTAGATATTATTTTTGTAGCTTCTAAGCTTTGCCATTATCTGCTTAATCACAAAACCTATGTGATCACAAATGCGGATCCCCTAAAATTTATGCATTCAAATCCATATCAGAATCAGTGAATGGCAAAATGGCTCATGATTTTGGTAGAGTTTTATCTTGAGTTTATCCACCAAAAATCATTTAAAAGTCAAATCATTTCTCATCAACTTGTCGAGGTACCACTTTTTGATATTCAACTAAGCAATTATGAATTCTTAGATGAATCCATAACCTCCACATCTTAATTAGATCTGCAATATCAAATGACTCTATTATTTGATGGATCAAGGTGTGAGCATGGTAGGGGAGATAGAATTATCTTAATCCGTCCAGTGGGACACCTATACCTTTATATTTTAAGCTTGATTTTGATTGCACCAACAACATGGTAGAATGTGAGACTTTGATCATAGGTCTCCAAAATAATTTACCCTTAGGTATTAAATTGCTAAATATCTATGGTTATTCTTATCTTGTGTTCAATTAAATAAAGGGCATATATCAATGTAAAAGTGACACCCTCCAAAAATATAAGACCTTGGATGATCAATTACTAACTACTTTTGAGAAATATGCTATCCAAGCCACTCTTTGGTCAACTAATAAGTTTGCAGATAACATGGCCTCCTTCACCTCATTTATCCCATATTCATATCAGGAACCTAAGTTATTTTTTCTCATCCATAAAATAAACCAGTCTTATTTTACCAAAAATGATCTTCCTTCTATCCATAATATAGAGGAAAATCCATTAGATCTGTGGTACACGTAGATATTTGATTATTGATCAAGGGGGATTATTCTTCTAGATTTATCCAATGCAAGCAAGCTTTCTAGCATCATATCAAATTTTTTGTTATACTAAGGGGTGTTATTTATAAACATGGTTTTTATGGCATCCTTCTTTATTGCCTTCAAATTCATGAATCTACCCTTGCTATCTAATAAGCTCATGATGGGACATGTGGTGGACATTTTAATGGATACAACATTGCTAATATAATCTTACAACTAGGCTATTATTGGTCCACTTTAAATCAATATTATTGAGAGTACATTAATAAATGCATAAAATGTCAGTAGCATGCTAACCTATCACATGTCCGTAGTCACCCATTATAAGCAACATAGGACTTTTGGCCATTTTCCTAGTGGGGGCTTGATCTTATAGTTAAATCAATCCTAAATCTTCCCAACATCATGGATTTATCATTACCACCACTGAATATTTCACTAGATGGGTGTAGCATATTCTTCTTATCTCAACCAAAGCAAAAAAAAAATTATGGAGTTTATTAATCCACATATTATTTGTCACTTTATTTTTCCTTATAAGATCATTACAGATCATGTATTTTTTTAAAAATAAAAAAGGTTTAAGAGCTTTGTGACTCTTTTAACATTAAGCTAATCTTATCCTCACCATACTATCCTTAATATAATGGATAGGCTAAGGCATCTAATAAAAATCCTATCAAAATCCTAACTAAAGTAGTTAATAAAGATGGAAATAACTAGCATCTTCATGTTCCCTTTGCTTTATGGCCTTATCGAGCTAGTATTCAAACCCCTATGGGGGTTACCCCTCTTTCTCTAGTTTATGGTGATAAATTTGTAATTACTCTTGAGGTTTATATTCTTTCCCTTCTCATCTCTCACAAAGATATCATTTTTTGAGGATGACTTCCATCAAGAATGATAAGCCCAACTTGATCTCTTGGATGAGTGTCAATCGGCTACCCTTGACCATCTCAATGTATATCAGGAATGAATAAAAATGTGCCTATATTAAACATTTAAATGAATGTGAATTTAATATCGGTGACCTTATCTTGAAAGAAAATCAACATGTTACTAATATTGAAAAGAGAAAATGAGGAAAATTTTCTCCAAATTGGCTTGGACTATATATTATCACCTATAAATATAGATCTGGGGCATATCATTTGGCCTCTCTTGATGGAAAACCATAATGAAAACCTCTTAATGCATTGAATTTACATACTTTCCATTATCAATACACCTTAATCCCCTTGGTCAACCTAGTTTATTTTCTTTTAGTTTGACAATTTACCTTTCATTCTTAAAAATACCAAATAATGATATATTGAGTCATGTGGTTATTTGATAACATTGTCTATTCTAACCTGGAATATGAATACTCTGGCTCTATTCATATCATGCTCTAATTGGACAAGCTTCACCTATAATGGGAAGGAGCCCCAAAACATTATTTCCCAAAACCCCTCCTTATTACCTTAGTAGTTCATTTTGGGAATAAGAATATCATCTTATACAACAAATATTTAGAAACTATTCTAAGTTACCTTAAGCCAATCCATAAGAAATAATAACACTAGGATAAAAAAACCAAGCAAACAAAAACATCTCTAAAAGAAGGCAAAAATAATAGATTGATCCCTCGAAGGACAACTATAAATTATTAGACTTCATGTATTGATTAGTCTACATGGATTGGCACAAAAGGATCCTAGGGTCAATCTTAGCTCTGGAGTGCAAGATGAAAGCATCTTTTTCCAAAAAAATTCCACTTTCTATCAAAATACTGAAGAAAAGCAAATCCCTAGAAAATTCCATCTCAAACCAATAGATACTGAACTTAGTTGACCTAAGGCTATTATGATATTTATTAACAATCAATTAAGGAGGCACATAAATTTATTATAAAAGGTTTTTCTTGGGTTATGGTACAAGCCAATGACGAGTAATAAAATCTTTGTGTCTCTTTATCCTAAATACATCAAATTTGAACCAATTAATTATCTAAAGCAAGATTACCACATATATCTTGATCATAGTGTAATAATATCATAATTTAATCCATAAGCAACCTAACGTAAACCCATAATCACATAACATATATCCATAATCCATAATCTAATCTAATCTAATTATTAATCTAAGATAAATCGATAATCACATATGATAGATCCATAAATATTTTAATTTAAATCCATAATAAATCTATCACATTCTTAGGTCATCTAAATAGCTAAATCCATTATCACATAATCTAAATACAAAATATCCTAAACTAACTCCATGAAAATCCATAAAATTTCAAACCATAATCTAATAAAATCCATAAATCACAACATATAACACCACAACTCATAATCAAAATCATATATATATATATATATATTATATATATATATATATATATATATATATATATATATATGCTCAAATATACATTATCCAAACATCAATATACAAAATAGATGGCTCTTTGGCAAGTACAATAAATACAAAATGAGTTCCTCAGTAAACTAGCAAGAGTTTAGATGGATGCTCCTAATGTCTCGACCCCTGCCTCTAATCCCATCTCCTCCTATATCTTCCCTCTTATCTCTCCCTCAAGATACAATCCCTGTGTTGATTGAACCTGTATGTGTCTATTGGGAAGACCTACCCTATGTGGCCACATGTGTGGCATACTAAGGAATCTCTGGATGCAAATATAGTATAATCTAATCATAGTAATACATCTTGGCCACCAGCTCTTGATACCTATCCAAAATTATAGTACATTTCTATCTTTTACTTATTTTGAATCCCCTTATAACTATCTACCCCATGGCTCCTAAATCCCTCACCATAGTCTATCCATCTTTGCACAGTATCTATCTTAAGATTCAACTACCAAATCATGACTCAAACATAGGTTATCATAATCTACCTATAAAGCATCTAATTTGGTCTATATAACATCTTAGTCCATTTACATGGTAGTGAACACCCCTTATGCTGTGGTTACCTATCCCAATAAATTGATACATTGGGTTATCAATGTATCCCTCTCTCTAATAATACTTGTGACATCTATCTCCTCCTCCCTCCTCTCCCCTCTCCTCCTCATCTCCTTCTCCCTCCTCCTATACATCCTACATCTCCTCATTTGTTCCCTCCTACTGAGGTCACACCACCCTCTCCTGCCTGGCATCCATATGCCTTGATGACCGCACCAAATATGTTAGGGTACACCCTACATCATCTATTTATATATCTAGTTCCTCCTCCTCTGACCCAATCAAAATATCTATAGTATCTACATCTAGGATTCTAATATCTATATCATGCCATCTATACACTTGTGGGGCCCATGGTATATACTTCATATGACCAAACTATTTCCTCACCCTCCCAAAATGGAATTTTTTTGTATATTCCATCCTCCTTCTTGTTAGCCACCTCTCCCTATAAATGTCCACCAGCTCTACCTTTATCCTAGACCATGCAAGAAATCTAATGTAAGGCCTCCAAATGATGTCACTATTATGTATCTCCCAAAGGACTCATCCATAGTATGTCAGGTCCCATGTCACACCATCTGTGTAAGCTCATACTAAATCTTCCTTCCATCAAAGGAAGGCCACACTTTAAGCAATATCATACCATCATATTTATGGGGTGCCAATGGGTCATATCACTTTGATGTGCTCATATGCCCAATATTACAAAACAAAGGTCACATCTAAACCATATCTCCTTTGGTTCCTCTACCCCCATAGCTTCATATATATATGTGCTAGTAAAGTTAGGCCCCAAACAAATACTATCTGATTTCTCACATGTGTACGTCAAAACCTATGAAGCTCCATGGGAACCTACCTCTACTTAAGTTAGGGAGAGCATAACATGAAATGGATAGGATCATCATAGTCAAAACTCATCTCTAATATTTGTGTGCATCATATAGTGGTTTAAACACAAATCTTCCTACCATGAAAGTGATATCCACAACATCCCCAACATATAACCATGTCAATGTCACTATACAACCCCACTCATCCATAGTTACAATAATGGCCCCTACACTAGAAGCTATAGTATCTTATATATGTCCTCTTTTATAATGGTCATCTTTCCTAAAAATAACCAAAAAGTCCCAGTGGTCACATCCCATCATTCTATTAATGCCACCAATAGGCTCATGTCTCTATGAATGCATCAATAAAAGCATACTCCTCTTAAGCCCACAACTGCTATATGGGCCCAATCACCATCACTCAAATGATCCCATAATTAATCTAAGAGAAGTTATACTCAATCTCACATCCTCATTAATGTTTATACCTATTATCATAATCTTAAATAATCCTTAAACTTTCTAAAATTTAACTTAGTTTAACCCTAAACTCTTTACTCTGGTTGTTCACCTTTTTTAACAAATCAATACTGATTCAGTTATAATCAGTGATGTTTTTACTAAATCATCAATGATTTACTAGATCAATGTCAACCCTAGGTCACCATACTATCCTAAAAACCATACACACTTCCCTAACTAAAAAACACAAAAAACAAAAAAAATAAGGCCTACCTTATCTTGAGACCATTGTCATCACCTTTGACCACTGCCGCTCAACTCCATCACATCATATGTCAAAATCATCATCAAATTTTAATTCTTCACTCACCATGCATTAATAGAAAATGAGATATCTCTATGTTATAATTTATTATATAATTATATTTAGATTGATGTTAATTTGTTTTAGATCAACATCAATTTATATGGATCATCGTCAATTTCCTTAATTGGCATTGATCTACCTGACTTTTGATCTTTTTGCACTACTTTAGTTGTTTATGCATCTATTCCTACTCTGAAGCCCAATCTTGTTACCTTGCCACACCTATACCATTATTTATCCTATTACATTTTAGGATTTTAGACATAGACCCCTTATTGGTCCCACAACCTATGTAAGGCATGTAACTTTTTGGGTATCTCCCATATGTGGGTCTTGAAAGTGTATTTCATCTTGAGAATAAATGTTTACAGGTAACATGCAAATCATACAACACACTAGATGCTTCGGTTAGCCAAACCCTATCATTTGTTTTCTTGATTGGCCTTCATTTAATCCCACTTATTCATACCCGTGGTAATTTACTACGTGATTTGTCTTGGGGCATCTATGCCTATACTATCTCATACCTTATCAGCGCAAAGTATACTTCATGTTATGCATCTACAACCCTAGTTCTCATTTTTAATTTATTCATCCCATCCATTATTTCATATTTCAAATGCATCACCCACTCATCATCCTATGCTGGATCTTGATTTGAGGGGGGATACCTCCTTAGATAAACATGGGAATTGGACCTCTCTCAATTTTTGTCTCATAACATGTTATTACATACTACTTCATAAAAAGGGGAAAGTATAGACACTATGATTTTATATGTCCTATATGAATAATTTTATAGTATAGGCCTTTAATTTATTATTTCATCCTAAATACCCCTATCCTAAAGTCTAACTTATTTACCATTAGGTACTTAGTAATTTGTTTTTACAAATTACCATTTTCCCATCTTAAACACCCAAATCTAATTACAACCTATAAATCCTAGACCTTTAACAACTTACCCTCATATAAACCCATTCCTAACAAACCCACTTCTTGTAATCCTAAATTACTTCACAGTTAGAATTAACCAAAGTGGATGAAATCTAAATTTTGCTAAAAGGGTGAATCGATAATGATTTTCCTACAATCGATTTTGATTCTCTCGATCTATAGCGATCTATATGTACATATGTGGTTCTTTGGTTCTAGGCCCACAAATTTTCAATATCAAAACATTGCTTAGATTTCATTAGGAGAATTAAAGGTGAATGTTAGCTCCACATTATCAAAATTAGGCTATACCCAGTTCACAATAGTCATCAGAATCCAAGAAGATCACTTGTGGAAAGAAGATACAGTTTGCCTACATCTATTTCATGGTAAGTTCTCTATGATGAACATCTCTTTTCTTATTTCATTCTTTTTTTCCTATTTACTTTAGTATCAAAACATATTAGATATCCCCAAATTCCTTTTTTGATTGTCTTTATTCATCATGTATCCTTCTATTTATAACATTGTGCAGTTTTATAAGAATCGACACTGATTCATCTGAATCGATGTCGATTCATCTAAATTGGCATAGATTCTATAGGATTGGCATTGATAACTATACTTTATTTTAAAATTTGATCCATTCAATCCTAAAACTCTATCTTGGATAAGTCTAAATTAAATTTCTATCTTTTTAGACATGGAATTTACTTATAGATGACTCTGCTTGGAATTTCACATGATGTAATTAATATCACTGATCTACTCATCATCTCTCAACCTTTCTTCATCGACTAGAGTGACATAGATTTTAATTTATAACTTTATGCCATTGTTAATTCTCTCTCATTTGAAGTGATTTCTAACCAATTAGATTCTATATAAGAATATGTGAATTCTACTACAACTTATTAGGATGAATACTTTGCTTATATTGATAGTTTAAATTAAGCTTAGTTCATAATCATTTTATTATCAAATCTATATCACATATTTATATTTTTTAATTTTAGTCTTTATTATCCACTTAATTGTGAAAATAGTGAGCTAACATCCACTTGAGGAAGTTCATAACTTTTTGGGACTAGTTCCTAACCAGGCAACTCACTTATCTATCTATTAATCCATTTTGTCAAAGTTATTTAATTATGTGCAGGGTATTCTTCTAAGACAAAAAGAAGTTCCCTGTTTCACTGGATTCAAGCAGTGTGAAACCATCTTCTTATCTCCATATATTATTCATAAACCTTGTATTTCTTTAAGTTTTTAATAGATAATTAAATTAAAAGGAAAAAATGAAAAAAATACTATTACAATGTGTATCACCTTGAAAACTATGAAGAGGTTTTTTTTCATACTTTGTGACTTGACTCGAGTACATACAAGTGACATAAAGATAATAAGAAAATATTAATATTAAAGGTCATATAGATATAAATATTATTATCAATGTTATACATCAAAACCATTTATCACCACATATGTAAATTTCATCAAACTCTTGACTTCATAATTATAAAGATTCAATCAATTGCATTAATACAATGGATTAAAATTTAGAATTTTTGCCACAATTGAGTTTACTGAAAACATGAATAAGGAAGAAAACAATAAAATCTACCCTTTTAGGGATTACATAAACTTTTGTCTTATAACAAGTAACATACATAGTGACTTATAAACTAAGAATAATGAAAATAATGAAATCTAGGATTGATCTCTAAATTCTAGTAGAGGAGTTCTTCACTTCATTATCCATCCTCCAACAAATTGTATTTATTCCACTTTTGTTCCTCTTTCTATTTTGTCTTGAAATATGTTATAAATTATGTCCAAAAACCCATTCAACATCTGACTATATGCCTTTTGTTAGCCAAGAGCCAACCAAATTTCTACCAAAAGTCTACCCCCTATACATGTTCATTTTTTAGTTATTTATAGCTTCTCTCTCATGGCTGCAACATTATCATCAACATATGATATCATTGTCATACAAATAAACCACTCCTCTACACACCTTGTGAAATCGAATGGTTCACTCTCTTCACCTAAAACATTAGGTTCTTCTACATGCTTGAACTGATATCAAATTTAGTTGCACTATCTCATCTATATCCATGATACAATCTTGTTCCACATCAATATTTGGCTTCTCATAGCCATCACCATTTTGCCTACTCCTTAGGATAGTTTTTAGTTGTTCTTGTGACAACTCTCCATCCTCCATCTATTGAAATTGATATTCCACCTACATATCTATTTGAAAACAAACTTGTTTCTATGCTCTAACACTCTCTCTTGTCTCCACAATGTCTTGAATATAATCCTCTATAACTTGAACATCATCACCAACTAGCTTTTCACCCATCATTTCTATATCAATCACTTGGTCAACTTCTTCACTCTATTTCTCATATAAATGAGCATGTTGGATTACACCACACTTAGTATTTATTTGAACATTGTCATATCTATAATTGGACCTACAAAATGAAAAACCACATTAAGGGAAACAAGAGTTCCCATAAAAAACTTATCAATCATCTATGGACATGTTGTCCAACTCATCTTCAATGTTTGCATTCTTCTCATGTTTTTCACTCTCATAATGGATTGCCAATGGACCATTATAAAAAACTCTCATGGTTGTTTTTAACTCATCAATACCTTTGATTTTAACTTATTCACATGGTTGAACCTATACTATCATCTCCTTGTGTACACTTCCTTAAAAAACATCCTCATACAATGCTTCCATCATGAAAACTTACAACTCTATTTGGCTGCACTCTTCACTCACCTACAACTCTGCATAGTTGTAATCTTATTTCATCTCAATTGGTTCATTCATATAAAATTTCATCATTAATTGGCTGTCTTCAACCTTTTTACGATAAAAAATAAAAATGATAAGCTCATTACCATCATGAACCAATGACAATTCAACTTTTTCCCACTCATGGGACTTCACAATCTCTTACCCATCATCACATAATTGCTCTCCATCTTATATTGAATAATGTGCCACCTATATATCATCCTTAATGAGAATGTATTCCTCTATGGGATACTCATAATTCCAATCTATCTTGTGAAAATCATAATTTGGTTGTACATATAGAAGCCTCATCTCTTTGTTGCCTTCCAAGAAAACTTGATTTTAGGTACACATGCACCTTTATGCTACTTCTCAAATTAGTCTTTAGATTTTTAAATGGAAACTTCCCATCCTTGTTTCCTCTCTTGGTAATATTATTCTCACCAAATTTATCATTCTTTTTCACATGAATCTTTTTCAGCCAATATGACTATAACATAGGGTGCACAAAACAACCCAACATCTTGGAAACCATCTATTCCCAATCACGAACCTTCTTCTTACCTTTCCCTTATCTCCTCACTTGGATATCCTTAAAATACATAGTTGTAACTCCACTCAATATTTTTCACACAACCTTCAACATCATGGGGTCAACAACATTTATGTGCTCAAAATACAATTTTACCTCAACTATCCAAGTCAAGAGTTATTTCAGATTTTATTTTCCACAAAATTGAAAAACATCACAAAGATATTTACTTATTTTCTCAACCATAACCTATGTTGGTTTATTTCATATGCTAGCATCTTATCCTACACTTTCTTGGCCACTCTCTAAAGCATTTAACTGATCTTGTAGAGACAATAACCCCACCATCAACTCTTTCTCATCACTATCGCATACAGTCTAACCATCATCACTTTGTGAAGGAATATCCAATATTTCTTATAACACTTTCAACATCTTTGTCAACTCACACATCTCACATGACCTTCTCTTGTGTGTCATATCTCACCATGAATCTATTGAACATTGTTCTTATTGTTAATGTTTGGCATTGATTTTGTCATTAATGTCAAATGTTCTTAATAAAGGTATTCATGAGGTCATTAAAGAATCTTCTTGTTTGATATCATCATTAAGAGGTATGAAATTATTTGAGGAACATGTAAGGCATGTGATCAATGTGAATAAGTATCAATGAGTGTTTCAATATCAGTGGTCAAGCTTCAAGTGCTTGAGAAACTTGGTCATGACACTAGTCATAGCTTATAAAGTCCTAGTGAGAAGGTTTGAGCATGGTGGCTTGGTGAGATGGATGAATAGAGGCTTAATAAGATGTAAGGGTTTGATTAATAATTAATATGAAGCATTATATAACTCATGAGAGTATCAAGCTGAACCTATAGGGGTAGGACCTATTAGTCAAGGCTATAACTAGACTATTTCTAGATCCTACTTGGCCTAATGTGGCATCATGATCTATTTTTAAGGTATATTAAGAATTTTTGACATTTTTTGAGCATGAGGGATATTGTGTGATCATGTAAATGAGGTGGAGAGCATATGGTATGAGGTTTTAAGGTCATTTAAAGACTTAATGAAGTGTGAAGACTTAGGTGTAGTAAAGCAAGATGTTGTGATCATGGCTTAATGAGGTATCGGGATCAGTTTCTAAGGGAAGCATGGAAAAGTGAGTGTTTTTAGAGGAATGATATGTTGTATAAATAATTTTCACAAGGCTTGAGGTCATGGTTTTTAAGTTAAGGCATGAACAATGGTTTTGAGGTCCCTCATGTGCATAAAATGAAGGGTTCTCAATTTGAAAAGGACTTTTAGGTATTCATTAGCATGTGTAAACTCTACATGGTAACTTTAGATGTTAAGGAGAGATGTGGAAGGGTCATAGATAATATATCCATGCATTATTGTTGAAAATAAGGGGTAATCTTTTATGAACAATTGTTAACACAAAAAATAGTGTTAACCCTCTCTAAAACCCTAAAAATGAACTGATGTACATGATATTATTTTAAAGTTATTAGAATGGTTTTATATGGATAAGTAAGTGATTGGAGCTTTTATTCAACTCTCCCAGGCACCTCTAGGTTTGATTTGTTTATCAGGTGAGTGAGTGGACCCTACAGGAAAGGCTTTGTTTCTTAGAGTTTTGTTGTAGCATTCAAATTTGACCAAGTCAAATTTGATAAATATATGGAGGATAAAATTTGATACTTTTAATTTGTGTCCATGATTTTTTATAAGTATGTTCTATCCCTTAGGATTGTTAAACCAGTCATACAAGTTGACCAGTCGCTAAGAGGCCTAATAATGCAAATAGTGAGAAACCTAGGCAAAAGTGAGAAGGTGATTAGGGATGTGTTAACATAGATTAGGGATGAATCGAAGTGCATTGATATTTTATTAAATAATTTTAATACATTTTAATATTGGATAATTTTTTTTGAGATCATTATATATAGCAAAAGGTTGCTCTCAAGTTGGCTTGTCTAGCTCAGTGAGGTCTATGTACAGTGAGGTCATGAGATTGGTATGCAAGACCACTAATTGCCATTAGATATTGTGATATTTTTGTTGGAGGTTTTTATAAATATTTTTTAGGATATTTTTCATGCATTATAATTCCTTTATTATGTTCTTTTAGTTGTCATAAGTTCAATTTTTCATGATTGTATTTTGAGGCTAGTTGGAAATTTTGAGGGGACTACTAGCAGAGAAGGGTTTGAGTATTTTTTCCCTAAGTTTTGAAGTCTAAATCATATGATTATGACCATGAGGTCATTTATATTATTTATATGTTATTTTTTTCATGTATTTTTGTAAAAATTATGTTTATGCTTCGGTTGTTGAAGACAAACTATCTAGGTATGTATAGGCCTAATTGTGAACAATATTAATTGTGTGTTTCAAGTGTTAATTGGAGATAAAAGGTGTCATGGACATAATATGAGATTATTATGGATATATTTTAGTGAAATATGATATTTTAATACTGTATAAGGAGTTTTAAAGTGTTCTAAGGAGTTCAAAGGGTAACATGTGCTAATGAAGGCCTAATTGAATTAGGTCTCCTTAAGGCCTAAAATGGATTCTGGTCATATATGCTATGACAAAAATATTGTAATATTTGATTAATTTTTGTGGAATATACTAAGGAATTTTGTATTTAAAACATAATTTGTAAAGTTTATATGTCAAACCAAGAGGTGTATGATCAAGAGCCTAGTATAAGAACAGGGTCTAATAGGCCTAATTGACTAGTTAGAGAATGAGTGAGTTAAAGTGAATGATATTTAAATTTTAAGAGATAAATGAGGTATTATAGAACATTATGAGGTTGAAAATAAACTATAATTATGATTTTATAGGGTTACTATTTATTAAAATCAAGGTCAGATGACCTAATCAAGTCAAAAAGAGGGCCAGTTGAGCGAAGATGCCTAAAAGGCAGTTTGCGAGGGATTAGAGTGTGAAGAGATAAAGAGGAAGTCATTAATATTTGGTTTATAAATGAGGTGATATAAAGGTGATAAAATAAATCATGTCATTGAATTAGTGATAAGTTGTCTACATGGTTGGTGCCTCCTTACAAGTAGGTGCATGTTAAAGCCTAGTCAAATGGGTGTTTGGTTAGTTGGGGTTGGTGCTCCATATGAAGTTGGTGATTAAATAAATATTGATGTTTGTATTATATGAATATATTAAATTTTAAAATATAATTTGGTTTCATTCCACTCATATATATATTTCTTGTGTTATGCTTATATTAATGACTCTCTATGCATTACTATATCTTTGTATTGATTTGATGGTTCAAGGAATGTTAAATTACATGTGAAAGAAAGTTTTAAGAGAATGATTCACACCCCCCCCCCCCCCCTCACCCCAATAATTTATTATTTTTCCAATAATTATTATCAGATTTTGGTCCTTTTAAGACAAGTCTAATAACTTGAAGGTGATCCTAATAAGCACAATATGTCCTGTGATCAACATGAAAAAGACAACATGTATGATGAAGAAGTCTACTAAGACAGTGAAGAAGGAGAAGTTATGGTAGACCTTGAATATAAGATCATAATATCCCTTGATGATTTAAATAATCAAAATAAGACTATCATTAATCTCAATAGTCAGTTAGAAGTTGTCAACATAAGGTTTAAGTCAAAGTAAGTTGAGTATGACCAGTTGAAGACAGAGCTAGATTTATTGAAGGTTGAGCATGAACAACTCATAAACAAAATGAAAATGTTTTAGATAGAGTGTGAGAAGTTATAATAAGTCAAGAGTACTAACATGAAAATACCAATCAAACAACCCAATGTAATAAAGGACAAGTCATCATGGGACCATAGGAAAAGGAGTACTAAATCAAGAGGTAAGTACAAAAATGTTATTTCCTACATCTGTCACAATATATGACACATTATAAGATTATTTTCTAATAGAGTTAGAACACCCTCAAGATTTAACAAGATATATGAAGCTCCTAGAATGCATGAGAAGGATCAAACATTGGTATGGAAGCCAAAGCAAGTTAAGATGGATTATATTGAGCTCAAGAGTCAAGATGGACTATTTACCAAGGAGGAGCATAAGACCAAAGAGGATTCTATACTAGCTTAGATTATATTTCACTTTTAAGATGAAGGCATGAAATGGTATATAGATAGTGGTTTTTCAAGCCACATGACAGGAGATAGAAATAAGTTTAGCTTGTTGAATAAGAATGCTACAGGAATAGTGAGGTTTGGAGACAACACAACTACCAATATAGTCGGTAAGGTTGTCTTAAACTTGGACAATGGGAAGACCAAAACACAAAATATGTTGTATGTGGAAGGTTTGAAACATAACCTACTTAGTATAAGTCAAATATTAAATCAAGGACACACACTAACCTTTCATGACAGAGGGTGTGAGATAAGGATAGCCAAATTAGGAAGGCCAATTGTCAATGCTAAGAGGATTGAAAATAATTTATATGTATCAAATGAGATCAAGAAAGAGAGATGATTCATGAGCAGGATAGATAAAATTTGAATATGGCACAAAGGGTTAGGTCACCTAAAATTTGATAATCTAGTCAAGATTAGCACTAATAAGTCTATGAAGAACATGCCTAAGATCACCAAACCTACAAATGTACTTTACAAGGCATGTCAACATGGTAAGTAGACTAGAAGAAGGTTCAAGTCTAAGGAGTAATCTACTATAAGACCCTTTAGGTTAATACACATTGATCTCTATGGGCCTAAAAGAATTCAAAGTATTCAAGGAGATAGCTACTTCATGTTACTAATAGATGATTACACAAGAATGAATTAGGTTATATTAGTGATTATCCCACATGATTATTATTTTTTAAGACCATTCTCATTTATCCAACTAGCTTGATACCTTTTAAGGTCATTACCTTCTTCCTTTTTCTTATACAACATTAATCAGGTTTTGTTGCTCACCACTTCTTCTTCTATTCCACTTCCTGGGAGAACTACATTTGGCTTGAAGTTAATATTGGACCATTCATCTATGAAACTATGTAGCCAATGTCCAGTTGTCTTGTACATCTGGAGTCAGTTCAACCACCCCCTTCCTTTTTTTCTCTTCCCCCTTTTTCTCTATGTTATTTCCCTATCATCTGGTGGCAACTCTATGTCCTTGTTCTTATTATGCTATTGTGGATAGTAACACCTCTACTACATGTGCATGAATAATTATTTTTAAACCACACTAATGTTGTTTTTATTTGTGTGTATTTATTTGATTTTTATTGGTGTTTTGTTGTGCTTTCTTGCCTCTTATTTTCTTTCTTTCTTTTGGTTGTGTCTTCCTGGTTTCTTATTTCCCTATTTAGTCTTGTTCTTTTCTTTTTTTTTACAAGTACATTTTGATGGTCCACATGGATCTTGATTATTTATATCTTGATCTCATGTTATTAATTTATTCTTTATTTATCTTTAAACATTCTTGTTCCTACTTAAGTCTTGATTATTCATATCTAAATTTTGAGTTAAAATCATTTATGTTTTATTTTTCTTTGTCTTTATTTTTATTTAAATGTAAATAAATGTAACTCTGGTCTTGGTAATTTTTACCATTATCCTTAGTTATAAGTATTCACATTCAAACTATCTCAACATGATTGAAATGTAATGTCATTATAGGTTATTCATACTTATGATGCCTAATTTCATTTTGCTATAGCAAGAACTATGTTATTTGGAGTCAAGTCTCAACATCAATGCAAATCCAATAAACATCTCTCAAGAACACCAATGAAACTAGGTACCAATAGGTTAACACCCAACTCTATGCAAAAAATGCATCTCTTGGCATACATCATGAGTCTAATTGAACACTGATCAGTTTTATTCATCCCTCATTCCATTTTCTCCCACTTCTAGGCAAACTACATTGGCTTGATGTTCATTTAGATTATATATAAAGTGCTTGGATACATGACGTGTCTTAGGTAAGCTCAACCATCTTTATTCTTCTTTTCATCTCTTTCATCACTTTGTGCATCCTCATATGCCTAGTTTTTTATGGATTTTTCAAAGACATTATACCATCACATCTATGTTTGTACCCGATCATCTTTAATCTATGTCATAGGTTATATATTTGAGCTATTTATTGCTAATTTTTTATATAGAGGCACACCATTTGAACCCACCATTGAATCAAATCAGTCCTACAGGGGCAAACCATTCTTTATTAGTGATCAAATTCAGCCCTACTAGGGTAAAATTTATTTATCACACAATAAAATTCACTCTGATGGATTACATTATTATTTATATCTTTGGAGACATGATTCTCCTTTTCTTCTAGTTCTAAGCTCTATGAAAATTTACCCTTTTTATGGCAATATTTTAGTGTGCAACTTATCTTAGGATTGATCATTATATAAACACATAACTTGCACCCTATTTTTGGGTGTGTTCAAAGTGTGTCACTTATATTTTTGGATTATATCCTTCCCTTCCCTTTGTACTTAAGGAAATTTTGCTTTTATTATATTTTGATCATTGATGGAATCAATGCATGCAAGAATTTGCTCATTCATATTTAATCTATTCCATAGGTTAATATCATATTCTCTCTTTTTTCAAGAGTCCATCCTTATTTTTCATCCTAGTATATCCTCTTGAGGGGGCATCATGGGTCATTTCCTTCCAACTTCTTCTTGACAACTCTTTTATTTGAAAAGACATTGCTTCACCTGAATGTCTTGTTATACCTTCTCAAATAGGGGAAAAATGTAGACATATAATTCCTAACATCATTATGTTTAAATTGTCAATGTTACTCTAAATTTATGAAAATTCACAATTTGGGATAAAATCACTTAAACACGCTAAATGGTTTAAGGTTATCGTATATAAGTGCTGATTTAGTCTAATGTATCCCTAAATGGGCCAATGCATTTTATGTGATTATTAAATTTTCTCAAATCATTTTGAGTCAAAATGATGAAAATGCATTTTGATGCTCTATATCACTCTTTTCTTCTAATTTGAAAGCACATGACATGTGCATGTGTTAATTTGTGTCAACAACATTCTAAATGGGATAACAATTCATAAGCAACTATCATCATCTTCTAAGTCCTCTCTAGTCAAATTACAACCCAGTAATATGAATTTTTGACCAGTTTGATTAATGAAGTGTACCAATTTTGAAAGAATTACATTAAAATTGGATTAATCTTATTTAGGAAAATCAAACCAAAATATGAGCTTAAGTAAGAATTCCATGGAGGTTATTGAATATTTCTTTAATGAAAATTGGTTCCTATTAACTACATCATCAAGTGAGATCATTTTTGAGGTGGCATCCATAAGCCATAAATGCAATAAATATCATGATTATGACTTCCCATGCCTATTATAAATTATTATGAGGATAATTATGGATTTTATTTACATAATTGGATTAATTCATGGTCACACATCTTGATCTCAAGATGGACAATCATGGTTGATCCTGATCAATTTGAAAAATCTATAAATAAAAGGGCCTAGACAACTTTGATTAAGCTTCATTTGTGTAAACTTATTATGTAGAATTATTTCCATATGCCTTTTGTGTGTTTTGATTATTATGTTTAATTTGAAATAGGATAGCTTCATTGATAGGAATAACACTTATTTTCATATCATGAGCCTAGCTTAGTTGATGTTTTTGAGATGGTGGAGGAGCTTGGCCTTACACCATTGTTGAAGACTTGAACATCAAATCAAGGGGAAAAACACATTTTAAGACACATATGAATTATGGTATGCTCTTGGGAAGGTAATTATGTTTTCTTTCTTTCATTGAGTTCTTATTGTCATTTGCACACCTCGTTGAATAGGTTGGCCTAGATTATTATGTTCTTATGCATTTCTTGTGTTTTTCATGACTAATGTTTGATCTAACTATCTTTGTAATACATCTCTAAAAGTTTTAGGTCATAATTAGACTTACATAATATTATGGTCCTAATTGCATAAGTAATATTAGTTTAATGGTTTAATTAATAAAAAAAATAATTTACATTTTTACCTGCTTTAAACGTGTTTTATTTTTCCTAGCAATGAAATATTTCACTAATAATCTAGTGTGAGATCCATGTGCATCGAATATAAATTTTCATAAAAAAATAATGAAATAATTGTAATATGAAATAATCAAATTTTAATATGAAGGTAGAATCTCTAAACTTGTATTATGGAAAAAGCTGAACCAATACAAAAATAACACACATGTTTAGTTACATAGAATATTCCATATAAACCACCATCTTAGTGTAGATAAAATTATTCATTTGGTATCATTGTAATAAAATAAATTTGGTAATAATTATTGTATGTGCATCTCAAAGGATGAATGTGGTATTGATGAATGCAATTACATGAGTGACATGGTTGTGTCTCCACAAATTTTTGTGTTAAAATTCAGTACATTATATTTCAATTTTATTACTAAATTTTTAATGATAAAAATAGTTAGATAAAATGCACACATGTAAATTGTTAAATTAATTTTACTCAATAATTATCTTAACATAATAAAATGTACAAAAATAAGAGTGATTAATATCAACTAAATCCCATAAGGCCATCTAAGGTGCTAGTACTACAATAAGTTATGATAATAGAATTCCCACGATCCATCTCATTATGTAAATAAATAAAAATTAATGAAAAGAATATATATAATGTGAATATAATTATCCCTAAATTTTATAAAGAAATAAAAGATATGTAATTATGGAATGCTTCTAGATATCTTGTGTTTTTTTGTTCTGTATTTTGAGCCATGGTTTATCTTCTGACAAAGAGTATGAGCCATACATATAAACATATACATTTTTATAAAATTATATGAGACAAAATCATTTAATTAAAATGACACCTATCTCAATGCCTTGACATGACATGAAAATTTTGGGTCTTTAATGAAATGTGTAAGGTACAAGTGCAATTATAATATGTTATGATTTTGGTTTGGGAAGATATTAAACATTTTCCTTAAATCCAAATTTATAGTTTCATAAATTGTTTTTTATAGAGTTTTAGATTTTTAAATTCAATGGGAACTAGATAATGTTTCCATGGGGGGACAATAACAAGTCATTCTATCTAGGTGTTGGGGATGTATGAGGTGTCATTAATCACTGATAAGACATTGAATGACTAAATGAATAACTAGACATTGCCAATGGAAAAATGAGAGGCAAATATTATTTGTTTATTTAGTGACATCATGCTTGTTGATACATGTAATTGATGTTTATATTATATTAGGGTGATTAATAAATAACATGAGTTGTGTTATAGTTAGAGTACTCATCTTTTTTCAAGGTAGAAGAATGAAAACACTAGGTGATTGATGGCCACATAGATGTAGAAGTTAAAGGAATGTAACAAAATTTGAAAAATGAAATAGGGTTTTGGGTCTACATTGTGAGAAGCGTATTGATGTGGAGGCTTAATAGATAAATAATACAAAGGGTTTTTAATACAGTTGGGCATTGAAACCTATGGAGGTTTGAGATTTGATAAAGGCATTCTAAATCTTTGCTAGAGATCAAGAGGTCAAAAAGAAAATTATATTTGTGGTATTAGAGTTCCACAGAGGATTGGAAATTCAAAAAAAATTACAAAATGGTTGGTGAGCTCTACCAGAAGGTCACGGGTCTAAACATAAATTGCAAATGATAGGGTCAAAGTCCATGGGAAGTTTGGATGCTAAAAGGTAATTACACATGAAATGTAGGATGTGTGCAGAAAGTGTCACATAAAAAGGTAGTTGCAAAGTGTTATACCAAACTCTATCAAGGAATTATACACATAAGCACACATGTTCAAACATAATTATTGAAAATTCAATTTGCATACATGACTTTGGATCTTGTGAATAAGGAGACAAGAAAATGGAATGGCAGAAAAGGGAGACAACAAATCAATTTACAAGTTTATCAAAGTGAAAATTGATTGAAAGGTTTGGATTCCACATCAAAGGGAGAAATGAGTGAGAATAGTTTGACAAGGAAGGTACATGCCCAATTGGTCGAGTGGTGATGCATGTTTGCATGACTGGTCAGTTGGTAATACCATTGAAGGCAATGTGATTTGCTTGCGGAGAAAAAGATTCAAAATCATATCATGGTGCATTACCAAGATTATTATGAACTTTATATATCCCTATCTTATTTCCTCAGAACCTTGTCATTTTGATAAGGTAAAACTAGTTCATTGAAATATAATAGAAATACTTGTTCAAGCAGTGAAAGCGATATAATTATCGAAATAACATGGCTGGGAGCAAGTAACACATTTGTAAAAACATAAAGAATTGAAATTTTCATAGAACATAACCTAAAATAAATTATTTTTTTCCATTATCTTCCTCCTTGGGCATTACTTCCCCCCATTTTCTATGCACACTTGCTACACCCCTGCCTGTTGTTTTCTGCACCTGCTCCTGCCCTCACTCAAAATATATATTTTATTTTTATTCTTGGCATTGAAAAATTATGTGCACATATTGGCAATTAGAGTAACAATTATAAAATAAAACCAATATAAATACCTATTAAGTAGTAAAACTTGTGCAAGTACATAAATAAAAAAGATCACAATTGTAATATATAGGCACATAAATAAAAAAGAGCACAAATGTATACCTTATTGTTGAAAAAGACTCTTTATTTAGGATGGTCCTACAGGGAAGGATTATGGATTCATTAATAAGCCCTTGAATTACAATACTCTCCAAATAAAATTTCATGTACATTAACCTATTAAGCCATTACATATCATTATCCATAGATGCAAAGGGTAGAATATGGCTATAGATTAAAAAGCTAACTAAAAGCAAATTAATTTTATGAAAATACACATGAAGTGAGGAGCCATGTTGAGGATGCATGGAGCATTGTCATATTAAAAAAAACAAAATGGATAATAAGTAGAGTAAGAAAAACAAGAAAAAAAATGCAATCAAGGTCAAGTTCATAAAACCTAATAAAATTTCACCAAGAGAACAAGATATATGTAAATGCATGTCTATCGATGCTTAATTTCAATTACAAGAAAACAAAGATGACCAAATTATGAAACACAATTCTTGAACATGTATTAAACCTATTCTAGAAGCAATTATGGCAACTTAAACTCACATATTTATCAATTCCTTGCAAATATTTCATAGATATATCATGATTAATCAATAACTACTAGGAGTAATTTCTTTTCCATATTAATTTTGCAATTACCTAGCATATATAGTTTGAACTTGTATAAAACAACCATACTTCATGGAGATTTTGCATATTCACATGGACCAAAGCAATCAATTGTCAAATGGACAATAATAAATTATACTTGACGAATAATCAAGTTAATAGTGATAATAATCAAATTATGGGAACCAACAATTTCAAAGTCAGTTCTTCAAAAATTCTAGGTGGCCATAGTGTACGTGATATTTTTTGCTTGCATTACACCTATCTTTTCCTTTGTATTTGCTTAAAACTCCAACACCACTTGTATAAGATAACTTCCTTTTACTCTTTGAATAAAATGCATAACACAAACACAATGGTTTGATTGGATGCAGTTGACATAATTATTCGCACATTAATAGTAACCAGGAAAGGTGAGCCAATGAAGTGTTTCTAACATGTGTTGCTTAACATTGTAGTGATAGTGGGATATGGATTTTTTTTGTAATTTTTATGCTAATCAAAGTAAATGCATAAACCAAATAAACCCTATTTATTGGATGCATTTTGTGAAACTATTCACTATTTAATGAAAAATAGGAAAATAGTAAACTATTATAAGCTTTCCATAGACACTGGAAAAAGGTTTTGATTTTGATAAAAAAAAATATTTTTATTGGATATCAATGGTGGTCCACAAAAATTAATTTAGTCAGGTGAAAACAATAGTACCTAGCCTAAAGACAAGTACTAATAAATTTTTGATGGAGATTTATTATGTGATTGATGATCTATCATGTCCAACATTTTCAAGATAGTGGTAATACAAAGTCCATATGTACAAGATGATCTAATTTTTTAAAGTAAGATTTGGTGGAGATTTGAAACAACATAAGTTGTTAGTATCTTTAAACATGGTGATCAGGTGAGTGTGTATTGAAGTGAAGCACTTTTTTAACTCCATAATTTTGAATGCATTTTTAACCTCTTCCTACACATGAATTTTAAACAAAACCTAAACTTAATTCATTACCATGATACGTGGCATTATATAATAGATTAAAAGTATAAAAAATCATTTATGTTTTTTGAAAAATATATTATTAAAAGTAAGCTTAGGACTACCTGGGCAGCAACCAAGTCTACTACAATGCCCAGTATGGTTGGGCCTAGGGTGCCCTTGAGCATGCTCTAGGATGGTTTTTATGGTCATTTGTGCAACATAAGAGACTAGTAAAATAAAGAGTTTAGAGATGTTATTGACTCTCAGCACCACCAGTGCAGGAAGAGTTGGGACTCAGTATAATGGGTAGAGCTTAACCAACATACACCAACTCCCAGCATGTACTAATCATCATCGATCATGAGGGGGTTGTTTTTATTAGTTATAAAAATATTATGACTAACCATAGTTAAAATAGGCAAAACTATAGTTAATTTTGATGCTAATATTCACCTTCATTCTAACCATCCCTATCATGGTTACTGCCACCTTCACCACCAATCAGTAATCACCATCAACCTAACCATGGATCATGACTATGCAAGTGTCACTAAACTTGTCATGTGGCACAAAACCAACATGACATGTGAATAATTAAATGGTAATGTCAGATTATCATTCCCTAACATGTTGATAATCATGTCTTCTTAGCATTACCTTAATCTCCTATGGATTACTATTAATCAGGTAATGCCAATCCTAAAGGCCAAACAAATAAACTTCACCATTCACTCGTTGTTGGATCCAAGGTGGAGGGAGATAGCTTAAGTGAAGGCAGTCAGAATAAGAGAGGAGGAGTCAGTGTTTAATCCCAAGTTTTTTCACTAGTCAAACATTGAGGTAACTTCTATAAGGTTTTATCATTTTCACAGAGTCAAGTAGGTGTATCAAGATAACTGCATTGAATAAAGTGATCGTTTCATTCTATTTTAAGGTTTCATATGCCCTTGTTCAAGGTTACCCTTACTTCTCTATAGATTGTGTCTTAACACATAGTGGTTATCATGATTGTGAATTGTGTTTCTGAACTCTACACAATTTCAAACACTTAAATCTCTGCAAACACCTTAGAGAATGGTAATTATGTTTATAACCAATATTATTGATTTTTCACTTAGTTTACAAGTTGTTCTTCTTATAAGAAAAACATACTCAGTCTTCCTTTTCATAGGAAACATAGTTGTATTGTTCAAACACAAAATATCCTTTAATAGATGGTCATTTTAAGGGACAAAAGAAATCAAAGCTCAATGCTACCTTATTAAAATGGTAGTGCCTCTGACCCTGCATAAAACTAAATCCCTAACTTATTTAGGATAGATTCATTCATATTTGTCATCATAGAAAGGTAAGTGGTCATTGAATAAGCTGAACAAGGAAAGAAATCCCAAAGTTTTTTATAAATGTGAAAAAATTGAATTCATAACTTATTAACACAGACAAAATCCAAAACATATAAAACAAGAATAGGTATGGGGAAAAAAGGAAAATGCTTCAGATAAACACATTCATAGTGTGTTCATAATCCTCCTTTACATAAATTATTTAGATGAAAATGTAAAGAAAAGCAGTGAATATTGTAATAAATCCTTTAAAAGGACATTTGTCTTCAATTTACCTATACCTACTATTTCTTAGGCCCTGTTTCTCCTTGATAGAGGCCCACTGTACATAAGGTTAAGCTCACCCAGGATTTTATCTCTGTCAATAAATTATTTTTATACATAAGGACAAGATCTTATATGTAGGGTCATATGGACTATGAATTTATAGGAAGAGAGCTATTCAAAAGGGTAAAATAGGGTGTATAAGAGCCTCTCTAATATTTTCCAAGCTTTAATATCTTCACCTCTATTTTTAATTCATGTGTTTTTATTCACCATTTCATGTGTATTTATGCTTGCAAGTGCCTAAATGTAATTTATTCTTTGTGTTGGGGTCATCATGTATGTGTGCTTTTAAGTACATTGAAAGTGTTACTCTTATCATATTTCATGTGTTTATGTAGACTTCCACAAAGTAAGAGTATGTGAATCCATGTTTGATGTACTTCCATTGTAGGGTGTATAAGATCCTCTATAGTATTTTATAAGCTTTAATTTCTTGAGCTCTATTTTTAATTCATGTGTTTTTATTCACCATTTCCTATGTATTTATGCTTACAAGTGCTGAAATGTACTCTATTCTTTGTGATGGGGTCATCATGTATGTGTGCTTTTAAGTACATTGAAAGTGTTATTCTTATCATTTTTCATGTGTTTTTACAAAATTACACAAAGTAAGTGTTGGGGATCAATCAACAAAATTGATTACTATATGAAAGCAATTAAATGCAGAATTAAGCCAAATAGATAAGTAACTAGAATCAGAAATAGCAAAGAACAAGAGATACAAGAAACCACCCTGAAAACTTGTATTCAACTCTTTACAGAAGGAATTACAATTGAAGAAACTTATTTTCTTCCACACCTCTCTTAGATGTATAGATCTCTTCTTAGATCTCTTTCCCTCAAGAGTTCTCTCTCTCTCAATTACAATCACAATTCAATCCTTGAATTGTCTATCTTACAATATCTTGTACTATTAAATTAAGCTATGAAGATCTATCCCTAATATATAACTTTAGGGATTCATGAGAATACACTTACAGCTATTAGATGCACCTCCTAATCAAGGGCTCTAATCAGTTCTACTTAAATTAGAAACGCGGACTTACAACCAACAGTTCATCTTTACATGCAAACATTCTGTTCTCACACAAAAATAGATCCCAGACACACACAGGTGACTGACGTCAGTCCCTATATGCCTACTTGTGACTGACGTTGGCCAACCTACTACCAACACTGGCAGCTTCTGGTCTGCGCCTGACCGTCGATGGTGACTGTGGACTTCTAACAACTTTTGTACTTCACTCATGGGTGAAGCTTTTAGATCCATACCTTAACAATATCCCACTTGGAGATAAACAGCTACACCAGTACCTATACAACAACATCTTCTAGCTCCTCCATCTTCAACTCAATCATGAAGACCAACGAAATTTGAATGAAGATTCAACTTCTCCTTTGTTACTGACTTGGTTAACATGTCAGCAGGGTTCTTATCTGTATGGATCTTCTCCAGCTTCAACTCACCATCCTCCAATACCTATCTAATGAAGTGGTACCTAAGCTATATATGCTTTGTTCTTTAATGAAATGCTGAATTCTTAGCCAAATGAATTGCACTCTGACTATCACTATATAGTCTACAACTCTCTTGCTCCTTTCTAAGCTTTTCCATGAACCGTGTCATCCATATCATCTCTTTGCTAGCCTCTGTGACTGCAATATATTCTGCTTCTGTAGTTAACAAGGCAACAACCTTTTGCAACTTTGATATCCAGCTAACTACCGTTCCACCTACAGTGAAAACATATCCTGTGGTGCTCCTCCTGCCATCCAAATCACCTACCATATTTGAATCTACATAACCATGTAGAGAAGTGTTCAAACCACCATAGCACAAATGCCTCCTGCTAGTCCCTCTTAGATATCTAAGGATCCACTGAATTGCTTTCCAGTGTTCCTTCCCTGGATTGGCCATATACTTACTTACAACTCCCACTACTTGGGCAATGTCAGGTCTAGTACAAACCATTGCATACATTAAACTTCCTACTGCAAAAGCATATGGAACTTTTCTCATGTACTCTACCTCATCATGTGAATTAGGACACCGTTCTTTACTTAACTTGAAATGTCCAGCCATAGGTGTGCTTACCGGTTTTGCATCTTGCATATTAAACCATTTCAACACCTTGTTCACATAATCCTCTTGAGACAAAATCAACCTGTGATTTTTCCTATCTCTCTTAATATTCATGCCAAGGATTTTCTTTGCTGCTCCCAAATCTTTCATGGAAAATGTGTGAGCTAATTTCACCTTAAGCTCAGAGATATCCTGCATGTGTGATCCTGCAACTAGCATATCATCTACATACAACAATAGAATAATATATCTACCATTATCCAATGTCTTAAAATACACACAATGGTTAGATTGACATCTACTGTAGCCATGCTCAGTCATAAACCTATCAAATCTCAGATACCATTGTCTTGGAGCTTGCTTGAGGCCATAGAAGCTTTTCTTCAATCTGCACACTAGTTTCTCCTTACCTTTGACCTCATATTCTTTCAGCTATTCCATATATATTTCTTCATCCAAATCTCCATGAAGAAACACTGTCTTAACATCAAGCTACTCAAGATGCAAATCCTCAATAGCAACTAAAGACAGTACAATCCGTATAGAAGTCATTTTAACAACAAGAGAGAAAATATCACCAAAATCAATACCTAGTTTTTATGCAAATCCTTTCACTACCAACCTGGCCTTATATCTCATCTATCCATTCTCACCTTCCTTCAATATGTAGATCCATCTATTCTTCAGTGTCTTCTTTCTTGCTGGCAACTCAACCAAATCCCATGTTTGGTTCTCTTTCAAGGAATCAATTTCCTCACTCATGCCTAGCTCCCACTGACTCTTGGATTCCACCTATATTTCTTCATCAAAACTCTCTGGTTCTCCACCATCAGTAAGCAATAAATAGAGTAATGAAGGGGAATATCAAATTGGAGGTTTACTTAACCTGTCTGACTTTCTGATGGGTGTTTGAGACTCATTCACAACACGCTGTCCACCCAATTTATCTGACAGTGACCGACCTCGATCACTTCCAGGCCTATAGTTGGCCGACATCAGTTCTACCTGACTGACGTCAGTTTCTGTATGGCCATCATCGGTTCTTGTACGGCCAACGTCAGTTCCTGCCTGACCGACATCGGTCTCTATGTTTTTCTTTCTGTAATTTTTTTTCTTGCGAGCTCTTTTTGGACCTTCACCTCGTGAAATTTTGTATTGCTCTACTCAGATTGATTCAGCTTCTTGAGTTGATCACTATACATCACTTTTTCATTGAAAACAACATCATGGCTCCTAATTATTTTGTTAGTTTCTAGATTCCAAAACTTGAATATGAAATCATCAGAGCCATAGCTAATAAATGTGCACCTCATAGATTTAGCATCCAGCTTCTTTCTATTTTCCTTATCAATGTGCACAAAGGCTTCACAACCAAAAACTTTGAGAAATGATAGATCTACCTTTTTACGTGTCCATGCCTCTTCTAGAATTCCACCATCCAGTGCTGTAGAGGGTCCTCTGTTAATCAGGTACACTACAGTATCCATAGCTTCTACCCAAAACTCTAAGGGAATTATAGCATGCAATCTCATACACCTTGCACGCTCCATAATTGTTCTATTCATCCTTTCAACAATTCCATTTTGCTGAGGTGTTCTTGGAACAGTCTTTTGCCTGCAGATCCCATGCATATAACAATACCAATTGAACTTGTGGCTGCAGAACTCACCACCATTGTTAGATCTCAGGCACTTCAATCTCTTGCCTATTTCATTCTCAACCATAGCTTTCCAAATCTTAAACATGTCAAAAACATTAGATTTCTTCTTAATACAATAGACCTATACGTTTCTTGTAGCATTATCTATGAAGGAAACATAGTACTGTGATCCTCCAATAGAAGCAACTTGAGCTGGTCCCCACACGTCTGTGTGAACAAGCTGTAATTTGTGCTTCTTCTTTGTTGACCCAGTCTTGAGAAAACTCACTCTCTTCTATTTTCAAAAAATACAACCTTCACAGAATTTAGATCTATGCTTTTCAAATCTGGAAACATACCTTTTGACTTAAGAATTGTCATTCCCTTCTCACTCATGTGGCCAAGTCTTTGATGCCACAACTTTGCATCTACATCTGAAGTAGATAATATAGAAGGAGAATTATCAGTAATACAATTACATAAATAGAGATTACCTACTCTCTTACCTCTAGCCAATACAAGTGTACCCTTGGAAACCTTCTAAGATTCAGCTGTGAGAGTTACTGTGCAACCCTCATCCCCTAACTTTCCTGCAAAAATCAAATTCCTCTTCAAGCTGGGAACATGCATGACATCTATCAACACCCATGTGTTGCCATTCTGCATTTTCAGCTGCACTTTTCCTTTGCCAATAATTTTGCAAGGCTCATCATCCCCTAAGTAAACTATTCCAAAATCTCCATGGACATAGTCACTGAAATATTCTCTATTGGGGGTTACATGGAAAGATGCACCAGAATCTAAAACCCAAGATTCTATATTATTATGCAAAGAGAATATAAGAGCATCTTGTGCAACAACACCTGCCACCTTTGCTTCTTCTTTATCATCATGCTGTCTGTCTTCTTTAAGCTTTGACCAGCAATCTTTGCTTATGTGCCCTATCTTTCCACAATTCCAACATTGTGGCTTCCTGCCATTTCTAGATTTGGATCTACCTCTCATCTTCGACTTAAACCTTGATCTCCATTTCTTGCCCTTCTCTTTCTACCTTCCCCTGCTCTCAAAACTTAAAGCATTCCCTGATGTCTCCTCTGTGCTTTTCTTGCAAATTTCTTCATTCAAGATTACACTAACAACATCATCTACTTTTAAAATATTTGAAGCAAATGCAGT
The DNA here is from genome assembly GCA_037957365.1 of Torreya grandis. Classification (NCBI taxonomy): domain Eukaryota; kingdom Viridiplantae; phylum Streptophyta; class Pinopsida; order Cupressales; family Taxaceae; genus Torreya; species Torreya grandis. Next base: position 1,718,956 of record JARHVA010000316.1, read on the forward strand.
ATTACTAACTGCCATTACCAAGCTATGCCATCTCTCTAGTAAAGAGCATAAGATTAATAGAGCTTTAATTTCATCATCAAACACTATTTTGACTGAATTTAATTGATTTACAATTCCATGGAAATCATTTAGATGATTAGATATAGATCCACCTTCCTGCATTTGCAAATTAAATAACTGCTTCATAAGATATACCTTATTTGAAGCTAAGGGTTTTTCATATAGATTTGCTAAAGTAGTCATTAACTCTATCGTAGACTTTTCCTATGATAAATTAGATATCATAGTAGATGCTAGACTCAATCTTATAGATCCACGAGCCTTTCTATCAAGAACTTCCCATTCTTCATCATATATGTCTGTGGGCTTCTTTGCAGCTCCACCTAACGGTAAGTATAGATATTTTTGATATAGATAATCTTCTATCTACATTCTCCATAATTGATAGTTCTTTCCATTAAACTTCTCCATTCTCAATTTACTTTCTTCTGCCATTGTTTCTCCCACTCAAACAGAAACCTCTGTGAGTAACCTGTAATCAATACACACTACACATATCTGAACCACCTGTTAGTGAACCAGGATATGATACCACTTGTTGGATATCAAGCTCTGAACCTACAACCAGGCTCTGATACCACTTGTTGGGGATCAATCAACAAAATTGATTACTATATGAAAGCAATTAAATGCAGAATTATGCTAGATAGATAAGTAACTAGAATCAGAAATAGCAAAGAACAAGAGATGCAAGAAACCACCTTGAAAACTTGTATTCAACTCTTTACAGAAGGAATTACAATATGAAGAAACTTCTTTTCTTCCACACCTCTCTCAGATGTATAGATCTCTTCTTAGATCTCTTTCCCTCAAGAGTTCTCTCTCTCTCAATTACAATCATAATTCAATCCTTGAATTGTCTATCTTACAATATCTTATACTATTCAATTAAGCTATGAAGATCTATCCCTAATATATAACTTTAGAGATTCATGAGCATACACTTACAGCCATTAGATGCACCTCCTAATCAAGGGCTCTAATCAGTTCTACTTAAATTAGAAACACAGACTTACAACCAACAATTCATCTTTACATGCAAACATTCTGTTCTCGCATGAAAATAGATCTCGAACACACACAGGTGACTGACGTCGGTCCCTGTATGCCTGCCTGTGACCGACGTTGGCCGACCTACTACTGACGCTGGTAGCTTCTAGCCTGCACTTGACCGTCAACGGTGACTGTGGACTTCTAACAACTTCTGTACTTCGCTCATGGGTGAAGCTTTTAGCTCCATACCTTAACAGTAAGAGTGTGTGAATCCATGTTTTTGTTTCTTGTACTCTTATTGTACTATGTAATATATACTTATTATTGTTGAATCCTTCATTCATAATGTTTAGTGAGCTTATTAAATATTGCCATTAACATCTTTAATAGAAGCTACATTAAATTTTTTACATACAATCTCCATGGACTTGATATTCTAGGCTTCAAAAAATATTATTACTAACCTTTGAAATTTACAACAGGCATGTTTTGGTTCTCTTAAAGTTTTCAAAATGTAATGTATCCATTACATTTTCTCTATCTCATCTACTACATAAAAAGGTTCATTTAGCTTGTCCTTGAATCACCACATGAGGTGTTGTCATATTATATAGATTATTTCCAAATGAATTGGTATGTTAAGTTTCTATAATGTGAAAAGACAATCTCTACTTTGGAACATTACCCTATCTACAAAAAATGTAATGCCTTCTAATATGTACATTTCCTTGGAGGATCGTAATATATAATTTCAATATAGGGTGTCAATTTCATGAGTAATGGTTGCTCTAATTATTTCATGACTTCTGAGTTATGTTGCCAACTAGCTGGATTACCTTGGCCATCAACACACCATTGTACTCTCGTGGTGACCTTTACAATGGTTTTTATAAGCATTTCATTGGTAAGGGTTAGTATTGTAAAGCATAGTCTTAACTTGTTTGAATGAAATTTGTTGGTTATTGGTAAATAATACTATGAATGTTAACTTTTGTAGATTTAAGATGGATGAGTGAGAATTAGACGATTGCCTCAAAGAAATTTACGCTGAGACTAAACAAATGGTATGCATTTTCAGATACTATACTCAAACATGAATTTGAGTTGTATTATTTTTTTATTGATTCTAATCTATTATGACATGCATTATGTTAGGAGAAAATAGTTGGTTAGAAGTCATCATTATGTGCAAGTGCTCAGTTTAGATATTCCTATCACCCCCTTAGAGATTGAATGAGGAAGCTATATGGAGCATCAACAATTGGGCATGGTATTCCCACTGTTATGTGACAACCATCCCATGCCTGGGAGTAACCAGGGGTGTAATCCCAATGTGATATGGAATATTTACCAAATAAAGATGCAAACAAGGGGATAACACAAGTAATTTTATTGATGGTCCATATATTTTTAATGCTTGCATTAATATTCTTGATGCCTATGTAAAATTTTCATTATTTGAGAACCATGTACCCCTCTTTTGATTTGTTACATTTCCATTTTTTAATACTACAGGAGGATGGCGTGGAGCAGACTGAAGGTGAAGATGGTGTCCTTGAAGTGCCTAATGACTATTTATCAAGAGATGTATGGGAACCTTTGGCTACCATTAATGTTTTATTATTCCTCATGTTAAATAATGTTTCTTTCTTCCCTCTTATAATAATTAAAATTGTAATACTTTTGACTGACACACCATGCATTTTTCTATGTTGTTTTTGTTTTGTGTTTTAGTTGGAAGGGGTAGAGTGGAGCCACGTGGATGTGGCTAATAGTCACTTGCATAATGACTTTGTCCTTAAAAATGTGCATATTTTTTGTACTCTCTATTTCATTTTCCATGCTCAATAATTGCAAACCATGCATCCCTATTTTTATATGTTATATCTTTTTTAATACTATAGGAGGAGGGGGTGGAGTAGACTGAAGGTGAAGAGGGTGTCTCTGAAGCATCCAATGAATTTTCTCAAGATATGTATGGGAAAATTTGGCTGCCCTTAATGTTTGATTGCTACTCATGTTAAATAACATTTCTTTCTTCCCTCTTATAGCAATCAAGATTAGAATACTCTTGACACACCAATCATTTTTATATGTTTATTTTGTTTTGTGTTTTAGTTGGAAGGGGTTTAGGGTTTAGGGTGGAGGAGGGAAGATTTAATTCAATTAAGAAAATATTATCGACAAATGAATAAAAAATGAGAATGGGTGGAACAACAACAAGGTGCATGCAACAATAGACCTCAAGTTAAATGCATTTTATTCATTGGTTTTTGATTTAATAGTTTTGGGAATATTATAGTCTTATTCATAATTTAGTTGAGGGTCTGGAATAAATAAATAAATAATATTATAATAATTAGAGTACTTATTTGTATAATTTACTATGCCTTTTAAACTTTTATAAAAAAAAAACAAAAAACAAAAATGTAACTTAGCTTAAAACTAGACTAAGATGGATGAAACAGAGGTTGAAACTATATATGTAGGACTGGGATAGTATCATAAAATTGGATTTGGATTTTGTTCAATGAAAGGATAAGAGCACAAAAAATAAGACACTTTGGGGTCTAGTGCTATAGTTCAGGTCCTATCGCTATTATCCAAACTGGTCATAAAGATCTAGGTTTTTGGGGTTTTATCTACTATCCCTGTGTGAACCTACCTGTGAAATTTTGGATCCTAAATGTTGATAGATATCCTTGTAGAGGTAATTTAATCTCAAACTATATAACTTCATTATGCTCAAATAAAATTTGAGAAAGAGGGGGGTTAGTGTGTGTAATATGCATTAAACATGTATCCACACCCTTTGTGTGGGTATGTTACCTACATACCAATACTCTGAAGAGAGATCAAGCCATATGTAGTTCTCCCACTTGATGTGATTTATGAAATAGTGCTATTAAAATATAAAAATGCCAAACTAAGAGTGATTGAGGTGGATAGGGACTAATGTGAGGGTTTGAGTATGCTTGTAGTTGTATTGGATGGTTGTATGCAAAGAATAGGCAAATTTTCCTTGCATTCTTGCTTACTTTTTAATATTTGCCAACCCTTTATAAATGAAATTTGAATGGGATTTTATAGATATCTATTGGTCATGGGTTAAATTCATTCATGCTTGGCTAACATAATGAAGAATAGGAATTGAAAGGAAATAATCATTTAGGCTCAAAATATGATTGGATAGGAGAATAAAAATTGGGATACCCTAGGGTTTGGCACTATAGTCCAACCCAAACACTCCTATCCTATAGGTTCAAGACTTGATGATATGGAATTATCATAGGAAATGTGGCCTGGCTAAGCTAAAATTAGGTTTCAAAAGTCTATAGATGATCAGGTATAAGAAAAAAGGTGTTTGGAAGGGTTATGAAATCATGCAAGAGGATCATAAGGATTGGGTGTCACAAGCCCCACTCAAGCTACCAATTTGGACATTTTATATGACTACATTTGACCCCTCTTTATTTTAGTGATGTAGCAAAGAAAAATACTAGGATAAAGGAAAGTAGAAAGTGTACCTAAACTTACCTGCAAGGGTGAAGCCCATGAAGTTGTGTGATGTTGAGTGTGCATAGAGAGAGCATATTGTGAAATCTAAATATGCAATATAAAATAAAGAGTAGATCAATTATTACTAGATACACTATATCTAAAATAAGAATGTATAAAAGTTGGGTAAGAGAGAGAGGAAGATAAAGGAATGAATACACCTCATCAGGTATGTGGACCAATACAAAACCTATTGTGCTATTGAGTGATGCTAAGTGATTTTGGATATGTGTTGTACCAAAATTAATATCATAAACAAAATTGAGTGTTTAATTCCCTGAGAATGACTTAAGAATGCAAAGGCTAGCCCTTTAGCTCCATAATCACCTACTAAGTGAAGCTATGTAATCATGCATGTGCTAATTGATGTTTAGATTGTGTGTTCAATCCCTCTGAGTAGGTGGCTCAAGAATAAAAAGGCTAGTTAGACCTTTCGCTCCATCATTGCCTACTAAGTGAAGCAATGAACTAATACTGGTATGAATGTGTGTCATATGAGATGGATCCTGAAGCCCATAAATGCTCTATAATTTGATAATGTGACATGAATATTCAAATGTATACTAGAAACTAGGCCAATCTTAGCCCCTCTTGAAGGAGGAGATTAGGCTTGTATGAAAGCCACTTTGAAACTAGAAACTAGGCTTATGTGGAAGCCACTCAAGAATGTGGAGGTTAGGATTATATGAAAGCCACTCTAAAATTATGCTAACCACTTGAAAATAGAAAAAGGCATACAACTACTAAGAATGCTAGGGTAATATATTAAACTTAGAAAGAAAAGAAGTTAAATGTGTCGCACACATTACCCCCAATCACTGGTGTTTATAACATGAAAGTTATACCAACTGTCCAATCTAAAATTAGAAGTGAGAGGCATCATGCCATGCATGATGCCCCTTATATCTAGATTCTTTGAGAAAAACTATACTAAAACTATTGATTTTAAATCAAACTATATCTGACAAAACTGTAGCTGAGCTTACCTTTCTGCCTATTTTTGGAAAATCTAGGTTTTTTGTTGTTTAGATATGAATACTAAAAATAAGACACTCTACTATCTGGTACTATTATCCTTTACTAAATTTTATGATTATTCTATAATCATCACTATTTTTTTGGTATATTCTACCTAGTTTGACCTCTGATTGTTGTTATTAGTGTTTTGAAAATTGATTTTTTTGACCAGTAGGAGCTCTGATCTCTGTGACAAAACCCCTATTTGTTTCCCCCTCTTCTGAGGGTAAGAGTGAATACCCTATAATGACTAATCTCAAAATAAATATCCCTACAAGTGTGTTATGTTATGAAATACATGATATAACAATGATAAATAAAATGATGTCTCAAGAAATAACATAGTTTGTATTGGAGATTGTTAGATCAATAGGGGTATGCCTAGATAGATATAACAATGTAATAGTATTGGTATTATATTGAATTGAAACTAGAAATGTTAGTTTTTAGTTATTAGTTTTTATTTTTCAAGGAGGAATGGAGCATTATGTCCATCATGACATACAATAAATTAAGATAATGCATGATGTAGATCATGGCATTACAAATAGTGAGAATCAAACAAGCAATACACATAAAAAACAAGAAGTAATAAGAATACAAGAGTGGTGAATGGGCCAAGAAATTAAGGGACATGGGCACATGTCACTCAAATTATAAATTAGACATATAAGACATGTTCAAATGCCATATACACATACAATTGGAAACAAGGAAGGTTGGCATGAACGCCACAATCATATAGAAGAGTACAATTAAAGGACCTTGGAAAATTTCCTAAGGCACACACAAGAGTAGAAGCAAATGACATTAGTAAATGTCCAAAGGCACACACATGAGAAAAAATAAGAATTGAGAAATGCAATCACATCTAGATACACAAAGCAAGAAAGGAAGGCATGTAATATACTGGAAATGCAATCACATCTAACCAATCAAAGCAAGAAGTGAAAGTATGTAAGACATGGATTACAAGACTAGGTATATGCTAGGAAATACACAAGTGTTATAGACTAGTGAGTGTCAATAGAGTAATCTATGTAAGCTAGTAAGTAATTTACATCATCATGATAATTAAAGTGTGTGGTGTAGGAATGACATAACTTGGATGGTGTATTCATGTATAATATGCCCCTAGAGGGTAGATATGTCAATGTATGTCTCGAATATAAAAGTAGGATGCCCCCTCAATGGTTAGAGAGAAGCAATCATGGATATGAATTTAACTTCACACACTCAAAGAAGATCAAGTGAAGCATGGTAATGTTGATAAATTGATAAACAATAGCATATAACAACAAATGTAAGTCTAACATGGTAGTAGAAATGTAAAGCTTGGATAATGCATATAAATGAAATGTTTTTGGTATTTTGAGTTATTTGAATTTTTTTAGATTTTTAATATATATGAATTTTTTTTGGATTTTTTGATATATTTTAATGTTTTTGGTATTTGTGGTATAAGCTATGTACAATCAAGTATTAGAAGACTCTATATAAATAATTGAAAAGAAGCTATATATAAGTAATTTTAAAAAATTATGTACAAGAAGGTTGAGAAAATATGTACAAGTAAGCAAAAATAAGTTATGTATAATAAATATAAAGAAGACATGATACTAAATGATGAGTCTCATGAGAGACTCGCTATCATGGGGTCTTGTATCAAATAAAATAATCGTGCATGATTGTGAAGCACGAGGGAATGGTTGCGAATATGACTCTAAATATTTGTATTCATTATCAGTATCTTGGAAATAATAATAACTTGTATTGTTCCACTCATCATTATCATCTTGATTTTGAACCAATGGAATGTTAGTGTTGATTTTTGTTGTTTTTGGATATTTTTCTTTATCAAATTATCCCTGTGAATGATTTTCCGTAGGATGTTAAATAAATCCCAAACCTTGGTGATAAACATTATCAACTACTGGAAAATGAGTAGTTATGCCTTAAACATGCTTACCCAACCCTTAACCTAGATAATCAAACTATTGTAGATATTTTTTGACCAAACTCATAGTGATTTGAAAGTTGAGCTTGATTTTGGAGATGTATATTTTTATCTTTTTCATGATTTACCTATGCTTGTGGTATTTTTTGTTGCTTTGATTTTTATTTTTGATCCTTTTGTTGTTCTAAGTTATGTTTTGGTAACCAATTTTGTACTATTTATGAATTTGACCCTTTGTGAATGTGTTTTTGTGTCACTATGGATTTATTGAAGGATTTACCTTGTATAGGGTCCTCTTTATCCATTATTTGTTGTATATGTTTTTTCAATGCCAAACATGAATTTATGTGATGCCCATGCATTCTATGATATGCACAATAATATCTAGATCTTCTCACTAGATGTAGAGGAGGTAATTTGATCAACTTATATTTAATCATTTACTTTAGTACCACAATTTAAATTTTATTTGATATTTGAATGCTTTTTGAATCACTACTTGTAGAGTTACTTGGTTGTGATTTATTATTTTCATACGTAACATTGCTTGTAACCAATTGACTAGGTGAAAGTTCATAAACATGATTGACACTAGGGTGCTTTTGAGGCTTTTGTATTATAATATAATTTTATAATGTTGGTATAGTTTCATGTAATCACTGATTATATGTTTGTAAATCCAAAATTAACTTGAGCATACTTATGATTTGATCCCTTAGTCTCATAAGTGCAAAACCTAGTTGCTTCTAATTGAACATGTAAGCACATATGTTGAAGAGGTTTTGAAGAAGCTATAGGCTGAATGTATCCATTAAGAATAATAGTATAGGCTTCCTCACCTTTTGGAGAGGTGATAGCATGGACCTGGTTAGAGGGAAATCAGCTATCACCTCTTGGGGAAAAGGAGGAAAAGGAAATTCTTTCTTGTGTCTAATAGTGATAGGGAGATACTCAAAAGTAGCCAAAGATTTATATGCATCTAGGTAGAAACCATGTATATGGAATAAAATTCATGTAATTGGAATTATAATTTCTATAGAAATATGTTTATAAAGATCATTTCATATGAGAGATATCAATCAAGGGATAAATATCATGGAATTGTGCATTAATGCATAAATAACTTTAACTTATGCTATGACATTTATAATATGTTTAGAAATATAGACTTGAAAATTATTTGACATGAGAAATAGCAAGCAAGGGATAGAGAGTATGTAATTATGCATTAATGAATACAAAACTTTGACTTGTGATATGACATTTCTAATATGTTTAGCAAGATAGATTTGAAAATTATTCGACATGAGAGATAGCAAGCAAGGTATAGAGAGCATGGAATTATGAATTAATGCATAAAAAAAATTGACTTGTGATATGACATTTATAATATATTTATCAAGATATATTGGAAACTTATTCCCCATGAGAGAGAGAAATATGTAATGAAACCTTATATTAAATAAAAGTATACACTGCTTTGAAGGAAAGAGATCTTAACATGTTTAGCAGTAAATTTCTTAATATCATCCCATATTATGAAAATTAAGAATGAAATGGAAATAATGAAGCTTTGAATTAACATATAGTGAAATTCATCATTCATATACATGATAGGGCTGAGTATGGACTCATTATTTGCAAGAAATATTTTTAAATGAGTGAGATCCATTTTTAATTTTTATGTGAAATTTGATTTGGATGTAAGGTGATACCTCAAAAGTAAATGAACCTAGTATATTCAACTAGGGTTTGAAATAAATATTTTTTTAAAATTAATATGGTAAATTTTAAAAATTAAATGTGAAAATCTGATTTAAATATGTAAGAATTTTTTAAAAAAATATTGGGGAAATACTGGGACCTAGTATAGGCAACTAGGGTTTGAAAGAAATAATTTTTTAAAATTACTAAGGTAATTTTTAAAAATAAAATTTGAATTTTTTATTTAAATATGTAGGAAAAAAATCATAAAAATACTATAAAAATCAACAAGGAATTTTTCTTAGGGTTTCTAGGGTTTTTATGCATAAATGAAGTAAGTCAGGTTCACCAATTGATTTAATGGTTTTGGGAATATTGAAGTCTTATTCCTAATTTAGTTAAGGGTCTAGAATAAATAAATTAGTAAATAATATTTAAATAATTGGAGTACTAATTTTTATAATTTATTATGCCTTTTAGACCTTTTTAAAAATAGTAATAAATAAGGAGAAATGTAACTTAGCTTAAAACTAGACTAAGATGACTGAGATAGAGGTTGAAACTAGGTATGCAGGATTGGGATAGTGTCATGAACCTAGATTTGGATTTCATTTGGTGAAAGGATAGGATCACTAAAAACATGACACTTTAGGGTCTGCTGTTATAGTCTGGGACCTATCGCTATTGTCGAAACTGGTCACAGAGATCTGAGTTTTCTAGGTCTTATTTGTTGTCCCTATGTGAACCTACCTATGAAAATTTAAATATTGAATGTTGATAGAGGTCCTTGTAAATTTTATTTAATCTCTAAATCTAGACCTTTATTATTCTTTAATAAAACTAAAAAAGAGGGGGGGGGTTAGTGTGTGTAAGATGCACTGATTGTGTATCCACACCTCTTGTATGGGCATACTGCCTACATAGAAATACTCTAAAGATGGACAAGCCATATGTAGTTCTTCCACTTGATTTTATTTGTGATAAGACTGATTGAGGTGGTTAGGGACTGGTGTGAGGGTTTGAGTATGTTTTTAGCTATATTGGATGGTTGTATGTAGAGAATGGGGAAATTTTCCTTGGTGGTTTTGCTTGTATTCTTGTTTGCTTGTAGTATTTTCCAACCCCTTCTATATGAACTTTGAATGTGATTTTATAAATATCTATTGGTCATGGATGAAATGTATTCATGTTGGGCTGGCATAATGAAGAATAGGAATCAAAAGGAAATGGTTGTTTGGGCTTGAAATATGATTAGACAGGAGCACCAAAAATGGGAGACCCTAGGGTCTGATGCTATTATAGACCTATTAATCTCACCAAGGATAAATATCTGAATCAAATCCTATATTAATTTAAATAGTATCATGGGCCACTTCGAGGGGGATACCTCCTTTAGATCAAGGCTCTATTACAATTCAATTCTTTGATACTCTATAACACCATATACCCCTATACTTATACTATTTCTTACCTATCTCTCTCCATATGCTAAAGCATGTAGGATTATTCCCTATCTTATTATACTTTTAGACATTAGAAAACCACACACATGATCTTAGTCATCATAATACCTTTGGTTTCTCTTAAACCTATATCGAATACACTTATAAGTTTGACAAACTTACCTAGCCTAACCTACTTACCTAATGCAGAGTTAATTTAGTTACTTGTCTGGATTAACTCACCTTTTCACCTATTTTAACCTATATTATTTCTAGGTCCTTGACCGATGATGGTTAGGGTGACTGTAAATGGTCACCCTAATCGATGATAGTTAGGTTGGACAGCTTGGACTCAACATGCAACCTACATGCAAACCACTACCTTGATTTTCTAAATATGGTAGTCTAAATTTGGTTGTGATCCCTTTATATGGATGACTTATATTTAGAGGCCTTCTTCAAGTCCAATTTGGATAACCACTTCCACCTCTTACTTGTGCTTATAAAAGAGAGAGGCTTGGGAGGTCAAACCATCTGCAATTGTTATTAAGAGCTCTTTATATCTAGAATCTATTTTTTCAAGTCAATCAGCTCAATCCACATTATCAAGTGCTATCAGTCATCACATAGGGATCCTAATTGCCATTGACCCTCTGTTAAGCTCCCAAGTATCATTACAATGTCAAAATCAACTCAAATTCCACCAATAGGCAAATACCCATCAACCACCCACTAACTAATTTTTGGTAAGACAAGTATTTCTTATATTCTTTTACCAAGTTTTCATTCCAAGCCTAAGCTATCTCCCAAAATACACTTCCCAGATCCCATAAATCAAAAATCCGAAAACCTAGTTTCATTTTTAGATACACTGATAGGAAACTAGTGATGGTTATGTGATCAGTGATAGTTACCGTCAATCAGTGACAGTCACCTGATTAGAGATGATTACCCTTGACCAGTGATAGTTGCATGACCAATGATGGTCACTTGTAGAAACAAAAAATAGAAATCTAATTTAACCCTCTTACACGCAACTAAATTCAATTTTTTATCCTTGTCTATTCATAGACCCCTTTTTATATTTTTTGAGCCATACCCTTACCCATTAGCACTATTACTAATCAATTTATCACTAACTAGATCAGTTCTAGTCTCTTTTCTAAACAAGCTTTTTTTGTATTTTATTTTAGTAATATTTTGTTATTGATGCAAGTATCTTATTTCCAGTTTTATCAACTTAATTATTTAAAATAAGTGGATTGATATCCCTAAAGGAAGCTCTCACTTCTAGAATCTAGCTCCTGCTAAGCAATCCACCTAGCTATCTATCTAACAAAAAAGTTTATTTTAGTGCTTTCTTGTCTATAGGTCATCCTCCCAAGCCAAAGAAGAGTTCTCACAATCTTTTGATTCAACATGCACACAAACAAATAGGTATTTCTACCACAACCCATAATGAGATTATTTTCTCTATTTCTTTAGAACTTAAGTGAAAATTTACATGAAACATTCTGGCACACTCATGGGACCTAGAGTCTTTACTCATGTTTTCTTTGTATTTGTATTCTCTTCTCTCTATCCGTGCTCATAATTGAAATTAAAATTTATTTTGAGATTAAAATCAACTACATCCATTACTTTATTTTAACATTATTTCACTTTGAACTAAAGCATCATAATCTTATCGTAGCACCACTTTTGTTGTACACACTAGCCAAACCACTTTCATCAATCAAACATCAAAACAATTTGAGACAAGGCCTGACTAGGATTTTATCACCTAGCAGTCACCTTACCCGCTCTTGACAATCCTACTTGGAGGTCATCACCAAGGGGAGAACCAAATTAGCTATTTGGTTGAGTATAAACTCTAGACATCAATATATATTGGCTAAGCACCTTATACTCTTATTATTGTGGGACCATGAAGTGAGGGGGTAGGCCCCAATACCAAGCTATGTATTGATTATAATATAGATTCTTTTGATCACCTAAATAACCTAAAACTAACCATATACTGCTTCTATAGTACCTGATCTACAAGCCAACTTCTATCATACATTCTCATAAACTAAGGCATAAGCCAAAAGTGAGATTAAAACTAACCTCTAGGCTAAACTTACTTTCTTGTGTGTGTCTTGATTGCCTTGATCATTTTATTATTTTATTCTTGTTTGAGTGATGAGATTTTTCTTGTTTTCTCTCCCATTTTCCTTGTATGGTTCTCACTCATCAATAGAGAAGAGACCTAGCAGAACAAAACCCATCACTTAAATTAACCTCTTTTACCTCCTCATCTATGGAGTACATATCCAAGGTAGAATATTCACCTCATCCATTGGGAAACCCTACTTTTCCTCAGGTATTTCTATAAGGAGACATGGATTTTACCACTTTTATAGACAATAATTCGATCACCCTTTAACACTAGCTTAACACCTCCCCTCACCATATCCCAGTCTCAACTCCACCTTGAGATCCTCCTTATGGCATGCCATCCCACCTTATGAAGGGCATCCATGTTTTTGTGGTCACCACCCAATATTAGACTACCCAAGCATCTTCATATACTAACCCCTTTGATGCTACATCTGAGAACCAACCTATCTATCCAACCTTTACCTTCACACCTTCCACCCCTAGTAATAACTCTTCTACCTTAGGGACAACCCAAATATTAACCCATCATACCCCACTTATAGTTGGATCCCCCACTACCAGCATTACCAACCTCCCTTCTATCAAACCTAACCCATCAATTAATACCCCTTTACCAAGCTTAGGGGTATCTATCCATTCTACCTCACTACCCATTAGCACAAAGGTCACTACCTCCCCTCTTGTCACCAAACCAACTACCACCCATGCCAAATCCATTGGGACTTCTTAGCAATTACCCATTACACCCAATCTAGGATACATCCATAACCCACAAAGGTATGTACTCAGTACCCAACCACCATCATCCACCTACCCTACCCAACCTATAACATCCACATTCCAATATGTGATAGCCTCTCAACTGCCAAACAATTACCAATATGTTGCCCAACCTCAACTACAATATCATCCTTACAATCCTTTTGGTGGGCCACCTCAAATTGACGTAATGAAAATACTCATGGACAAGATGACCAACCATGAGTCATCCATTTTAGGAGCTCATAATATCCTATCCTATGATCATATTTGTAATGAACCTATTCATCCTTCTATCCCCATTAGACCTTACCCTCCTTAGTGGGAGCTTCCCAAATTTACCAAATTTCAAAGAAAGGATGACCCCCAACAACACCTTAGAGATTTGAGGCATGCATTCTACATGATTGCTTATGATGATTCCCTTATCCTCTGAACCTTCCCCATGTCTTTATCCAGTACAACACTTGACTAGTATAGTTCCCTTACCAAGCATTCCATCTTCTCTTTCACCCAACTAGCACAAGTCTTCTTAGATCATTTTTCGATTAACATTTTTAAGAAGGTCTCTATTATAGACCTCTATTTTATCAAGCAATTCAATGATGATTCCATTATTGATTTTATTATCCATTGGAAAAGCTTGATTAATCAACTCTCATTATTCCTGCCTCAACCTGAACTTATAAATATTTTCACTTGAGCTTGTGCCAAACGTATATCTTCTACACTGCATGTCCAAAGCTTCAGAACCTTTGATGAGGCTTTTACCATGGCACGTAAGCTATAAAAATGGGCTATAGATGAGGGTAAATTAAAGTTACAAAACAAGAACTCTACTATCAAGACCAATAAAATCTCTTCCTCCAAACCAGGCAACCAAGACAATATCAGAACTAAAACTAGGAGAACCAAAAATGCTATCATCCTTAAAATCGCCCCTCCACCCAATGTCAACCAATAAAATTCTCCCATTACCTCCAATCCAAATTTAAGGAACCTGAACTAAAACAACAAAAAATAATTCACTTCACTTGGAGAATCTTACACCTTAGTTTTGGAAAATCTACTAAAAGCTAACCTTATACAACTTCCACCTATCAAACCTCCCCAACACTTTTATTCCTCTCATCTAGCACCTACTTGGTATAATGAGAAAGACCTCTATGCTTTTCATTGGGTAATTAGACATGATGTCAGCCGATGTAATACTTTTAAGAATGTTCTTCAAATTATTATCGATAAATGGGAAATCATGTTGGATAATCCCAATGCCCATCAAAATCAAGCTCTTGACATCTTTAGGAAACCTTTTCCCAACCATACTGCTATCAAAATCGAGGACACATAGGCTAAATTCTCTCATAATGCCCACATGGTCAACATGGTTCACAATACACCTATCCATAAGGCTCTGATCAACCAATCTACCCATTCCTCCCCCACCTCGCTTAACGAGGTAATGGAGTCACCTTACCCTCATTTAGATAGATAAACTAAAGATGTCCCTTTCTCCTTGGCTACCCTCATATAAGTCTTATAATCATCACATACTACCTCAACTAGCACATCTAGACAAATCAACATCCCTGATTCACCACCTCCACTAACTATTGAATAAACTACCACACCTATAGACATCATCTATAGAGGAGAAGTAGTTATACCAACACCTCTAATGGAGGATCTATCTATCCCAACCTTTCTTCCCTCACCCCAAGAGATCAACTAACCTACCAAACACCCTACCCAACCTATAAGTCTATCTATTGCATCCACTACCCATAGATCAGGACCATTACACAAATCTTTTTCCACATTAGTATAGAAATTAGAATCCACCTTAAAACTAGACATGGATCAATCTAATTTTTGGCAATAATTAGGGCTTCCCTCTATCAACAAACCTAAACCTTCTAGCACACCTCTAATTGACCAATCCATCATCTCTCCACCACCTCCTCAACCAATTTGAACCTCTAACAACCCCTCAACTTATTATTCAACCAAAAAAGCCACCACCTCACCAACCAAACCTTTCATAAATATTGACACCTTCCCTACTTAGAGTTTGGTTCACCCTTTCGTGAAAGTAGACTTAACTTCATCCAAGCCTATACCCATGTGTAGACACCAAAATTGTGTCTACTCCTTGGTCGACTCCCCCTTGGTCCCCTTGGTCCACTTCTAAACATTCCTAACCCACACACTTATTAATTTAAAATAATTACTTATTTTGAATTAATAACATCACCTCTCTCTCTCCCTCTCCTTGACACACCACCCTTGGATTCCTCACCCTTGGATACCCTCATTTATCACCCTATGACTAATCATTCCAACTCTCCCACTAATCCTCACGCCTTTTAAACTTGCCTTCGATCGTTTAACCATGACCACTAAACTCGACAGATGGAGGAACAGGCAAAAGGCTAAAAATAGCCTTTTTACCCGTCTTCTATCTACCGACATCGGTCAACTATCGACTGACGTCGGTGGTATCACCGACGTCAGTTGCTTTAAAACTAAAATCTGCACTTGAAATGCCAACTTTCTGGATGGCTAGCGAATTCTATGGCTCTAGGTATTCAACCTCTCTCTCTCTCTCTCCCAGACACACACCAAGCATCATAGGCTACAGGAACTCTACATCAGTCACTCCACCCCTGATTGAAACATTGCAGGAAGTCTTCTACATCAGCTGCATCAGCAACAAGTGTTTCAAACACCTCTGGTTCTCCCCCAGGCAGAGCTAAGTATTCTTCTTCAGTTTCATTTCAATTATTTAGAATGTATTAGTAATTAGTTTTCTAGTTACTACATCTAAGTAATATCATCAACCAGACCTGGCTATCAACTAGATGAGACCTGAATAGAGAGGCTGAGAGGCCTTCCCCATATCCTTACCCTTTCTGACAACCTATCCTCTACCCCTTGTCCCTCTTAAGACTCTATTAACTTCCCTACAATCTTACATGGACCTCCGCAAACCATTAACCAGACCTAGAATCCTTCCAGATCCCTTTGTTGACCATAAAACCCATCTAAAACTTATCTAAGGCCATTGCCCTAACCAACATCGACCATTTCCACAACTGACATCGGCAGACTAACGGACGTTGGCAACCTTGACCAACTGACGTTGGTAGCATAATTGACGTCGACGACTGTGGAAGACCAACAACAAAATATAAGTACGCATTATCTCTATTTCTTTTATTTAGTCCTTCACCATTTCTCTTTCTAGAAATATTCTTTTTATCAACTAGTGGACTGTCATCCCTCAAGGAAGTCTTTGCACTTCTGGGATCGAGCTTTGCTTGGCAGTCCACCACATACCTATCTAACATTTTTCTTGTTTGAGTCTTTCTTATCTACAGGTGTCATCCTCCAAAGCCAAAGAGGAGTCCCTACAACGTCTGGATACGGTGCGCAACTTCATTTGGGTATCATCTAACCCCTAACCATTATCTCTAGTTTCTTATTCCTTCTGAATGTGAAAAAGCAAAAAATAGTTAGAAATATTCTGGCATACCCGGTGGGACCCTGGAGTTTTCCTTGGGTTCATACTTTTTCTTCTAAAATCAAACTTTTCATATAGGTGCATTAGATCTCTTCTTGCATCCTTTTCTTCTATCTCTTTCGAAAAGACACCATTAGCAAGTTAAAAAGAATCCTTCTTTTTCTTTCTTTCCTGCATCTTAGAGTAGTGAAATTCATACTCTTCAACCTTTTCTCCACTTGTCTGCATCCGAACACACATTTCAATTTGGGTTAAAAATATATTGCATCTCATTCCTGCCTGAATGCATTTTTAGCTCATCTAGTAATTAAAACCGCATTATGAATAAATCGTAGTGCACTTATGTTACACATCCAGACCACTTTCACAATCAAACATCTAAACATACCTGAGACAAGGTTCAACTAGGATTTCATCACCTAGCGGATACCTTACCCTTCCTGGTAATCCTACTTGGACTTCACTACCAAGGGGAGAACCCACTCTGTTCTCTGACAGAGTATAAACTCTAGGGGAAGTATATACTGGCTAAGTGACCCAGCTTGTCTCTGGGCTCGTGAAGTGAGGGGAGCTAGCTCCTAACACTAGGCCACATATGAAACCTAATACAGATCTTGAGCACCAAAACTAACCTAAAACCAACCTTAGACTACTTCTTTTAGGACCCGTTCTAAAAGCCCAACTCCCCAAACACACTCTTCTAAGGCATAAACCAACACGACTCTAAAACTTATTCTTAAGAATTTAACGTTTAGGGTCTACTGTCTTCATCTACTTTTCTATTCTTATCTAATTTTTTGAGCTGGTGAGGATGCATTATTCTGAGTTCCACAAATAACTCATAACCTTCTTCTTTCTTCCAAAAACTTTCAGTTTTTTGAGTTTCTTGGAAATACATAGTAATCGACATCGATTTTTCAACCGACATCGACAACTATCTTCACCGACATTGGCAAAATTTATTCACTGACATCAATTTTATTATTGACGTCAGTCACTGTCAAAAGCTTCTTTTAAAACAACAAGCTTAAAACCTGACTTTCTTGCTATTAGACACACATTCTAAGTTTCTAAAACTGAATAAATACAATTTCTAGAACCTGACCCTTTTTGCCTTGAATGGTTTTGACACGTAGTCAAACCAAAAATCTTGTTGACCACACAAGGCAACAACCACTCCCGCCTTCACCTTCTATATCAAGTCACCAAAGGGAGTATAATTTAGAAACTAAGAGTAATCCTATCCGACCAACCCCAACTCAACCCTCAATTGTTCCTGAAGGGGATCAAGACTTTGAAAGGTTCCTTGACCTCAATGTCAAGGCTCTTCAGCACTATCTCATGAGAAGTCAAATGCGAGATCCTTTAGGAAACCTAATTTATGGGATGCCAACTTCCTTAGTTGAGACGGCAATCATATCAATAGCCTTCGTAATTCAACCCATAGACACCCAGGCCATTGCCTCAACTAACAACCCAACCATGACCAATCTTCAAAGTGTGGCCTCTCCTTCTATTGTTGGACCTTCCTCCATTGGGGTTTCTTTACCCCCTCAATCACAAACCATTCAACAAAGTTCTACACCATTCCAGAACTAAATTATCTCCATCCCACCTACTCTTGCACCTATAAACACAAGAGTAACTACTTATCCTTTGGCTAGTGTTGCCACCATCCAACCACCTTTGGCAACATCAAGTCACATTGTGCCTTCTAGCTTTATGACATAACCACCCTTGACTTCAACATCAGTCCCTATGACAAATTACCAATATGTTACGCCTATACAAGCACAACCTAGCATGTCTTACGCTCCACCTAACACCTTCCAAATGCCTTACAACCTAGGGGGTGCCCCACCTGTAAATCCATCAATCGATCTAATCAAGATGTTGATGGATAAGATGTCTAACCTTGAGACATCCATTTTAGGTTCAAGAAATGTTCTCTCATATGAACAAATCTATAACGAACCTATTCATCCTTCAGTCCCAATCTGACCATATCCTAGCCAGTGGGAACTTCCCAAGTTTACTCATTTTCAGAGTAAGGAAGACCCACAGCAACATCTACGAGCATTTAGACACATTTTTTACCTTATAACACATGATGATGCATTATTGCTATGCACATTTCCCATGTCACTTTTTGGTGCTGCCCTTGATTGGTATAGTTCTATTACCAGTCACTCTCTTTTCACATTCACCCAACTAGCTCAACTTTTCCTTGACCACTTTTTGATCAACATAACTAAAAAGGTCTCCATCACAGACCTATATTCTATCAGACAATTTGACGATGAATCCATAGCTGATTTCGTTGCTCGATGGAGAAGTTTAATCAACCAACTCTCCTTTTCTTTACCTCAACTCAAGCTCATTGAGCTCTTTTCACTAGCGTGTGCCAAACACATCTCATCTACTTTGTGGGTCCAAACATTCTGCACATTTGACAAAGCTTTCACCATGGCCAGGAAGCTTGAATTCCACACAGTCAAAGAGGATAAGGTCAAATTGCATAATAACAATGCAAAATCCAAAGACCCTTATTCATCTAAACCTTCTCCTTCCCACTCCAAGTCTAAAGGAGTGGCAAATGCTATGGTCGTTAGGTCATCATCTTCAACAACAACCAACCAACCTCAATCTTTAACATCAAAATACATCAAAAGACAATTCCAACAATGGTATATACAACGTTAATATACTCCAATAGGGGAATCATACACTTTCGTGTTGGATAAACTCGTCAAGCAGGGGGTCCTCAATCTCCCTCAAATCTGACCACCCCAATTTGACCCCTCAAAAGCCATCCCTACATGGTATAGGGAGAATGACTTCTGTCATTATCACTGTGTCAAAGGCCATGACATAAACAACTGAAAAACCTGTAAAAACATTGTCCAAGACATGATAGACAAGGGGGATCTTGTTTTAGATAACCCAAACGTGCCACCTAACCAAAACATAGACATCTTTAGGCAACCTTTCCCTAACCATCCCCCTAGTCAAAATAACATTCAGACCATGGCCAATGACCCCCAAGAGCATAATATATGCACGATCAACACGGTCTCTCCTTTTATTTCTAACCAACCTCTCCCACAAACTAAAGAGGTTAGTCAACCTATTTCACCACAACAGGTAGAAGAATCTTCTTCTCCCATTTGTCCACTATAGGTAGAAGGACCTTCTTTTTCTATTTTTCCACCACAGGTAGAAGAACTTTCTTTTCCTATTTGTCCACCACAGGTAGAAGAACCTTCTTCTCCTATTTGTCCACCACAAGTAGAAGAGTCTTCTTCTCCTTTTAGTCCTTCATCCACCCCGCTTTCACATGTGGGAGAGTCTACCTTGACCTCTCCCATATTGGAGGATGCTTTGACGGCACAAACGCTAACTGTCTCACCTTCATCCTTCTTATCATCAATGGGGGATCATAATTTTCCCGCTCATCAACCACACGCATAAGCCATGACCATTCTTGTGCTCTATCCAATTAAAGAGCCAAAATCTCTAATCCCTTCTCCATCGAGAGAAGAACTTATCACCTCACCCAAACCCTTTAAATGATCAGCTATAAAACCTCACACCACCTCACCCAAACCCTCACAGGCGTCTACTATGCCGAAGTAGATTAAATCTCTTGACATTCGCCCTATATCAAACCTCACTTACCCACAAGTGAAGGTAGACTTGAACCTCACCCCTCACAATAGTGGCCCTAACACCAAACTAAAGAAGGATACTAAACCATGCCAGAGAACTTCTCCCCCACCATCACCATTGCCCTCCATTTTGGGCCCACACCCATCTACCTTGAAAGGAGTACTCCCTACTCCAACACCTCACAGAGGCAAATTGCCTCCATTACTCCTTTAACCCATCAAAAAATACTTCCACCAACAAATCCAACACATCTTATCAATAACATGCCATCTCCACGTATGACCACACTGCCAAACAAAAAGATGGTGTGAAAGACTCCCCCTACAACTCCTAAACAGAAGTTGTCTCCTCCTACAACTCCTAAATAGAATTTGTCAACCTCTACTACAACAAAATGCACAAACCCATTAGCAGATTCCTATACTTTGCTATTACGCCAATTGTTGTAGTCATCTAGCATCAGTCTCCCACCTCTTAAACCATACCAACCTCTCAGACCAAAACCTGCTTGGTTTGATGACACTCAAATCTGTGCGTATCATCACACACTTGGACATGACATTGAGCGTTGCTGCACTCTTAAAGCTGTCATTCATCATCACTTGACAAAGGACACCCTTTTCATTAAGGATCCTCTTAACCACCCTATCAACAAACCATCGACATCATCCCATACCTCTCAAACATCCTCATCAAAATTGGGATCTCAACGCAAGACTATGGTCCCTCTACCACCTTGTCCCCCTTTATTCAAAATTAACACCATCAATGTGCCAACTAGGTCACAAACCAAGAAGGATAAAAGAAAAGAATAGGTTTCTATTCCTTGGAGATATCCATCCATCAAGTCCTTTCCATCACCAAAACCCAAGATTTCAACCTTGGGCACATCTCGACCAACATCCTTGAAGCCAATCTGTGACTCCATGGTGAAACAAATTTACCAACCCCCTGTGAAGACATCTTTGTATGACCTCATTCAAATCTCTCCACAACATCATCACACCTTGATCAAGGCCTTACAAGTGGTGGTGGTCCAACCTGAAGACCCTCAACCACTGGCTACTTTGGTCAAATCATTACCCACCATTGCCTCTGTCAACAGTTCTAAGATTCATGTCTCTGACCTAGAAGATCAAGATCTCACCCTCTTAAACTAAGCCTCTAAGGAGCTTCACAAGATATATCCTTGCATCACACTCCTTGTCAAAGAGGAGCTTCATCATCTTCTCTCCATCTCATTTATCTAACTCATTGACTATCCCCAATGGCTGTTAAACATTGTCCCTGTTACAAAGCAACTGGGGGAATTTGACTTCTACTAATTATCATGACCTCGACCAAGTATCGACCAAACATCAACCAAGCATCGACCAGACATCGACCAAACATCAACCAAGCATTGACTAGACATCGACCAAATATCAACAAACATCGACCAAACATCAACCAAACATCAACCAAGCATCGACCAAACATCGACCAAGCATTGACCAAGCATCAACCAACTTCTTAAACATCCTTACATCTAACATCAATCAACACGTGACCAATTTGGAAAGAAGCAAATGGGGCTAGTTTGCTCTTAATTGACTCAAACCATACATAACACACAAACATAGATCAGGGACATATCATCTATCTTCTTTCGAAGGCCGGCCAGCACTTGAGCCCCTTTATGCCTTACATCTGTGACCATTCTACTGTTAATCAAGTAATCAATCACTTGATATTTAACTTGAGCTTGTCCCTTGGGCAACCCCCATCATCGTCATTCCTACTCCTTTCAACCCTTTTTCCAAACATTAGTCAACCCTTTTGTCAAGCATGAATGTTTTCTCCTAATAAAAGGGAAACCCTAAAACCTCTACAGGATACTCCATGCCCAAAAATTCAGTCAAAAACAAAACATATAAGATTGGGATGCCTATTCAAAGGTCATAAAACTATAAATGTAGACTGCTCCCTTGAAGGACAGTCACATAATTGCTGTAATTGATAGACTGCTCCCTTAAAGGATAGCTATTTAAAGACATCACCATACAAAGAAAAATATAGACCAATCCCTCGAAGGATGGCTATGCCCAAATCTTGCTACAAACAACACTATCTCAGAAGCTTCCCGCATCAATCAACTTCACATATGACCACAAAACAAAACAACATCCCCACATAGACTTCTCACATCGATCAGTCTACCAAAAATAAATAAATAAATAAAATTGACTGACAAACTATTAAGTCATGGACTTGCCTATAGTCGTTCTCAAGGTCACCTATAAAAGGGGCAAAGTTATCCTTGCTAAAAAGAGTTACACTATCCTCACCTCTCACATAATCAAATCTATCACCCCAACATACTCAAGGGATTTTGAGCTCACTTAACGTCAAGTGATTCGAGTTCTTCTCTAACAACAATCAATGGTCAACGACGTAATGCATGAACGGGGCTTTTGTTTCCAAAAACCTCATCTCTGCCATCATTATGGTCCTTGTCAATGAAAGAGAAACACACCTTTCACTTCTTATACATCTTGGTCACATACAATCCAACCAAATCATCTCTTATCCAGCCAAACCAAACCAAACATTTTCACACTAGTTTCTATGGAAAACAATACACATGGAAACTATCGACCACACACAATTTATGTCAAGCATAAATCATTACTTGCTAAAGTATAAATAATCTCAATTCATTTTTTTAGCATACACCATTACTAATATGGAAAATTGCTAAGGGATGAAAGACCACTCAACCAATGTTACAACATACACCATCACACAATATGGAAAAGGCTGTAACATCATCATACCCTCATCATTTATAACCTAGTCAAAACCCATCCATAACCGACCCTCTTCCTCCCTTTCAAGAGAACTACATTGGCCTGAGGCCCTACAAAAAAGGGCTATGTACGCAACACTCAGATGACATGATGTCTTCTGGGGTTAGCTCAGCCACATCCATTTGTTCCTCTATCTGATGGACCAACCATATTACCCTTAACCATGACTTGACCTCGACCAACACAATCCATAACTTTGACTCCTCCTCCCTTCTAGGGAGAACTACATTGGCTTGAGGCCCTTCCAATAGGGGCTATGTAGGCAACACTTAGTTGACATGGGGTCTTCTAAGGTTAGCTTAGCCATTCCTTCATCTGTCCATCTAACAGATCAACTATCTATCTCAACCCAACTCGACCAATGACCTTGGAGATCGCAACTATCTCCTCTGACCATGACCACTTTTGAGACAACTCTGTCTTGGTTGTTTTGATTGCATGTATGCTACCTCACAAATAGTTATCAAAATTGTGCACACATCACATTATGACTCTCACAAGTATTGGATTGCGAACAATTTGATCCCCACTACTTGTGACATTTTCTTGTTTTCCAAGAGCACTTCCTGAGCCTGGGATACTTGGAACACAATGACCATTGGAGCTACAACTTTGATCAAATAACCCAATTAGCTATGACTAAATTCTAGGGCCTAGTTATTTCAATTTTAACACTCTTTGACCTTTGACTGTGATAATTTGACCTACCTATCATGTGAAGTGGTATACGCGCAATCTCAACTTTTGTAGCGTTCACACTTAAACTTTACCATTTCCATCCACTATTTATCAAATCGGCACTCGATATCAGGTTACCTTCCCTCAACTCCCACTTTGAGGGGGGATACCTCATCCCATACTTGGGGCATCTTACTCCTATTTTTGTCTTGTAGTTCATCAGAACAACCAACATGACAAAAGTGACCTCATCCCATACCTGGGGTATCTTACTCCTATTTTTGTCTTGCAGTTCATCATAATAACCAACAGGACAAAAATGACCTCATCCCATACCTGGGGAAACTTATTCCTATTTTTGTCTTGCAGTTTGTTAGAACAACCAAAGAGACAAAAAGGGGCAAATGTAGACACCAAAATTGTGTCTACTCCTTGGTCGACTCCCCCTTGGTCCCCTTGGTCCACTTCTAAACATTCCTAACCCACACACTTATTAATTTAAAATAATTACTTATTTTGAATTAATAACATCACCTCTCTCTCTCCCTCTCCTTGACACACCACCCTTAACACCACCCTTGGATTCCTCACCCTTGGATACTCTCATTTATCACCCTATGACTAATCATTTCAACTCTCCCACTAATCCTCATGCCTATTAAACCCACCTTTGACTGTTTAACCATGACCACTGAACTCGACAGATGGAGGAATGGGCAAAAGGCTAAAAATAGCCTTTTACCCATCTTCTATCTGTCGACATCGATCAACTGTCGATCGATGTCAGTGGTATCGCTGATGTCAGTTGCTTTAAAACTAAAATTTACACCCAAAATGCCAACTTTCTGGATGGCAGGCGAATTCTCTAGCTCTAGGTATTCAACCTCTCTCTCTCTCTCTCCCAGACACACACCAAGCATCATAAGGTACAGGAACTCTGCATTAGTCACTCCACCCCTAATTGAAACATTGCAAGAAGTCTTCTACATCAGCCACATCAACAACAAGCATTTCAAACACCTCTGGTTCTCCCCCAGGCAGAGCTAAGTATTCTTCTTCGATTTCATTTCAATTATTTAGAATGTATTAGTAATTAGTTTTCTAGTTACTACTTCTAAGTAATATCATCAACCAGACCTGACTATCAACTAGACGAGACCTGACTGGAGAGGCTGAGAGGCCTTCCCCATATCCTTACCCTTTTTGACAACCTATCCTCTACCCCTTATCCCTCTTAAGATTCTATTGACTTCCCTGCAATCTTGCATGGACCTCCACAAACCATTAACTAGACCTAGACTCCTTCTAGATCCCTCTGTCGACTATAAAACCCATCTAAAACCTATCCAAGGCCATTGCCCTGACTGACATCGACCATTTCCACAACCAACATCGACAGACTAACTGACGTCGGCAACCTTGACCAACTGACGCTGGCAGCATAACCGACGTTGGCGACTGTGGAAGACCAACAACAAAATATAGGTACGCATTATCTCTATTTATTTTGTTCAGTCCTTCACCATTTCTCTTTCTAGCAACATTCTTTTTATCAACTAGTGGACTATCATCCCTCAAGGAAGTCTTTGCACTTCTGGGACCGAGCTTTGCTTGGCAGTCCACCACATACCTATCTAACATTTTCCTTGTTTGAGTCTTTCTTATCTATAGGTGTCATTCTCCACAGCCAAAGAGAAGTCCCTACAACGTCTGGATACGGTGCGTAACTTCATCTGGGTATCATCTAACCCCTGACCATTACCTCTAGTTTCTTATTCCTTTTGAATGTGAAAAAGTGAAAAATAGTTAGAAACACCATGTCTCGACCCACACCAATCAAAATGACAAAAGCATTAAAAGGACACATGACTAAACTTGTACCTCCCTCTACCTTACCCTCTATCTTAGGGCCTCACCCTTCTACTTTGATTAAAAATCAAATCCCTTTCAACATATGTTTCTCATTATCATTGATTACACTAACACATTTATTAGTTGATGCACCAGTCCTTCTCAGATCATAACCAATCATACCACCAAATTCAACCACCTTAATTACCAATATACCTAGGATAATATCATTCACCCAAACCACCTTACATAAGCTATCTCTCACCCGAGCTATCTCTCACCCAACCTATTACCACCCACACACCCATCTTACCAACCAAAACCATGAGCCCAAAACCTTCCTTACCTCTAGCAAAATCCTATACAACCATTCTTTAAAAATTAGTATAGACCTCCTACCTAAAATTACCTCCCATCAAACATTTTAATCCTTTTGGTTTGAAGCCATCCTGGTATAATGTCTGTCAAATCTGATCCTATCACAGGACACTTTCATGACACAGAGAATTAAAAATCGCTCCAATCCATTATCTACCAACTCTATGATGAGGATGATATCTTAGTAGATGACCTTCCATCCATTATTCCATCATTACACCTAATAACTAGCCACCAACACATTCTTAATCCCCCACTCTCACCTCAAAGGGATGGAGAATCTACCCAACCCCCCATCACACCTCCTCCCTCTATCCATACCATTAATGAGGTCACATGATCACAACAAAGGGATAAAGGGAAGGCCAAAGTGTCCATTCTATAGACATACCCACCAACTCACCCTATACCAAACCAGACCCAAACCTCCATGATTGCAACTAAACCCAAGGTTACTATCTTAGGCACATCAAAGGTTAACCCCTTTGAATCCATTAGGAGGGTCATCCTTAAACAACTCCACCAGACCCCTACTTATATGAGCTCATTTCCACCTCACCTCACCATCATCAGGCCCTGATCGAGGCTATACAGGCTATTAAAGTTACGCCAAGGTATTCCCAACCCATAGAGGCCTTAATTGGTCCTCTCCAACTCTCCACCCTTGTTACCTTTAAGGACTCAAAGATACCTTTTATCCACCTCAAAGACCAGGATCCCCCTCTTTTTATTACAACCCACATCAACCAAACCTATATCAAACATGTTATGATCGATGGGGGAGCCAGTATCAACATCATCTCTTCCCATGCCTGTGAGTAGCTAAATCTATCAAATAATGTCATGTCCAAAACTTCAACCATCCATAGATCTTTTAACCACACTATGACCACTACCTTGGGAACCATCATCCTTCATATTTGGCTAGGACCTTGCACACTCCCCAAACTCTTTTATGTAGTTGAAGGTGAATTCTAGTACAATGTTTTACTAGGGAGACATTGGATATAGGCTATGGGATGTGTACCTTCCACCCTCCATCATTATGTCTAGTTTGAACATGAAGGTCAAGTTATTACCATACAAGCTAACCCTAGCCCTTTTATAGCATGCAATATGACCTACTGACCTAATGACATTTTTTTACCTCTATCTAAAGCATTGTAAACAACCACCATCAAGCCCTCACCCACAAAAGCCAAAGCCACTACTTCTTCCTCTTCCACTGAGGCATCCACCATCTCATCTATCCACATGAACCAGATACCCATCACTGATCATTTAGAACCCACCTTCCAATGCCTCACCCTTGGTAAATACCATTTCCTCACCCTTAATGCCCTCCTTACTCCTTAAGAATATAGGAAACTCAAATACCAATTGGGTTATGACACCAAAATTGGATTTATTACCCCCTTGGGGCCTCTAAGTTGTCAAACCCACTTTATCTATGGGGGAAGTGACAAGCTACTTAATGCTTCCATTACTCCCTCTCCACCTCAACCATTTACCTCCACCTTCTCTTATTTGGACAACCTAAACTTTTCCAAACTATTCCTTCATAGATGTGCTTGTAATGGATTTGGTTTATGATGATATGAGCATGGCCCACACACACTAATCTTGATTAAGACCGAAAAACATCATGAGAAGCATGGCCTTGGCTTCATTCTACCTAATAAGAAGAAAGCCAAACAAACTAGTCCTACCATTGTCAAAGAAGAAACCCCTTCCTCACTAATACCCCCTCCACCTGTGGGTGAGGATATCATCCCACCCAATATTTTATTCATCAACATGATTATCCTTGACCCCTAACTTATCAAAAGGAAGGAGCATCCATATTCATCCCTTTGACCCGAACTCATGAGAGAGGATTCTCCTACCATTAACACTATTAAGTGTCAAGATGATGATGTTATTCTCACCTACTTTAGTGCATTGGATTCCTCCATCCTCAAATCTTTACCTCCAAAAACCTCAACCATGTTAAATGAATCTACCATGGACATTGACATAGTCACTCTAGACAACCCCCATATCATTAAACTTGGCCAAACTCTCACTTATGAGGAACTATAAGACTTCTCTACCTTCCTCCAAGATCATAGTATTACATTCACCTTGTCATATATTGACATGCCTAGTATTGACCCAACCATCACCACCTACCACATTTTAACCAATCATGATGCCAAACTTGTCAAACAAATACTTTGTTGAATGCACCCTCACATAGCTCTCCTTGTCAAAGAAGAACTTTAATGCCTCCTTTATATCAACTTTATTCAACCCATCGATTATCCCCAATGGGTTTCAAACATCATGTCTATCACTAAATCCATAGGGGGACTACGTATCTATGTGGACTTTTGTGACCTCAACCTCACCTACGCAAAGGATGACTTTCCTTTACCTAGCATTGACCAACTCATTGATCTTAAAGAAGGCCATGAGATGCTATCTCTCATAGATGGATTCTTGAGTTATAATTAGATTTTAATTACCCTCGAAGATTAACACAAAATTGCCTTTATCACCCCATGAGGGACTTTATATTACAAATTCATGCCCTTTGGTCTTAAGAATGCTGGCACAACCTACTAATGCACCATGACCTATATTTTCCATGACCTTATCCATACAATCATCAAAGATTATGTGGATGGCCTTCTCAAGAAGTACAAGCTTCATAAAGACCATTTATCCATTCTCAAGATTATCTTTGAGAAACTTATCCATTAGCACATCCACCTCATTCCTAATAAATGTATTTTTGGGGTCTTGTTAGGGAAGCTTCTTGGCTTCATCATTTCCCTTTGAGGAATCAAAGTTGATCTCTAGCCAAAATCAAAGCCATCCTTGGGATGCTACCTCTAACCAAACTTAAACAACTTCATAACTTATAGGGGAAACTTCAATCCATTCATCACTTCATCTCCTAGCTCTCTAATTGGTGTTAGCCCTTCCACCACCTCTTGAAAAAGGACATCTCTTTCAAGTGGAATGTCAATTGTTAAAAGGCCTTTGATGCACTCAAAGAGTACCTATGATCTCCACTTGTTATTACACCTCCTAAGGATGGCCAACCTTTCTACCTCTATATCTCTACCATATACCACTCCCTAGGGGTGATGCTTTCCCATTAGGATAAACAACACAAGGAGTAAGCCATCTATTACATTAGCTGCACACTTGTTGAATATGAGAATCAGTACACACATACCAAAAAATTATGTTTTCCCCTAGTCTTTGTGGTCACCAAACTTTTCCACTACATTCTTAACCACAAAACCTTTGTCATTACTAATGTCGACCCCCTGGAGTACATGCACTCAAAACTATACCAAAAATAATGTATGGTGAAGTGGCTCATGCTTTTAGCTAAGTTTGACCTCAAGTTCCTCTAGAATAAATCAATCAAGGGACAAGTAATTGATAACTAATTAGTTGAGGCACCCCTAGAAAATAATCAACCTTCCCCTTGGGGTTCCTAGATGAGTCTATCACAAGATTATCTCAAGCAAATTTCACGAATTAGGTAACCATGTTTTTTGATGGTTCTAAATGTTAGCATCATGGAGGATCCAATATCATCCTTATCCCACTTATCAATGGACCACTTCCTTTATATTTTAAACTTGACTTCAAATGCATAAACAATATGGTAGAGTATGAAGCCCTAATAATAGGGCTCTAAACCACCTTAGCCTTAGGAGTCAAAACAATTAATATCTTTGGAGAATCCTAGCTTGTGGTCAACCAAGTCAATGACATTTACTAGTGTAAGAATGAAATGATGAAATTTTATAGACAAGTCATCACATAACTCATATCATCATTCAAACAGTACCATATCTAAGCACCCCTCAGTTTACCAACAAGTTTGTTGATACCATGGCTTCTCTTACATCTCAAATACCATCATCACCTTGAGAA
Organism: Torreya grandis; assembly: GCA_037957365.1. NCBI lineage: Eukaryota > Viridiplantae > Streptophyta > Pinopsida > Cupressales > Taxaceae > Torreya > Torreya grandis. Next base: position 1,749,496 of record JARHVA010000316.1, read on the forward strand.
TCCAAACTATTAGTCATTATCCATCACCTTACTAAACCTTCCTACATCAAATCAGACACTCTAACCATCTTCATTATGAAAGAGATTCTACCTGACCTCTAATATCAATAAACCTTTGACTACCTTCACCTTGGCATAGTCCCCTTGAGCCTCTCTAAGAATGCCCATTGAGAATTTATTCAAAGCACCTCTCTTTATACCATTATGGGAGGAATCCTATACAAACGAGGCTTAGATGGACTCCTATTCCATTTCCTGCATGGTCCAGAAGCCTCTCACACCATCAAAGAGACATACAATGGTATCTATGGGGGTCACTTTAGTGGCCTCACTATGGCCAAGCGTATCCTTTACCTAGCTTATTACTGACCTATGCTTAACCAAGATTGCTATGATTATGTGAAAAAGTGTGTCAAATGTCAAAAATAGGCTAATTTACATCACACACCTAGTAATAGTCTTTGCCTTTCTATGGACTTTGGTCCTTTTCACAATGGTGTCTAGACCTTATCAGTGAAATCAACCCCCACTCTTCATAATGACATCATTCTATCCTTACTACAACTTAATATTTCACCAAATAGGTGGAGTCCATTCCCCTTATCTCAAAAAAATCTAAAAAGATTATTGAATTCATCACCCACCATATCATTTGTCATTTTGGTGTTCCCCATAATATCATCACCAAAAATGGTAAATCCTTAAAAAATAAATAAGTCCAAGGCATTTATGATGTATTTGATATTAATCTTAGCTTTTCATCACCTTATCTCCCACAAGAAAATGGACAATCCAAAGCCTCTAACGAAATACTTAACAATATGCTTACCATAATAGTCAATGCTTTAGGTCAAGATTGGTACTTGCACATCCCCTTCACCCTATGGGAATATCATACTAGCATCCAAATACCTATTGGTGATACACCCTTTTCTCTCATCTTTGGAGCTGAGGCTGTCTTGCCTCTTGAAATCCAAATACCTTCTCTTCGCATATCTTTGTGTGACCTCATTTTAGAAGATGATTATTATCAAGAATGTTTAGCCCAACTCGAGCTACTTGATGAGTGTCATTTGGCTGCTCTTTCCCATATTCATGTATATCAAGAGAAAATTAAGTGAGCCTATAAAAAACACCTAAAATTTTAAGAATTCAACATTATAGATCTTTTCCTCAAGGAAAACCAACATGTCACTAATATGGAGAAAAACAAAAGGGGCAATTTTTTTTCCAATTGGCTTGGACCCTAAATCATTACCCATAATATGGATTATGAGCTTATCATTTATCCTCTCTCATAGGAAAAACTAAACCTAATCCTCTCAATACTTTTCATTTTCATTCCTTTTATTGTTAGAAAGGGATCACAATCATCATTTGTCTAACTTGAGCTTATCCCTTGCAACCACATTCATTTCCCTCTTTTTAGGGGAAACTAACTAAAACTAAATCAAGTGATTATCTATCACAATTATAGCCTAATATTGAACTATGGATACCATGGCTCTATCCATGACATGATTCTCATAGTACTTCCCATCTCCTTGAGATAGGATCATATGGTCATTGCCACCTATACCTATTTTTTGCCTACTGAATGGTCATGTCAACTTAGTTTTGCATTCATAAAGGTAATCCATTGAGTATGTTTGAGAAAGTCTATGAAAATTCAAGCAATAGAAATAACAATAGGAAAATAGAAAAAACAAATCATGGGTCATCTTTAGCATCCATAAACTACTCCCTTGAAGGAAAACTATTGAAAACTTATTCTAAAATTGTAAAATGTAAGGTGGATTGCTCCCTTGAAGGATAGTTATCAAAAGCATTTAAACTACCCATATATATTTAGACCACTCCCTGGAAGGATGGATAGATAAAACATTATTCAAAGATAGAATTTTTTTGGAAGCTTCATGTATAAATCAGCTTCCCCCAACCCTCAGGCAAAAGTAATTATCAAAAGCAAAAGCAAAATTTTTTGGAAGCCACAATCAGCTCTCATAAACAATAATAAATTTGGCAAGCCACAATCAACTCTCCTTAGTAGAAATCTCACTTCGATCAGTCTACACTTTTTATATAGACATAGACTTGTTTATACTACCTTTTTGGACATCTATAGAAAAGGCATACTAGCCTCACTAATAGTTTTAGTTTCACCCACTATACCTCCATTTATAATATGCATAGGACTATGAGCTTACTTGACATAATATGAATATGATACCTATTTATCAACATAAGCATGTTAATGCGAAGTATCTAAAAGGCTTATTTTCTCTAAGCTAATCGAACATCTAGGTTTTGCATTGGTCCTTACCACTAAAAAAGGCATTGTGTTCCTTTTCTCACTTTGTATTAGTTTATGTAGTCCTACTTCTACTAGTATGGACAACAAACATCATACCAAAAGCATAAACATCATGAACAATATTAACAAGTAGAACAACATCTATCTATAAATGATCCAAGTATAATGTAAACATATAACAACCAACCATAAACATTAACCTATCCATCACATTGTGTATCCCTCAAAACATGTTCTTATATAATAAACCAAATCAATGAGCAAAACATCACAGCATATACCATTCACCATTCAATATATATAACCATAAATATGATCCATAACATGTATCCATTCGTAACATATCCTATCATAACCATGATCATAATTAAAACATCATTTTTCAACTTTCTAAACATCAGATGCCTAAACTACTAAGTCAAATAACCATAACCATGAGCATCCATGACCATAAATCACAAACATGAACATCACATAAACTATAGGCATCCATCATATATAAAACATCAAATGCCAAACATTACATACTTTAAATATTAAAAAAAATGTGTAGTAATGTATCAAACTCTCTCTCAATGAAATATACATCTCTCTAAATTGGTGCATAGGGTAGTATCAAAATAATGTAACAAAATCACATATCAAAGTATAATCATGGGCCCCCATCAGCCCCATCTAGCCCTATACCACTACTGCTAGCCCCATCTAGTCCTACACCTATACCTATACTTGGTGGAATTCCTCATGATGCTCCTACCTATCTAACCTTGGTTGCCCATTGACTTGGAGTAGCTACTATTGCCCTACCATCCAAACTAGTTATATACTCTACATATCTCATGGCTTATGGAAACTGATCTAGCACCATAGCCTCATAATATCTAAGCTCTCATACATTGGCTAAGTAGTATGCTTAGTGCACTAAATTAGGTGCTCCTATAGCTACCCCTATCCCTATAATAGATACCCTCATGGCATCTTGCCTGTAACTATAGTAAGGGCATCCTATGCCTGGTCTCTCTCAACTATCAAAGATTGCACCCACCCCTACAAGGTGACCACCTGTCCCTATAGTGTGGCCACCTATCCTTGTAATGTTGCTACCTACCCCTATAAACCAATAACTTGGGCCTATGCTACAATAAGTGTTACTGCTACCTACCCATCTCCCTATGCCTAACCTGGTGCTTGGGCCATATTTACATCTATGGGTCATTAACCCCCATCAGCCCATCTAAAGTCTACCATAACATACCTACCTTAGTACCAAACCACATAACCATCATCAATGCCCTCATCATCAATAAGAGCATTGATTGGTAACTCCTCAAAATTAGGCACAACCTCATGTGGTTAGGGTGCATGTAACATAAACTCTACCTCCTCTTTCCTATACCTAAGAAAATCAGGTGGGATCCCTTGAACAAGCCCAAACTATCTTTGCACATGATCAAATAGGAGAAGCTTGTCCTCACTCTCCTTATGGCCGTATATCCACTACCATCTCTATAGACCTAAGGTGTGATATCCAAGCCCTTCTTACTATGGCCACCTAATGTAGGGCCTCCATATCACATCCCCAACTACCAGGCTATCTAATGCCCCTAAAAAACACTCAATGTCTCTAGCTCCTCTACCTACCCCTATCATAAGTCTACCTCTCCTCCATCATATGAATCTCACTATATAATCCATCAAGAGATAACCCTTTATTGAAAATCCCAAGTGTCTCAATAATTGAATGTGATTAAAGGCCCAATAGTGAAGAATAAAGCTAACACTAATCCCATACTGCATGTGGTGTCTAAAACCCTAGAGCTCCTGATATATCTATACTAATAAGACTGGGATCCAACTAGATATAGTCTTCCATAATAACATCTCAACTAACACACCTAATAATGATATAAGAAACCACCCTTTAATTGAGTTAGGTATCACAAAGGCTATCACCACCATCATCATCATGATCAGGCATCTATTTATTCGAGCCATCTGGTATAACAGGTCATAGCCAAACCCACCTACATGGTACCATGATTGAGTATGATCATCACCATATATCATCTTCATCAGATCATATATCTCCTTACCCTATATCTAATATACTACCTCTCCTCAAATTGATAGATGTATGATCCTATGCACATCCTCTAGTAGGATGGTGATCTCTCTAGTTGATAGCTAAAATGTGTTCATCATGGGGTCCCATATCTCGATGAGCATGATGGTCATCATAGGGTATCATGGCATATGTTGATAATATCACATCACACCTAAGCCCACATCTTCCATGTGCCACCACTCCTCTACAGTCATGGAATCTTTGACCTTGGAAAAGAGTACCAATACCTAATCTCTCAACTTAATATACTCTCTAGCATGCAAGAATAGTATACATCACTATCTTTTAGTGTTTCACCTAACACTAAGTACTAAATTTCAACCTACCCTTACCCTACCCTATTTCCATCTTACCCCATCCCCCTAGCCCAGCTACCTACTTGCCCTAACTAAGCAAACCAATAACACTCACCTACCAATCCAACCCATTCCCCTAAAACACACCTATTTACACCTCTATCTAAACAACATAATACAAATACTACCTTCCAATTTCTAGCATTCAAAATGCCTAAGCCAATTCCCTCGATCATTGATGATTTCTTAACCATCTCCAATCACTTAGGGATGGTTAGCACATTAGGGTCAATGGGTGAGGGTAAAGTTGAACTATCACCGATCACTATCTCCACCCTAGTGGTGGAGTCTCGAACCCTATACCTCCTACTAAAACCTAAACCAAACATCTAAACATTATATACAAACCTAATACACACTAATCTCTAATCCCACAACCCGCCCCCAACCCTATTTCTAAATCAAAAACTTCCTTAAACCTGATTTGCCTAAATTTTATTCTCAAATAAACCCCACCCAAAACCCCACCTATGGCTTCCATAATAGCCTAAAATAGCACACTCCCTAAAAAATCTTAAAACCTACCCTAACTAGTAATTTAATCACATCCCCTACCTCATTTTGGGAGTGCTACCATGGCTACAGGCCTTGTCCAACTGCTCTACCATGTCCTTGACCTACCTCCATCCTCTCCATCCTCACTCAACAAATACACCACTAACTCACTTTCACCTCAGCAACCCTTGGCCCACCACATGTAAAAATTGCCATAATTCACTAGAGAAATAGCACAAAAGTCCAAATGAGTGAAAATGACACTCACTTTTTTACTTTTACCCTAGTGGATTTTAGAGTTTTACCCTGATGGTGACTGGCATCAGTCAACCCTTGGGGCATTCACCTAACTATCATTGGTCAAGCTCCCCACCTCACTTTTGTAGAACTTGCCAACGACCAACCTAGTTTCTCAGACATATCTTTCCCACATGGGAAGAACTATATTTGGCCTAAAGTTTCATTAGATATTGCATCCATGTAACTATATAGGTAGCATCCATGTAATTTATGTATATGGAGTCAGCTCAGCCATGACCACCAACCTGAAAACCTGGTCACCTCACCATTAGTCTATTTTGGTCTATCTAACATGCAAGTTTGCAACACTTTTTTGCCTGATCCCTTGATCATAACAATAAAATTTCCATGTTGACCTTTTGTATTTTGTGCCACCTCGTGCACACTGACCCGCTTGTGTCTCCATGGGAGCACTTTTTACCTCAGATACCCATGACACTTGACCCATTCGTGTTTTCCTCAAGTACACTTCTTGCCTTGGATACCAATCAAGAACATGAAACCCACTTATGAGACTTGTGTTTATGAGTATTTCTAGTCACCACACCCTTTGGCGATCATGCAGTTAACTTGTCACTTGTTCTCCTTAATACCAAACCTTACATTTTACCAATATTAGTAATTTTAGTCTTTTGTGTGATCTCAGCTATGGAACCATTTTGTCATATTTTATGCACAAGTTTATGTCACACATGCCCAACCCTTCTTTTTGTCACCTACATTTTGACTTACCATCTACCTATTATCAAACCCATACCCACCTATGTTTCACCTCACCATCTCCTAGTTTGAGGGGGGAACACCTCCTCTGACTCTCAAGGTAAGCAAATCTAGAGCTAATCTCCATATTAATTTTTTTACTCATTCATGCAAGATGCATAACAAAAAGGGGAAAAATGTAGACACTAGACAACCACACACATGGTCCTAGTCATTGAAATACCTTTGGTTTCTCTTAAAACTCTGTCGATTACACTTATAAGTTTGACAAACTTACCTAGCCTACCCTACTTACATAATCCAGAGTCAAGTTAGTCACTTTTCTAGCTTAACTCGCCTTTTCACCCATTTTAACCTATGTTTTTCCCAGGTCTTTAATTGATGATGGTCAGGGTGACCAACGATGGTCACCCTAACTGATAATGGTGAGGTTGGACAACTTGGACTCAGTATGCAACCTACATGTAAACCACTAGCTTGATTTTCTTAATATGACATTCTAAATCTAGTTGTGAGCCCTTTTAATGGATGAATTATATTTAAAAACCTTATTCAATTCTATTTTGGATAACCACTTCCACCTCTTATTTATGCTTATAAAAGAGAGAGGCCTGGGAGGTCAAACCATCTACAATTATTATCAAGAGCTCTTTGTATCCATAATCTCTTTTTATAGGTCAATCTACATTATCAAGTGTTATCAACCATCACATAGGGAGCCTACTTGTTGCCAATCCTCCACCAAGATCCCAAGTACCATTACACTACCAGAATCAATCTGGATTTCATCAATAGGCAAATCCACATCAACCACCCACCAACTAGTTTTTAGTAAGACAAGTATTCATTTTATTTCATTATTTTACTATGTTTTCATTCTAAGCCTAAGTTATCTCCCAAAATCCACTTCCTAAATCTTATCAATTAGCAAACCCAAACCCTAGTTTCAATTTCAAATTCACTGATAGGCAACCGATGATGGTTACCCTTAACTGGAGATGGTCACCTAACTGATGATGATTACCCTTGATTGGTGATGGTTGCATGACCAATGATAGTCACTTATGGTACCAAAAACTAGTAAGCTAATTTGACCCTCTTACACCTAACCAAATTCACTTTTTTGTGTCCCTATATGTTCACATGCCCCTTTTTTAATTTTTGAGCCATACCCTGAACCATTATCACTAGTACTAATTAGTTTATCATTAACTAGATTATTTATAGACTCTTTTCTAAATAATCTTTTCTTGTATTCAATTTCAATAATATTCTATTATCGATGCAAGTATATTCTTTCCAATTTTATCAACTTGTTTAAAATAGGTGGATTGACAACCCTTAAAGAAGCTCTCACTTCCAGGATCTAGCTCTGGCTAAGAAATCCACCCAACTATTTTTCTAATAAAGAATTTTGATTTAGTTCTTTCTTGTCTATAGGTCATCCTCCCAAGCCAAAGAGGATCTCTTACAATCTTTTGATTCAATGCACACACAAACAAATAGGTATTCCTACCATAACCCATATTGAGTTTCTTTTCTCTCTTTCTTTAGAACTTAAGTGAAAATTTACATTAAAGAATACCCCTATAGGTACGTTACATTCCATCCCCCTTAAATATGGTTTACCCTCAAAACATGATAAGAAATAGGAGGACCAAATGAAAGCGAGACCAAAAATAAGTTGAAGAATAGATGGAAGCTCTACCATACATACATTTATACTTCTACTTCTTCTATCTATGTTGTGATAGGAGTATGTAAAATAATTAGGCAAACATAAGAATTGAAATACGAGGTGGATGTGAATAAAGATGAATGAGTGGACTAACCATAACTAAAATTTGGTAGTGAGAGTAGAGTAATGAAAGTTAAATCTCGATGATGATCACCTCAAATATAGAATAGGGGTATACAAAATTGTTATCCTTGTGAACCAACTAAGGGGATATGCCATCCCCCTTAGCATTATTTCCCAAGGGAGGTGGAGCCTCAATTCCCTGCTTGGGATCTATGATTTTAAGTTTTGGTTTATCTAGGGTCTACTCAAGCATGGTGGTTTCCTAAATGGATTTGTTAGAGGAGTGCTTGGGCACTTTTGGTGCTTGTTCTAGTGATTTTATGGTCTAAAGGAGCATTGTTTAGCTATGTTTCTAATTGATGCTATCTTTCATGAGCTTGGCTAAGCTCATCACTTCCATCATTGTCTGAGGGTGCCACATGTGAACCTCTACTTGAATCTCATCTTGAAGTCCATTGATGAAGCAACACATGAAGAATGTAGTAGAGGTGCCATTGGTTAATGTCTTAAACTTAGTCTAATATTCCCATATTGTGTTAGTTTGTCAAAGCTGGGTCAATGTACTAGTGAGATGATTTACTGAGAGAATAGGAAAACCCATGAGAACCAAAATATTGGATGTTTGTTTCAACCAAAAATACGTCCTTACAATATAACCATTTTTTTAATTTTTTGATTTTTTGATACTGACACATGACAAAACAACTTGATGACAATTATTAGACTAAAATACACTTGACAAAGATATTACACAGATGGTCATTGACACATTAGACTAAACATGAATCACTAAAATGAATGAACACTGAATGTTTTGACATATACCTACCAAACACATATTATGCATTGTCATTAAACTTAATTTCAACACACAATATAAAAAGACTAAGGTAATTAATGATGACTTTATTGTTAAGGTATGCAGCTAAAAGATTCACCCCATGAGCAAGTGTAGAAGTTGCAAGAATCTGACAGTCATCGTCGATGATCAGGCACAGACTAGAAGCTATCGGTGTCGGTAGTAGGTCGACTGACGTCGGTCACAGGTAGACTGGCAGGGACCGACATCAGTCACCTATGTGTGTAAAATATAATTTTGTGTGAGAACATAATGTTTGCATGTAAAGATCAACTGTTGGTTGTAAGTCCGCATTTCTATTTTGAGTATAACTAATTAGATACCTTGATTAGGAGTTGCATCTAATGGCTGTAAGTGCATGCTCATGAATCTATAATGTTATATATTAGGGATAGATCTTCATGGTTTATAGAACAACACTGTAGAAAGTGTGAAAGACACTACTATAGAAGTAGAATACAGATTGTATATGTGAATCACTCCAGGTTGTTGGAGTTGATTGTAATTGAGAGAGAGGACTCTTGAGGGAAAGAGATCTAGGAAGAGATCTGTACATCTGAGAGAGGTGTGGAAGAAAAGAAGTTTCTTCGATTGTAATTCCTTCTATAAAGAGTTTAATACAAGTTTTCAGGGTGGTTTCTTATATCTCTTGTTCTTTGTTATTTCTGATTCTAGTTACTTATCTATTTGGCTTAATTCCGCATATAGTTGCTTTCATATAGTAATCAATTTTGTTGATTGATCCCCAATAAGTGGTATCAAAGCCAAGTTCACTAATAGGTGGTTTAGATCTAGTTAGTGTGTATTGATTACAGGTTACTCACAGGGATTTCTGTTTGAGTGGGAGAAGCAATGGTAGAAGAAAGTAAACTTAGAATGGAGAACTTTAATGGCAAGAACTATCAATTATGGAGAATGCAGATAGAAGATTATTTGTATCAAAAAGATCTATACTTACCATTAGGTGGAGCTGCTAAGAAGCCCACAGACATGGATGATGAAGAATGGGAAGTTCTTAATAGAAAGGCTCTTGGATCTATAAGATTGAGTCTAGCATCTACTGTGATATATAATTTATCATAGGTAAAGTCTATGGTAGAGTTAATGACTACTTTAGCAAATTTATATGAAAAACCCTCAGCTTCAAATAAGGTATATCTTATGAAGCAGTTATTTAATTTGCAAATGTAGGAAAGTGGATCTATATCTAATCATCTAAATGATTTCCATGGAATTGTGAATCAATTAAATTCAGTCAAAATAGTGTTTGATGATGAAATTAAGGCTCTATTAATCTTATGCTCTTTACCAAAAAGTTGGCATAGCTTGGTAATGGCAATTAGTAATACTGCATCTACTTCAAATATTTTAAAAGTAGATGATGTTGTTAGTGTAATCTTGAATGAAGAAATTCACAAGAAAAGCACAGAGGAGACATCAGGGAATGCTTTAAGTTTTGAGAGTAGGGGAGGGTAGAAAGAGAAGGGCAAGAAAGGGAGATCAAGATCTAAGTCAAAGATGAGAGGAAGATCCAAATCTAGAAATGGCAGGAAGCCACAATGCTGTAATTGTGGAAAGATAGGGCACATAAGCAAAGATTGTTGGTCAAAGCCTAAAGAGGATAGACAGCATGATGATAAAGAAGAAGCAAAGGTGGGAGGTATTGTTACACAAGATGCTCTTATATCCTCTTTGCATAATAGTATAGAATCTTGGGTTTTAGATTCTAGTGCATCTTTCCATGCAACCTCCAACAGAGAATATTTCAGTGACTATGTCCATGGAGATTTTGGAATAGTTTATTTAGGGGATGATGAGCCTTGTAAGATTGTTGGCAAAGGTAAAGTGTAGCTGAAAATGTAGAATGGAAACACATGGGTGTTGAAAGATGTCATGTGTGTTCCCAGCCTGAAGAGGAATTTGATTTCTATAGAAAAGTTAGGGGATGAGGGTTGTACAGTAACTCTCACAGCTAAATCTTGGAAGGTTTCCAAGGGTGCACTTGTATTGGCCAGAGGTAAGAGAGTAGGTACTCTCTATTTATGTAATTGTATTACTGATAATTCTCCTTTTGTATTATCTACTTTAGATGTAGATGCAAAATTATGGCATCAAAGGCTTGGCCACATGAGTGAGAAGGGAATGACAATTCTTAAGTCAAAAGCTATGTTTCCAAATTTGAAAAGCATAGATCTAAATTTTTGTGAAGATTGTATTTTTGGAAAATAGAAGAGAGTGAGTTTTCTCAAGACTGGGTCAACAAAGAAGAAGCACAAATTGCAGCTTGTTCACACAGACGTGTGGGGACTAGCTCAAGTTGCTTCTATTGGAGGATCATAGTACTATGTTTCCATCATAGATGATGCTACAAGAAAGGTATGGGTCTATTGTATTAAGAATAAATCTGATGTTTTTGACATGTTTAAGATTTGGAAAGCTATGGTTGAGAATGAAATAGGTAAGAGATTGAAGTGCCTTAGATCTGACAATGGTGGTGAGTTCTGCAGCCACAAGTTCAACTGGTATTGTTATATGCATGGGATCCATAGGCAAAGGACTATTCCAAGAACACCATAGAAAAATGGAGTTGCTGAAAGGATGAATAGAACAATCATGGAGGGTGCAAGGTGTATGAGATTGCATGCTGGATTACCCTTAGAGTTTTGGATAGAAGCTGTGGATACTGTAGTTTACCTGATTAATAGAGGACCCTCTACAGTGCTGGATGGTGGAATTCTAGAAGAGGCATGGATAGGTAAAAAGGTAGATCTATCATTTCTCAAAGGTTTTGGTTGTGAAGCCTTTATGCACGTTGATAAGGAAAATAGAAAGAAGTTGGATGTTAAGTCTATGAGGTGCACATTTATTGGCTATGGCTCTGATGATTTCAGATTTAGGTTTTGGAATCTAGGAACTAATAAGATAATTAGGAGCCATGATGTTTTTTTCAATGAAGAAATGATGTATAGTGATCAGCTCAAGAAGCTGAATCAATCTAAGCAGAGTAATGGAGAATTGGACAAGGTGAAGGTCCAAAAAGAGCTCACAAGAAAGAAAAATCACAGAAAGGAAAACACAGAGACCGACATTGGCCAGGTAGGAACTGACATCGGTAGAACAAGAATCGATGATGGTCAAACAGTGACCAATGTTGGCCAGGCAGGAACTGACGTCGGTCAGGTAGAACTGACTACAGCTAGTAACAGGCTTGGAAGTGACTGAGGTCGGTCACTGTCAGAGAATTTGGGCGGACAACGTGTTGTGAATGAGTCTCAAATGCCCAATAGGAGGTCAGAAAGAGTAAGTAAACCTTCAATTCAATATTCCCCTTCATTATTCTATTTATTGCTTATTGATGGTGGAGAACTAGAGAGTTTTGATGAAGCAATACAGGTGGAATCCAAGAATCAGTGGGAGCTAGGCATGAATGAGGAAATAGATTCCTTGAAAGAGAACCAAACATGGGATTTGGTTGAGTTGCCAGCAGGAAAGAAGACACTGAAGAATAGATGGATCTATAGGTTGAAGGAAGGTGAGAATAGACAGATGAGATATAAGGCCAGGTTAGTAGTGAAAGGATTTACACAGAAACTAGGTATTGATTTTGGTGAGATTTTTTCTCTTGTAGTTAAAATGACTTCTATACAGACTGTACTATCTTTAGTTGCTATTGAGGATTTGCATCTTGAGCAGCTTGATGTTAAGGCAACGTATCTTCATGGAGATTTGGATGAAGAAATATATATGGATTAGTCAGAAGGATATGAGGTCAAAGGTAAGGAGAAGCTAGTGTGCAGATTGAAGAAAAGCTTGTATGGCCTCAAGCAAGCTCCAAGACAACGGTATCTGAGATTTGATAGGTTTATGACTGAGCATGGCTATAGTAGATATCAATCTGACCATTGTGTGTATTTTAAGAGATTGGATAATGGTAGATATATTATTTTGTTGTTGTATGTAGATGATATGCTAGTTGCAGGATCACACATGCAGGATATCTCTGAGCTTAAGGTGAAATTAGCTCACACATTTTCCATGAAGGATTTGGGAGCAGCAAAGAAAATCCTTGGCATGAGTATTAAGAGAGACATGAAAAATCACAGGTTGATTTTGTCTCAAAAGGATTATGTGAACAAGGTGTTGAAATGGTTCAATATGTAGGATGCCAAACCGGTAAGCACACCTATGGCTAGACACTTCAAGTCAAGTAAAGAAAAGTGTCCTAATTCACATGATGAGGTAGAGTACATGAGGAAAGTTCCATATGCTTCCGCAGTAGGAAGTTTAATGTATGCAATGGTTTGTACCAGACCAGATATTGCCCAAGCAGTGGGAGTTGTAAGTAAGTATATGGCCAATCCAGGAAAGGAACACTAGAAAGTAGTTCAGTGGATCCTTAGATATCTGAGAGGAACCAATAGTAGGCATTTGTGTTATGGCAGTTTAAATACTTCTCTACATGGTTATGTAGATTCAGATATGGTAGGTGATTTGGATGGCAGAAGAAGCACCACAGGATATGTTTTCACTGTAGGTGGAATGGCGGTTAGATGGATATCAAAGTTGCATAAGGTTGTTGCCTTGTCAACTATAGAAGCAAAATATATTGCAGTCATAGAGGCTAGCAAAGAGATGATATGGATGACACGGTTCATGGAAGAGCTTGGAAAGGAGCAAGATAGTTGAAGACTATACAGTGATAATAAGAGTGCAATTCATTTGGCTAAGAATTGAGCCTTTCATTCAAGAACAAAGCATATACAGCTTAGGTACCACTTCATTAGATAGGTATTGGAGGATGGTGAGTTGAAGCTAGAGAAGATCCATATAGATAAGAACCCTACTGATATGTTAACCAAGTCGATTACAAAAGAGAAGTTGAATCTTCATTCAACTTTTGTTGGTCTTCATGATTGAGTTGAAGATGGAGGAGCTAGAAGATGTTGCTATATAGGTAATGGTGCAGCTATTTATCTCTAAGTGGGAGATTGTTAAGGTATGGAGCTAAAAGCTTCACCCCATGAGCAAGTGCAGAAGTTACAAGAATCTGACAGTCATCATCGACGATCAAGTGCAGACCAAAAGTTGTCAGCATTGGTAGTAAGTCAGCCGACGTCGGTCATAGGTAGATTGGCAGGGACCAATGTCGGTCACCTGTGTGTGTAGCATCTAATTTCATGTAAGAACAAAATGTTTGCATGTAAAGATCAACTGTTGGTTGTAAGTTCGCGTTTCTATTTTGAGTAGAACTGATTAGAGGCCTTGATTAGGAGGTGCATCTAATGGCTGTAAGTGCATGCTCATGAATCTCTAATGTTATATATTAGGGATAGATCTTCATAGTTTATAGAAAAACACTATAAAAAGTGTGAAAGACACTACTGTAGAAGTAGAATATAGATTGTATATGTGAATCAATCCAGGTTGTTGGAGTTGATTGTAATTGAGAGAGAGGACTCTTGAGGGAAAGAGATCTATGAAGAGATCTGTACATCTGAGAGAGGTGTGGAAGAAAAGAAGTTTTTTCAATTGTAATTCCTTCTGTAAAGAGTTTAATACAATTTTTTAGGGTGGTTTCTTGTATCTCTTGTTCTTTGTTATTTCTGATTCTAGTTACTTATCTATCTAGCTTAATTCCGCATATAATTGCTTTCATATAGTAATCAATTTTTTTGATTGATCCCCAACATTTATAACATATGAAGGCATTAAAAATACATAAAATAAAATGTTAAACTATAACATTCATACCCCATAAAGTATTGAACCCCTAAAAAATTGTCTTAAAACCAACTATCATGACCACACCTAAGAACTAGACTAGGAAATTATTTTGAATTTAATAATAAGTTTACCCTAGCACTATTATGATCACACCAAGTAATTTTTCCACATACCCCTAAAATATCACCAAATAAATCAAATTATGTAAAGCATAATCAAAACATTAACAATGAATTAATCAAAACCTAAACCTAAAATATTAATACCACGTAGCAAGAAAAAAACCATGAATTGAGTTGAAAAAACCATGACTAAGTTGCAAAGTGGTTTTTTTATAAGAATTTGATGTAGAGATGGAAATATGAGTGTTTACCAAGATTTTAGTCATTGACACTAAGTGACAAGGTTTCATAGAGGTTATGATTGAGCAGGGACAAAAGGTGGCCGCTAGGACTGCCTAAGCAAGGCTGAAGAGATTTTTTACAAATATGTAAATATGAAGTCACAAGTCAAATAAGAATTAAAGCATATATCAATGTAAAGTCACACATAGAACCTACATGATTTGATGAATCAAGTGAACCATCATGATATTCCTGATCTAGAGTGAGTTGAGGAGGAGAATGCAACTAGAGTTTGATCTACTCAATAGATCTAAAATAGACAAAGGTGATATGAACATGGAGTAAATCTTGTTGACATGGAAGGATGGAGTGTAGGTTTCTAGAGGGTGGTACAAAATATGCATAATGTTCACTCCAAGTCAATATAAAAGTAAATATCTATCCTCACAAAGCCAAATCTTTAAAAGTTGATCTCCCATGCAATCATAACCTGTAAATAATGAGAGCTCACAAATAACAACTTTGACCATAATATTGACAAAAATATTTATTATCTTCACAACTAATAATAATCCAATTGAGATTTAAATATCCATAGATCCCAATAGATAGAATATCAACCACTAGTTGGAAGATTTGATCCATCGAGGAGCATAGGCAAATGTCTTGAGCATGCAAACAAAAGACTATAAAAATACCTTGTTGATGGTACTAGAGAGCTTAGATTCATAGGTCTACTGTCAAACATGCCAAAATCTCAAACTAATTCAAAGAAGACACTATGACTAAAATAATACCACTAACTATAATATTACAAACAATCTATACCTAGAATATGAAAAACTAAAAGATAATACTGTAATTTACTACAAACATCTCTTGAGGTGGAGATCTCAAATTTTATCACAACAAAAAAAAATTCCCAAGAAAGTGATCTGATACCAATGTTAGAGACCTGTTACTCTGACCAAGGCTAAATAGATAAATCAAATCCTATATTAATTTGAAATATTATCATGGGTGACTTTGAGGGGGATAGCTCATTTAGAGTAAGGATCTATTATAATTCACTTCTTTGATACTTTATAACACCATATACCCCTATACTTATACTATTTATTGCCTATCTCTCTCTATATGCTAAAGCATGTGGGATTATTCCATATCTTATTAAACCCCTCTAGGTACATTACAATCATTATAGTCCAAACCCAACGCTCTTGTCCTATAGGTTTGGGACTTGGGGGATGGAATTAGCATGGGAAATGTAGCCTAGCTAAGATGAAATTAGGTCTCAAAAGTTTATGGATGACTGGTTATAATAAAAAAGGTGTATGGAAGGGTTATGAGAGTATGCAAGAGGGTCCTATGGATTGGGTGTCACAATCCCCACTCAAGCTACCAATTTGGACATTTTATATGACTACAGTTTTCATGAAGTTACTATTAAGTTCAATTCAATTTACTCAATATTAACATTATTATTTCTACAACAATCACCATTTTGATTATAGAGGAATGACCCTCAAGCCCATTCTAGTGATGAAAATCACATTCCTTTGAGAGAAATGCATTTAAGGAATGGTAAATATGTTTGTCGAGGGAGGGGAGTATAACAAATGAAAATTCACATGATAGATTGCCTCATAAACTGATATTATACTTATGATGACTACGTATTATATGTACTCTTTTTTATTCCTTGTACCTTTCTTTCAACCCTACCATTACATATTTTGATGTGCTATATATTATTATTGCATATAGGCTTTTGGTGGAGACAGGTTGGTGTAGTCATAGGCATGGATGGACCATGTTTAAGAGGTATGATAGTTACTTCTTATTTATCAAAATTGACAAGTTTATTCTTCATGTTGGTGTCTTATTCTTATATTTTTTCAAGATTTTTAAAATGCACATTTTCAAATACAAGTGTCTGGGGTGACATACATATATGTGCATTCATGTGGTTGACTGCTTCCACTTTTTTTCCATTCCAAAGGCCTAATGGCCACAACATGAACATTGATATTGCCTTATGACTACTACCTTGGGCACTATTATTTATATACATACATTTTGACATAATATGTATGACATGTTTGATGCGTGGTCAAACATATTATTTAGACAGGAGATTTGAATACAAGTGTTTCATTTTTAGTTTGTGTTGTATACATAGTTTTTTGTTAATGTATAATTTAAGAAATGGTTTTGTGGTTAATTTGCATTTATTGATGTATTACACAATCATTCATGGTTCAATGATGGAATGTTTTTCCCATGTACTCATCACATATATTTTACATGTATGGTATGTGATGTTTTCAACTGTCGATCTATCATATTCACATGTATACCTTATTCTTATTTCATTCATTCATATGTTGGTGATAAAGTTCACATGTTTGCATGTCTCTATGTCTATATAAAATTAACCATGGTGGGAACGAATGTAATATAACATTTATATGCATGGCTTGTCTCTCTAACATTTTTTTATCTCATATCATGTGTTTATCTGTTTAAGCAATCGACACAACAAATGTCAATGTATATGGCCCATGGTTTGAGGTAGGTGAGGAAGGGCAAGAAGGAATGGGGAAATACTCCAATACATAAAAATGACCATGCCACAGGCAAAGATTTCATACTCCAATATAATGATTTCATTATTTTCATTTAATTTAAAAAACTCTTTGTGTGTAAGGAACCTATTCATAATTATAAAAAATTGGATGTTCTTAACTTTTGAATATTCTGATGGACCCTCATTTATGTTTAACTTTTTTTATATTTTCAATACTAAATATATTGAATTCTATCATTGAATTTCATGTGTATCATATTTTTTGTAGATAAAGTCCCAAATATAGAAGAGAATGTGGTTACCCAATTAACTAAGAACATGTAACAACTCATCTCAAGGATGAGATAATAGAATGCAATGGGCACATAAGAATATCTTGGTTTGCAACTATCACTAGTGGCTACAAAAAACAATCACTCGAGGGAAAACTAGTTTTTGATTGAGCTTCTTAATGATGCAAGGGCAACGGTTATCAAGTTGGAAATTGTGTTAGCTGACAAGACCAAAGAGGTCAAGAAGTTACAATGTTCACTTCTCACACTGAGGGATGAGATGATGGATGCTAAAATAAAATTTTTCAATCTACAAGCTGCCCATGCCTACATAAATTCACTCTATGATGCAAGGGTAGAGACTGTGTAGGCCATGCAAATGAAGCAGGAAGGAATAGTTTCCATATATGAGTAACAACTATATATTTTGAAGATAGAGTTTGATATATTATTTACACAAGCCAATGGGATGTATCCCAATAAACATGGTATTCCATCTATGAACAATGATAATTAGTTGTGTGCAATGAATCATGTGTCTGGTATTACATGATGTATGCTTATGACTTTGGATGGAAATTAATTAAAACACATGCTTATTCACATTTCAAAGATGTTATCAATGTTTATTTGCCACCAGTTATTTACTTTATCTTATGTATTTAAGTTGTTTATGAATAACTGTTTTCAAAAGTTGTTTAACTAAAAAAATACAAATTGACTTATGAAAATATGCTATGTCATCTTATTGATAAGCATATGGGCTATGTCATCATGTCTTTTAAAGTACCTCGAGTGGATTCCTAACATGTTTTTATATATTTTTCTAATCATGTGTCTTATTTTTTATTTTTAAATATAAACTAAGAAAAAATGAGTGGTAATTACATAGTTTATAGGAATTTTTGGAGCCATGACATTTTTATATTAATTGTAAACTTGCTTGATCCTATAACATATAGGTTGGATTATTTAGGAATGTTCATGAAAGATGGTATGCATGTACTAAATGCATAAATATGGTGTTTCTGTTCTAAATTCATGTAGGATTGGTTCTCATGAGACCTAATTATTTGGTTCTACAAAATTTTGGCTATTTGGAATAGTTTCTAAAGCAATTGAGTGCTTTGTTAAAATAAAGGGTAGCATTTTAGGATTTTCTTAAGCTATCGTGAAATAAACTACATATGTATAGTTAAGTTGTTTAGTACTTATATATATTATTTGTTACATCCATTATCTTCTTTGAAAATTGAATTAATATTCAAAGGCCTGAGTGTGTCTTGAATAGGTATCTGTGTCTCTCAGTTCAAAGATGAAAATCCTGGGCCATCTGATTCCACACAAAGAACTCTTACAATCTATTTGAGTTCAAGAAAAACTAAATAGTTTAGAATCAACAAAAATTATTCAAATGATGAAGGGGATGTTTATGAATCTATAGAAGTAGATATGATGTAGAGTTAAGGGGATAAGTCTTCATAAACATCAATATCTAGTTCTCAATCCAACTGGTTACACTCGATGGTTTACTCTTGTAAAAATTCACATTCATTGCTTCCTTTGCTCTTCAAGGTTTCATATCCTTCCATCATTCCTCTAGGTTCCAAGGATTAGTAGCCTTATTTTACATATACTTTTCCTTGTTAAATTTTATATACACTTCTTGGATTCATTAGATATCTATCATGTCACTAACATTCATGCCTAACTTAGTTCATAACACTGATCTCACTTTTCATGCAATTCTCTCACTAGCTCTTAGGTCTAAAGGTCCAGTCCTTATTTAGGTTTCCATAGATCAATCCTTATTTATAGATAGTTATATGTGCTCTAATCACACTTGAATAAACCCAATTTAACTATCAACTCACCCTTAATTACTTCTTTCCACATAGTTCACTCTCCATGGTTTCTCTAGGCTAGTAGCCCTGTTTTGGATGTTTCTCCTTTGTGTATCTATTATATAATATTTATTAGAGGTTTATGGTTTAATATTATCTCCCTCCATATAGATAAAAATTATTATGAATTTTAAAGACCTTGTTTACTCCTCACCATTTTCTTAGCCCTTTTCTCTACACAATTAGCCCTTCTAGGCCTAATTCTGCCTAGTTACAACTCAGTTGACCAAATATGTATAGAATGAGTCCATACAAGACAAAAATTTATGAAATCCTATTTTAAATATTATTTCATTTCAAATCACCAAGTTTCAATTTTTTTTAACAATGGAAACTCTCCAAATTGACTAAACCCTATTATATGGTTTCCTGGCTTGTATATAAACCCGAGAACAACAAAATTATCTTGAAAACGTTTTAAAGACTTTCATACCACTATGAATGGTATTTATTCCCTATATTACCCTAGTGAAACTCCTCCAACCTTTTAAAACCAAAATTCAATCCTATGTTCACACATTCTAACTCAATTTCCCTTGGACTGTGTAGATTACAATGGTTTCCAATAGGACTGTGTCTCTATTAGACAACCAACAACAATGTTTCAACCAAAGAGAGATTATAAAAAACTTAAAACCTCCATAGTGAACATACCAACACATTTTAAAATACAATAACTCTCTTATCATATGGATTCTCTCAAATATCAATCATTGTAGTCATGAAATAATAATGTAAGTATAGAAATAGGGCCTATATATTGTCAACTTCCATTTTGGGGTCTATTTATTTAAATAATTATCACTAAGATATTATCTTATAGTTATTCACATTAATAAATTTCTATCATAATGATATTACCTCTCTCCCAATGTATATCCATTCCAACATCTACCAAAATAGGGGTTATGGACTGTGTAATAGAGTTGATCCTTTTGTGAACTATGAATAGAAGCTCACTATCTCTCTTGTATTCAAATAAAAAATATTACCCTCTAAAGGAACCACAGATTCATTTCTGAATCATCATCTCATCAAATATTTGATTTATGTATTAAATCCCAAGGATTACCTCATTTTATGACTAAGACAATAGTCTATAGGGCCTTAAGGATCCAATGGTCCATTTTACTCTCAATTTCACTTTTTTACTTATATTATCACAACTCTTTAAAGGTTTGTAATTTATAAACCTATACAATGATGTTTACCACACTAAACTCCAAGTTTGATCTATAACCAAACATTCCAATATCTCCCTTTTAAGATTATAACCTACATCCCTTATTGGTTGTCTCCACTAATCATTCAACAACCTACAACTCCACATAAATATGAATAAATACATGGCCTCAAGGGAATTAAAGGTTAATTTACATTATTCAAAACAACTCAGTATAGTTCAAGAACATTTAATTATATTATTTTAGTAATTTTTTTACTTCTTTCAAGGTGATCTAATTAACTACTAAAGACAAAGTATAAGCAGGGTTTTTAAGATTACTTGGAGATAGAAATGGTTGGTTACACACCATGGATCAAGTTTGATTGTGAGAACTCCACTTTGGCTGGGGAGGAATGAATTGTAATACACCACACTTAAAAAAAATTGATTAATAGATAGATGGGTGGGCTACCTGGTTACAAACCAGTATGGAGAAGTGACATGCTTTCTCAAATGGTTGTTAGCCCACATTTAAACATTCAAGTTTATTTTAAACATGAAATTACAAAGATAGATATGGATATAAATAAATAATGCTGAAGATAATCAATTAATGAGAATATTTATATGATCAAAATATACATCCCAAAATTCATTAGCAATGTCTATGTATTCTTGAATTACGGCTAACAACTCATCAATATAGGTGAAATCATGTATTAAAATCACAAGACAAAGTCCTAGCTCAAAATCTATATCACTTTGATCTGAAAAGAGAGGTTGAAGGACTATGGAAAGATCAAATATGCTAAGTAAATCATGCACTAAACTAGGCAAGTTCATTTACATGAACAAAACAATATTTTAGAAAATAGATAGTATATTTATAGGATGTTTTAAAGATGTAATAGGGATCGGTGCCGATTCAAATGGATCAACATTGATATTCTAAATACTGTTAAATTTATAACATATAATAACACTTTGTATTTTTGATAAATTGATGAAAATAGAATATGAAAATAGATAGAAATAGAGACTAACATGTAGAACACAGTTTTGACATAGAAAATAAGATATTTAAAACCACTTAATTAAACAGACAAGAATCGATGTCGATTCAACATAATCAATGTTGATTCAAATGAATCAATATTGATTCTATGTAAGATAATTAAATACTAATTAGACTATAATAACAACTTAGAAAATTGATAAAATAAATAAAACTGAATGTCTATCAGACATAGAAGATGATAAATATGAGAAACCATACAAAAATGGATTTAAATACTAAACTTTTTGATATAAAATAAAACTTGATAAGATGAGAGAAGAAATTTCACAAAATCCTCTTGATGGTGCTTTAAATGGATATTCTTCAAGATAATAGTGCTTTCACAATATTTATATGTGAGCTATAGTGAGATTTCGATAGAGTTTTAAAGGCAAAAGCATAATAACCATCCTTTTGAGCAATGGAGGTCTATTATGTATTTATGGATCGATGTCGATCCTAATTGATCAGTGTTGATTACAGAGGATCGATGTGGATTTACCCAGAATAGGAGAAGTCGAATGAAAAGTTATTTTAGTGGGTTGGCATGGGGTAAAATAAGGTTAAAATGACTTCCAAAGTCATTCAAGTTGTTTTAACCATGGAACAAGGTTGGGTAAAAGGAGTAATAAGGACAAAAGGGAGGTTTTTTAGACTTTATGTGATTTTATGGTTTTAAGGATAAGGTAAAAAGGGGGTAATTAATATTTAACCATAGCAATTAATTTATTAACCTAGGTGGTAAATGGTAAAGTGATAGTAAATTGTAATTATAAAAATAATTACGCATGGGGGGACATTATGACACAATGCTATATAAATTTAATGCAAGGTGTATAAATTTAGCATCTACATTTTGCCCCTTTTGTAGAGTAATATACAATGGTGTGCCATGATATAAAAACTATAAAAAAGCCAAAATGCCCCAAGTTTTTGTGAGGAGGTATCCCCCCTCAAATTGGGTGATAGAAAGTGAAATGGAATGGATGACAGGTTTGAACAAGATGGAATGAAAAAAAAGAAAATAAACAAGATGGTATAGACAAAAATGGAAGATAACTAAAGGAGTCTAAAAATAGATGGTGAACAACGACAAAGGAAGGCCACGTTTACACAAAATGGAACAAAAAGTAATGTAAGCAAGAATGCTTAAAAGGCCATATGAAAAAGTGAAATGTCACAACTAAAACAAGTGTATAAGAGGCAAATCAAGAGCACAAGAGATATGAATAGTGAGCCAAAGCATTCAATGTGCATATGGTATGTGTGTACCTATAGGCATATGTACTCAAGAAAAAGACACCCTTGGGATCTTAAATGGGGTAAGGTTCCAAAAAAATAAGATTATACCAAAAGATATTAGGGAACTAACAAGGGGATAAAATTCACCAATATAAAGGGCAATAAGAGGGAGAAAAATGGGATAGCTATGACAAAAAGCAAGAAAATATGGGTCCAAAAACAAACTAAAAGTAGGAAAAACAATCCAAAATACAAACAATAATCAAACCAAGGAATTGACATCAATAAAAACTAATAGATGTCAATTTAAACCAATAGACATCGATCTATATGGATCGACATCGATCTCAATAATGGCTATAAATAGCCCACCAAAAAAAATAGGGCTCATTCAGCTATCAAGTGCATGAGAGTTTTATAAGAAAAAATTGATGGGTTGATGATTTGGGGACACATAAACGAGATGATAGAGGTTAGCCAGAGTGAATGACAATGATGATGATTACACTACAAGGTAGGTGACATGATTTTCTATGTATTTTATATTTTTAATGTTTTTGGCATTTGTAGCTTAAGGGAGGAGTTAGGAGAGGAAAATTAAGGAGAATAGGATAAGGGGAGGGTAGATTATAAATATAAAAGGGATGGGGAGAAAACTTAGCATTTTTCTAAGAGAGAACGACATCAATCCATACAAATCAACCATGATCCAAAATAGATCGATGTCGATCCCTACAGATCACCATTAATCCAAAAGGATCGATGTTGATTGATAAGGAGAGGGTAAAAAGGAAATGAAAAGGATAAATTAGTTAATAAAAGATTACTTATGACATGATTATGATTTATTTACTATGAGGGATATCGTCCCACCATTACTAGAGGAGCTATGGTAGTTACTAGATGATGAGGACTAGGCACACTTAAAGGAAGTGGGATTTGGAGGGATTTGATACTACCACCGCATCCATCAAGACATTGGCATGATAGTGGCACTATTGGAGTGGTGGGATTATACCACCAATACCTTTTGGATTTCTATAGGTGAGATGACCATTACGACTGAGGATATTTATAAAATCCCAAGGCTACATATCTAGGGAGCTCTAGTATACACTATGAAGGAGGTTGGACATGTGACAGTATTAGCATTAATATATGGGGAGGATGTTACATATATCATATTTATTGCTAGAGGGTTTTCATTTTAGCCCTTATTTGAATAGGCACCAATAGAGAGGCTATTGTTGACCATGTTCATGCTAGCTCTAACTTGTTATGTATTACCTAATTTTGGTGGAGGATGGTTACCATGGAGATTCTCTTCAGTTATAGTAGATATGCTTGAGCACATGACCATATTTTCTTGGGCACCCACATTACTAGGGTATACCTACAGGGAGTTATGGAGCTAGCATATCAGATATTGTCTAGGGCTTGATATTACATTCTTATTACACTACTAAGATTATGAGCACATTCAAGTGATTTTCCCTCTAGGACCATAGGGTTCGGGCTTATAGACAAGGCACATAGTGCAGGCTTCCTTTGATGGGATGATGACCTAGTGATACCATATCTAGATATGGTAGTGCATGATCTAACATATTATAGATAGATTTTTTAGAGCCTCCAGATTAAAGACATTATTTGGAGACCATATCGATGTTTTCTAGTATGGCTTGACATAGAAGTAGAGCTAAGGGATGCAACCTGAGAGAGATGGGTATATAAGTGATGGATGAACCACATGGAGTTATTTTATTTTGATAGGGTCTACCACTAGTTTGGCTTGCTACAGGATATACCACCAGCCCCATGCTTATATAGATGGGAGGATACATAGCTAGACTAGCCAACACCTAACACTACAGTCATCTTGATGGGAGTACTAGGGGAGCCAAAAAAATTGAATGTGGATGATGCAAGCTATATAGATGACTATGCCACTTGGTTTATGGGAGAGATGGAAAGATGATAGTAGAGAATAGTGAGGCCTTGACAGGAGGTGGTACAAGAGGCACCAACATAGGATGAGCATATAGATGAGGCACCAACATAGGATGCCCTAGATTAGGATGAGCCCATAGATGAGGCATCTATATAGGATGTCCCATGATAGGATGAGTAGGGGATATCACATGCCAAGCTATAGAGTTTATGGGATGATCTTGATAGGGTTATATAATAGTGAGATAAGGCCATTCAAGAGAGGGATAGCTATAGGGCTGAGCTAGAGTAGATGAGAGCTTCTATGACTGAGAGGATAACTCAATATACTATAGGTCTTATCTATACTCTCATAGATATAGTACCACCATAGAGATATAGGGATGCACTAGTTGAGCTATGATACTATGAGAGGATTATACAAGATCAGCTACCAGAGGTACCTTGATTTATAGCCTATGTGGCCAATCATAGTAGATCTTGAAGGACCCCAACTGACACTGTCAGTACAAGGAGAATTGTATGAGGGAGAGGATGAGATGATAGGGGAGATGATAGCTTTCATCTTATCAGGATAGATTTTACACAGTAGACATACACACCATACGGGCCACAAGCCCTTTATTACATTTGTACAAACTTTTGAGATATGTATAGACTTATGTTTATGTTTTATGGATGGATTATGATTTATATTTAGAGATTATTTGATTATTTAGATAGATGGATTATGATTAATAGTGTTTAGAGATTTATAGATTATTGAGATGGATGAATTATGATTAATAATGTTTAGAGATTTATGGATTATTGAGATGGATTATGTTTAAGTAATGAGATGCAAATTATGGTTTATGATTATGGATGTTGTGTTCTTATGGATTATGGATTTAGGGATTATTTTACATTATGATGGATAAATTCATCCCACATTGACTTGGACCAGAACCAAAAGGAGGACCTCACATCTACGTGCATGTACATCCTTAATGTAAAGGATAATAAACATCGACACAACCTGGAGTGATCAGAGATAATATTATTGGGATTAGATGATTTTTATGGGATAAGGGATGGATAATAATGTCACCCATATTTCAAGAGTTAGGAGTTTCTCTTTTGAGAATCATTTTATGCTAGCAAGTAGAGTAATCAATATGGGAAGTCTACTATTAAAAACTTGATGGAGATGGGAAACTTTCTTGGGATTTTGATTTTGACAAAATGGATTCCTTTTTTTTGATTTTAGGTCTTTTGAAAATGGCATAATTTTAAAAACTGATTAATGTGGGAAGTTTTCTATTTAGTAGCCATCCTTTGAGGGAGTGGTCTACATTTTTATATTTTTACATCGCTATCCTTCGAGGGATCGGTCTATTTATTTTGCCCTTTTAATTTGGATTTTGATACTTGATTTTGTTTTAATAATAATAGTGGCATAAAAATATCCTTTTAAGATAATTTCCATGATTCCATTATATGAAATGATTATGCTATCTTGGAAAATAAGGGTGTATAAGAGATAAGGGAAATAATGATTTGGGGTTTTTCCCAATATAGGAAAAACTTATCCAAGAGAAAATGCTATGAATAGAGCCAGGGTATTTATATTTAAGGCAAGGATTACAACAACTATCAAGTAACCACATAAATCTCATGTCATTATTAGGTATAAAGGGAGATGATAAAACTGACCACTTCAGATGATCCAATATTTAATAACTATAGAAAGGATAAAAATGCAAGGTATTAAGAGGTTCAAGTTTTGGTTTACCATCAAGAGAGGCTAAATTATATGCCCCAAACCCATATTTATGAATTATGATGTATGGTCCAAGCCAATTAGGAGCAAACTTACCCCTCTTATTTTTTTTCTATATTAGTGACATGTTGATTTTATTTAAGCATAAGATCTTTGATAGTAAATTCATGCTCTCTTACATGTTGATTATATGCTCATTTTAATCATTCTTGATATATACGAAGGTGGTCAAGGGCTATTTCTCAATGTTCATCTAAGAAATCAAGCTGGGATAAATGCTCTTGATGAAAATCTTCATCAGAAACTATGTCTTGAATAGATACTCGAAGGGAGGGAATCTAGACTTCCAAAAGAAGTACCGCTTTTGGACTATAGACTAGAGAAAAAGGAAAAGCACATGTAGGGGTTTGAATACTAGTTCAATATTCCCATAAGGAGAAAGGGACATGAAGATACCAATCTTTACCAGCTTTGTTAATGACTTTAGTTAAGATTTTGAATAAGGGTTTATTAGATGCTTTGGCTTGACCATTGGCTTGAGGATAGTAAGGTGAGGAAAAACTTAATTTGATTTTAAATGAGTCGCATAATGCTTGGACTTTCTTATTTTTAAAATATTTACCATTTTCTATTATAATTTTATAAGGAATCCCAAAATGACAAATAATGTGATTATGGATAAATTCCACAATATTTTCTACCTTGGTCAAGATAAGTGGCATAGCTTCCACCCACATAGTGAATTACTATATGGTGGTGATAATAAAGCCATGACACTGTGAGGATTTAGGATTAATTTTCCCAATGATATTGAGCCCCCACTAGGAAAATGTCCAAAAGTCTCCTGCTGCCTACAAGGCTTTACTAGGGACATGTGATAAGTTTGTATGTTACTGACATTTTGCACACCTATTAACATAGGCACAAAAATCTTGATTCAAAGTAGGCCAATAATAACCTAGGCATAAGATTTTCTTGGCAATTGCATGTCTATTAAAATGTCCACCACACAAGCCATCATGGACCTCCTAGATAGCTAAGGTAGCTTCACACTTTTGGAGATAATGAAGGATAATACTATCGAAACCATGCTTATAAATAATTCCCCCTAGAATGACATAATGGGTAGCCTTCTACTGGAAGATGCACTTATCACCCTTGGATAGATGAGGGGGAGATAATCCCATAGATAGATAATTAAATATTTGTACATACCAGGCTCCCCAAGATTTTCCTTGAAATTATGGATGGATGGGAGATCTTTCCTTATATAAGAGGGCTGATTAAGGTGATAGGTGAGAAAAAATAACCTAGACTCCTAAGGTGAAGCCGAGATAAAAGAAGAAAGAGAGGGCATAATATCTGCAAAATTGTTAGTAGACCTAGGAGTAGCTTGAATAGCATAACATTTGAATGCAAATAAAATTTGATCAACCAAATTCTTATATCTTTAGAGGACATCATTCTTACATTGATAAAGATCGATGATTTGATTGATCACCAACTAAGAATCCCCATAGATGTCAAGGGATATGACTTCTAGTGCAAGATCAGTTTAGAGTCTTATAATCAATGCTTCATACTTAACCATGTTATTGGTGTAATCAAAGTATAGTTTAAAAGACAAAGGTAGGGGATATCGTGAGGAGGGATTAGTAAAATCCTTGCATTGCTTCTTGTGCTCACACTTAGACCCATCTAAGAATAAAGTCATTTGATATTCTAGGATGGACTAGGATGTGGATACGATAGACTCATTAGGGAATTCACAATTAATGGGTTGATTATTACTAAGAGGTGCTTTAGCTAATTGATTATCAATGATTTGACCTTTGATAGACTTCTAATGGAGAAAATCTAGATCAAATTTTGCTAACAACATGAACCATCTAGCCATTCACTAATTTTGATATGGTTTAGAATGCATGAACTTAAGGGGATTGGTAGTGGTAATGACATATGTCTTATGGTTGAGGAGATAATGATGGAGCTTAGAATATACTAGAACCAATGCCAAGCATAATTTTTTAGTATGTGAGTAACGTGTCTCATATTCTATGAGAGTATGACTTATATAATAAACACCCTGCTCTTTGTGATGTTCATCTCGATGAGCAAGCATAACACCTAGAGCATGGTTTTTAGTTGAGAAATAAAGGAAGAAAGGTTGCCTTTCTTTAGTGGAAGTAAGGACATGAGGTGATAAAAGATAGTCTTTAAGTACATTAAAGGCTTCTTGAAAATTAGAATCCCATACAAAGTGACTACCCTTATTTAACAAATGGTGGAAGGCTTGACTATGGTTAAAAATTTGGGAAATAAAATGATAAATAGACTAGAGCTTACCATACAAACTATGAAGCTACCTAAGATTGGAAGGAGGCATTTCTAGAATAGCCTTGATTTTAGTGGGATCCAATTCTATTCCATGAATGGAAATAATGAAACCCAAAAGTTTACCCATCAAGACACAAAAAATGTACTTTTTAGGATTTAGACACACATGATAATGAAGCAAAATATCAAAAATGACCTTCAGGACAGATAGGTGATCTTTACAAAATTTAGTTTTTCCAAGGAGATCATCTACATAGTCTTCAACAATTTTATGGATCATGTTATGAAATATATAATTCATGGTCCATTGATAAGTGTCTCCTATGTTCTTAAGGCCAAAGGGAATAACATGATAGTATAAGGTTCCCCAAGGAGTAATAAATACCATTTTATGTTGATCTTTTAGTACAATAAGTATTTGATTATAACCAGAGAAACCATCCATAAGGGACAACATTTCATGGCCAAATGTTAAGTCCATAAACTAATCTATATTAGGAAGGGTAAAATCATCTTTTAGACAAGAAATATTTAAGTCATGAAAGTCAATACAAATGTGAAGTCCCCCTATGGGTTTAGTGATCGAAACAATGTTGGACATCCACTAAGGATAATCAATGGATTGAATGAAGTTAATGGATAAAAAGCATTGGAAATCTTCATTCACAAGGAGTGAGATGTGAGGATGCATCTTTCAAAGATTTTTCTTTACCAGCTTAACATCAGGAAAAGTTATGATGTTATGGATAATTATCGAGGGATCAATGCTAGGCATATCACTATGAGACTAGGCAAAGGCTTTACTATGATCTGATAAGAAAGTAGTAAAATATTGAATTTATTATAGATCTAAGGATTTTATAATTTTTATAATCTTTGGGACTTCATGGGACCCAATATTAATATTAGCAGTAGCTTTATTTAACAACCTAGACATTTCAGATGGAAAAGAATTACGTAAATAAGAGTTTTTAGCACCTAGATGGGTCAAGATTGACTCATCATCTTGACACTAAAAAAAAGGGATGGTTGGTGTATCAGATATTATTAATTGAGGATATACTATGGGAATGGTTTAGATTTCACCATCACGGTGGAAGCTGAGAGGTTTTAAGTAGATAAAATTGACTTTAAAAAAAAGTTAGATGGAATGGATACGGTGTCACTAGTTGAGGAAGAGGTATCAGATGAGGAAGATGGATCTTTTTCTTCCAAAGATGGTATAAGAATGGGTTTGAGGATAGACTTAGAATTCTTCTTAAAACCTAATCCATGATTTTCATATAGATTTATAAAGTATCCTAATGCGATATCATGAGGATCATGCTCATACTTACCCATGCTAAAACCTTTCTAGGTGCAGCAATGAAGATAGGTTTGAAAAAACTAAGGGTTGATAAGTGTTGTCCCCAAAAAATATCACTCATTTTTGGGATAACATTTGAATTATTTTGGTCCTACAGACCAAAATTGTCTCTTCCCTTTTTCAAAGTTTATCTTGGGCATTCAATTTCCTCATTTTTCAAGCTTCTCAGAAATCTACGAACTCTGCAGGCTTAAATTTATGGACTCTACAGGCTTGAATCTATGGACTCTGTAGGCTTAAATCTACGGACTTTGTAGGCTTAAATCTATGGACTCTCTCAAGGTTAGAGAAAACTATGGACTTGGTTTCTACGGACTCTGCAGTGTTTTGGTTCAAACAAAAATCTCCATCAGCAAGTATCAGTAATAGGTTCAACATTTGGTTCATCCTTTGGTTAAACATCAAATGGTTCAAAGGTGGGTTTAATCAAGCAGTTTAATGCTTTATTTCACTCATTTGGTTCATCCACTTTGTTTCAACGCTTTGATTCATCCTTTGGTTCAATCAAATGGTTCATCAATCAGTTCAAGGCTTTGTTTGAACCTTTGAACCAAAGCTTGGTTCAACGGTTGGTTCAACATCTTTTGGTTCAAAGGTGGGTTCAAAAACATGGTTTAAAGGCTTCGTTTGAACTATTGAACCAAAACTTGGTTCAACATTTGGTTCAAACAAATGGTTCAAAGCTTGGTTCAATGAAGTAGTTCAACAATTGGTTCATCGTCTTGGTTTAAGGCTTTGCTTCATTCGCTTGGTTCAAAGACTTGGTTTAATCAAAAGGTTCATCAGCTTGAACCATTTTTCTTCATTAGCTTGGTTTAACATTTGGTTCAACCAAGCGGTTTAATGCCTTGGTTCAACAGAGTGGTTCAATAGTTTGTTTCAAAGGAGCGATCCAATGTAAAAGTTTAAAGATCCTCTCGAAGGACAAGTGCCCTTGCGAAGGGAACTTGGTTTAAAAAAACACCCTTTGAAAGGGTCATATTTAAAGAAGTCCAAAAAGGTAAATTCATTCAAAAATTTTGTTTAAGGTAGACAATCATAATTCTTTCAGACTTTTGTCTAAAGGAATTCCTTTGAACAAAAAGTCTGAAAGAATTCAAGAAGCAACTGCGGGCAAAAAACTTGAAGAACTAACCAAGACAAAAGTGATAAGAACATTTTCCACAGACTTTTATTCATGGGAAATTTCCATGGAATTTTTGTCTGTGAGAATTTATCTAGGAAAAATGTCCACAGGAAACACGTGAAAGGCTGTTGAAGGACCCCGAAGGGCAGGTGCCCTTGTGGGGGACTCCCGGCTGCTGAATAGAAGGACACTTCCTCAAAGCCGAAGGGTCACCTTCCCTTTGGGAAGATGTAAAACAAGAAGCCTGAAGGCCATTCAAAGATCATTTCTTAAGGCTTGAAAGGGTAGTTTCTTTATAGAAAAGTGCCAAATAGAAAATCCAAAGAAGGACCAAGGGGTGACCTGCCTGAAGACGTCAAATTCAACACAGTGAACTAGCCATTGAAAACATAGTGATGGGCACGCGAATATCAATTTTAAAGCTCATAAAATAGGTGTTGATCCTTTGAATCTATAGACCCAAATGCATTCATAGACTTCAAGGCCAAGACTAGCAGAAAGTGAAGAAGGAATAGAACAACAAATTGAATCTAGGACCCGATTCAATTAACTAGAAAAGGAGGAACGATGAAGGTAGGATCAGATCGCTAGGTGGACATTGAAAGTTGTAAACTTTCAATAGCATGACTTGTTTTTCTACATTGATAAAATTAAATGGGTAAATGCCCCTAAGTTCTAGCCTATCTTCTTAACAGATTCCAATGCAACATGATGTGTTACTATTCTCGAGTCCTTCTTGAAGAGGCTATATAAAGGACTCTCTTCTATTATAAATATATCTCTTTTTTGATAATCAAAAAGAAACTCTGCCCAAATTGAAAGGCACTTTTGAGACTTTGAGCTCAGTTTGTTGATCATATTTTGTTACTAAAATAACAAAGCAAGTGATTTTTTAGACTTTATGCTGTGATATATTTGTTGTTGAGGAAACTATTCTTATGTCTTTTTCCTTGATATATTCTCTATTTTTTTAATTCAACAAGCATAATTAGTAAAATCAGTCAGGAAGGTGCCCTGAAGAGTCAACTATGGAGAGACTTTGTGCCCCCATAATTGCTTTTCAGTGTGTTTTCTTTTATTTTTGTGTAAAGGACTATGGGAAGACTTTGTGCCCTCATTGTCTGGCGTATCTTACTCTTAAACAATTCAGGTGGAGACTTTGTCCTGCATCTCAATTTGTTGGTTATTACATTTTGATGTTACTACCTGGAGTATTCTTGTGGCTTACTGAATAGTACTTCTGAAAGAAGAGGAGTGCTTTCTATCATTTTCCTTGAGTTTTTCCTTTGATCCACACACATCATCTCTGAAGAAAGAGAGATGGATGATTTGTCCTACCCTTGAGTATTATTTTTTGTTTATATATATATATATATATATCATACATATAGGGAACCTCCCCTTGATGAGAGGAGAGATTAGTGTCCTTCTGATGTGGTAAACCTACACATTTGGATGACTATTTTTCCTACTTTGGCTGATCAAACCTATTTTATTTATCAGTACATTGAGCGACAAAATACTCAACCAACAATTTTTGGTGACTCCACTGGAGATACATACCCATTATCCATTTATAATCTATCCATTCACCTCCATACCAATCAGGAAAGAATGAATAGTTTAAAGCCTCAAGCTTTAACTAAAGTAAGGTCAATTCTTTTCCATTTTTGTTTCATAATCTGGCAGATTCAGGGTATACACAAAGCCAAAGGGCTAAAGGTATCATTGACCCTGTATTCGAGTTGGTATAGCAAAGTGATTTTGATCTATTTCCTTCACCATCTTGTCTCCAACGAACCAAGAGCTTTCCTCCCACTAAAGTCAGATCTCCATTACCAGATGAAGTATCTACTTCTGCTATTGATAAAGCTTTGCCTATAATTACCCCTCTGAGATTTGTTATCCCTCCTTTTCATAATCCTACAATGGCATTTCAAGGCCCTTGGGGTAATGATTTTGGTCCTCTCAATCTTACTCCACCTCTACATGAGCTTCCATGTAGTTCAAAGAAGAACTTACCCAAATTCTATGGTGATGGGAAAGTTCACCCTGATGAGCACATTGTAGCTTTCAGCATAGATTATGGAGTAATCAGAGTAGAATTTGAAGATCTAGTAGTCAGGGTTTTGTAGAAACATTATAAGGTGCTGCTACAAATTGGTTTTATCATCTACAAGCTCGATCAGTGACTAATTGGAATACTCTCAAAGCTAAGTTTGAAGCCAGATTCAAACCTGTAGAAGATGCACATACACTTTTGGCTCAACTTACACAGATAAAGAAAGAGCCTCATGAGCCTATGAGAGACTTCATAGCCAAATTTGACAAATTGAGAAATAGAATCCCTATAATTTCTCGACCTACAACTGAGAATCTCAAATGCTTTTTCATTAATTCTCAATTACCAGAAGTTAGTTTTCTCTTGAGATGTGTTGGTCAAATAGATCTTGTTGTAGCTCAACTTTTGGCCACTGAAGTAGAAGATGATCTCATCTTAGCAGGGAAGATAGGAAGAGATCTAAATATAAATAGAGCTTCATCATCTTCTAAATATGCATCTACAGGTACCACAGATCTAATGGTGTAGAAATTGGCAAATGAGTTGCTTGCTCTCAAAAATCAAATGGCTCAAGGAATGTCTTCTGCTCCTTCATATAGGACATTCCCAAATCAGTCATATCAAGGAAATACTATTAGAAATTAAGGGCAATAGAATCACCTTCCTTCCCCACAAGGGAAACTTGTCTTGGAAGCTCCTCCAACTAATTCAACAATGGGATATCTTGAAGCAGAATTAGAATTCTCTTTCTAGCCTAAATTAAATTAAGAGAATGGTGCTGATATCCTGAAGATAATCAAGAAAAATCAGCTGGTGACTCTCACATTAGTTTCCTGAACTACCAGGATGAACCCAGAAGCAAAGGAGATGCTTTTGATGGATCATATGCAGTGTTTACCAGGTCTAAAAACTAATTAGTCTAGCAGGCTAATAAAGAGAAGATAGAAGAGCAACCGCAGCCAGCAGTCACGATTTCTAAATGTGGAACCATTCTACCTTTTCAGTCAAAGGATCTAAAAAATAACTCAAAAATCAAATACATCAATTTTGCCTTCCCCTTCTAATTCAAATTTGCAAACTAACACACCTCCCATCCTTCATAAAACTCAAAAATTTAAAGTACCTTTCTCTGTACCTAGCTCGATTTAGCCATTTGACATAATTTATCATGTTAAAAAGACAAAAATACAAATGTTTGAGTTTGAATATTTGTAGTCCAATCCTGATCAATTAAATAAATTGGTCCAATATGTTAAGAACCAAACCATCCCTGTAGGACAAAAATCCAAAAAGATAACTCTTGATTCTCTAAATAACATGCCTATTCCAAATAATCTGGTCATTACTCTCCTAGCTGCTCCTAGAAAAATAGAACCTTTCTATGTTTCCCTGTTAATTAATTACCACAAGCTGAGTAACTATATTATAGACTCATGCGCATCTGATAATGTTATGCCTGCTAAAGTAGCTAAGTCTCTTGGTCTCACACTAACCAAGACATTTGGGAGATGTTTCTCCATAGAGAACAAGCGAGTACCATTGTTGGGGCAAATCAAAGATGCCTAATTTGCATTTGCAGCCTTTCTAGACAAGAGAATCAAGA
Source organism: Torreya grandis (assembly GCA_037957365.1). NCBI lineage: Eukaryota > Viridiplantae > Streptophyta > Pinopsida > Cupressales > Taxaceae > Torreya > Torreya grandis. The sequence continues at coordinate 1,784,970 of JARHVA010000316.1, forward strand.
TGATTGTCTTGGTGGCTGATGTCCGAGTATCCTATGGCATTTTACTTGGATGAAATTTCTACAAGGACATGGGAGGAGAACTAAGCATGGATCTATCTAAGGTAAGGATCCTTATCCAAGGCATAATGAAGAGGTTACTCCCTGAAAAAAAATCAAAATATGTGGTCACCTAGACATTAGCCGCTGAAGCTCAATTTTTTTTTGAATTCGTAGGTATGGGAAACTATTTTCTATCTGTAGATGAAGTGCATGAAACACCTATTATAATTCTTGAAAGTATCAACTCAAAAATTAGTTTAACAAGAATAGTAGAAAGACTAGTAAGCTGCAGTACAAATCAAGAAGGATCCTCCATCTCTGATGAAGGAAAGTCTAAAGAAAAATTAGTATTAGATGAGATATGGACTTTGGAATTTGATGGTAGCTATTCCTCTACCGGTTTAGGAGCTGGAATTTTTTTGATATCTCCTCAAGGAGATATGTTTCCTTCATCTTACAAACTACAATTTAGAAACACTAACAATACAAATGAATACGAATCTCTATTGCTTGGCATGAAGGCTGCTCAAGACAAAGGCATCAAATTTCTTCATCCCAAAGGGATGTTGAATTAGTGGTTTGTCAAGTGAGGAACTTATACCAAACCAAGAATGAAAGATTACACCACTATCGTAACTTGGTTTGGGACCAAATTGAGAGCTTTTATGCTTTCAACATTTTTGCTATACTCAGAGAGTCTAATGACAGAGCTGATGAACTTACTATTTTAAGAACTCTCTTAGTTCCTCATTCAGATTTCAAAGAAGTTAGATATACTATTGAGCTGGTCTATAAACCAAGTGTTCCTGACAATGTTGATCATTAGCAAGTATTCAATGATGATCATCAAATCATTGCCTTCTTAGAATGAAAAGATAATTTTGAACAACTACATTTTGAAGGCAGTGAATCTTAGAATAATGGATCTATCTCAAAAACCAGTTCAGATATTAATGAAGAATTTTTATAGCTGAAAGGAAATAAAATTCCCAAAGGCCTGGTTTCTCGCTATTTGACAAGCATGATAGATTCATCAAACAACAACAAACAGACTCGAATTTCTCTCAGAGATTTGATCAAGTGAATCTGACCACTGAAGAAAATCCCAAGATGGTCAATATTGGTAAGTGTTGCACCCTTGAATAAAGATTCATGTTCACCTCTTTACTCTATCAATACATGGATGTCTAAGCATATTCTTACGAAGACCTGAAGTCTCTTAGACCAGATGAAATCCACCATGACATTTCTCTCAAGGCTGACTCAACGCCCTACAAGCAAAAATCTAGACAGTATAATCCAAAAATATCAGGTACTATTTTATCTGAGATACAAAAAATGTTAAATTCTAGAATCATCTTCCCAATCCATCATTCTACATGGATTGCAAAAATAGTGCTTGTAAGGAAGAAGAATGGCAAAATTTGCATTTGTGTAGATTTTAGAAATCTGAATCAAGCATCTTTGAAGGATAATTATTCTTTGCCAATTATGGATCAAGTGCTTCAAATAGTGATAGGTTCAGAGATGTTATCAATGCTAGATGGATTCTCAAGTTATAATCATGTTGATGTTGGTAAAGCAGGCCAACACAAGATGGCATTCACCACACCTTGGGGTACATTTGCATATAGAAGAATGCCTTTTGGTTTAATAAATGCTAGTGCTACCTTTCAGAGAGCTATGGATCTAGCTTTCAAAGATGCGATTGGTAAATTCATAGTGGTATACCTTGATGACTTGACTATCTTTTCAAAGCATTGATCTGATCATGTACACCACTTACAACAAGTGCTAGAGCACTACTGCCAGAATGGTATTTCCTTAAATCCTAAAAAGTTTAGTTTTGGAGTAACAAAGGGGAAAATCCTTGGACACATTATATCCAAAGAAAGCATAAAGATTGACTCAGACAGAGTCAAGTCTATTCAAGAACTTAATTTTCTTACAAGCAAGAAAGTTGTTCATTATTTCTTCGAAAAGGTGAATTTCTTACGGAGATTCATCCCCAAATTTGCTGAGAAAACTAGACACATTGTGAACATGATGAAAGGGAAGACCATCTTCAGCTAGACTAAAGAAGGCAAAACAATATTTTAGAATATCAAAATTTCCATTGCTTACGCCCCTACCTTGGTTTGCCTAGATTACAACAAAGATTTCATCATATACAGCTATGCATCTGAACACACTCTTTCAGCAATTCTTGTTTAACAAGACAAGGAAGGTATTGAATCTCCTATCTCTTTCATGATTTTCCCTCTCAAAACCCATGAGATGAAGTATTCAAATATAGAGAAGCATTCTTATGCCTTAGTGAAAGTAGTCAAACATTTTTGCTTCTATATTATGAATTCACATACTACTACCCTAGTGCCTAACACTACAGTCAAGTCTATATTAAATCAATAGGAGTTTGGCATGAAAAGAGGTAATTAGATTACAAAGATCTAAGAGTTTGATCTAGATATCAAGCCAACAAAGCTGGTCAGGGGTAAAGGCTTATGCTAATTAATCACTGACAATACACCAGAAGACACACAACATGAAGAAACTGAAGTGGAAAAGACACCAATAGTCCTTTTTGTCTCCACTACCAATGAGTGGTATTTAGGTATTGCTCATTTCCTTACCTATGGTGAATGTCCTACTCATTTGTCTTACAAAGAAAAGAGGACTATCAAGCTGAAAGCTGTCAATTTTGTCTTTTGGGACAATAGCTTGTATAAGAGAAGCATAGATGGAGTATTCCTTCGTTGTGTAGACAAAGAGAAATAAAGCTAGCTTTTGAAATATTTTCACAATTTGGCCTATGGAGGACATTTTTTTGCTTTTGTGACTAATCACAAGATTCTGTGAGCTAGGTATTAATGGCCAACTCTTTTCCAAGATGCACATAAGTGGGTGAGGAAATGTGAACTTTGTTAACAATTTATTGGAAGACCCAAGTTAGTTGCTATGCCTCTCAAGCCAGTGATCATAGAAGAACCTTTCTAGCAATGGGGACTTGATTTTATTAAGACTATAAACCCATCTTTAAGTGCTAGACATGATTATGTCCTTACAGCAACTGACTATTTCACCAAGTGGGTAGAAGCAATCCCAACTAAGCATGCTACTTCAGAAGTTGTATGCAACTTCCTCAAAGAGAATATCATTTCCAAGTTTGAAATTCTAATAAAAATTATTATGAATAATGCAACTTGTTTCACCTCTCAGGAGATTACACAATTCTATTTCCATTATGGAATTATACTCTCTCACTCTTTTGATTATTTTCCACAAGGGAATGGACAAGCTGAATTCAGCAATAAGAACCTGGTAACTGTTATCAAGAAGCTAACAGATGACAATCAAAGGACATGGCATAAAGCATTGGTTGATGCTTTGTGGGTAGATAGAATCACACCAAAGAGGGAAATTGGTATATCTCCTTTTCAACTTCTTTATCGTATCAATGCTGAGATACCAATCACCTTAGAATTGCCAGCCTTAAAATTGGCAAAGGCAATTGAGGATCAGACATATGAAAGCTCTCTTGATAAAAGAATCATGTGCCTGACTGAGTTAGAGGAATAGAGAACCATGGTGGTGGACATAATTACTGCTCATCAAATTCTGGTAAAGAAACTCTTTGACTAGAAGGCTAAAAATAATGATTTCCAAATCGGGGATCAAGTCCTGTTGTGGGACAAAAGGAGAGAACCAAAAGGGATGCATGGAAAGTTTGAATCCTTTTGGAGAGGCCCATTTATAATTCATCAACACATTGGTGAAAATATATTCCTATTGAAATATAAAAATGGCACACTCTTTTCTCTGCCTCACAATGGGCAACATCTGAAACACTTCAACTCTTGAAGTATCAGATCATTGCATCTGTATATATGTATATTTGTACAAGTTTTTAATTCTATTTTGTTATATTTGTTTCTATTTTTGATGCCTTTCATTTTTGGGTAGCATGACTCTATAACCCAATGGTACACATGAAGACATTGGAGATTTTCAATTATTTTTGCAATTGATAGAACTTCCCCAATTGGAGCCAACTGCTGTCCCCTAAAAATATCACTCATTTTTGGGACAACATTTGAACTATTTTGGTCATATAGACCAAAATTGTCTCTTCCCTTTTTCAAAATTTGTCTTATAAATTCAAATTCCTCATTTTTTAAGCTTCTCAAAAATCTATAGACTCTATAGGATTAAATCTATGGACTCTGCAGGCTTGAATCTACAGACTCTACAGGCTTAAATCTATGGACTCGATAGGCTTAAATATACGGACTTAGCAAGAAGATAAATCTATGGACTCTACAAGTCAAGTTCAATGGGCTTCACAAGTTGAAATCTATGGACTCTCTCAAGGTTAGAGAAAACTATGGACTTGGTTTCTATGGACTTTGCAGTGTTTTGGTTCAAACAAAAATCTCCATTGACAAGCATCAACAACAGGTTCAACATTTGGTTCATCCTTTGGTTCAATTTCAAATGGTTCAAAGGTGGGTTCAATCAAGTGGTTCAATGCTTTATTTCACTCATTTAGTTCATCTGCTTTATTTCAATGCTTTGATTCATCCTTTGGTTCAATTAAATGGTTCGTCAATCAGTTCAAGGCTTTGTTTGAACCTTTGAACCAATACTTGGTTCAATGTCTTTTGGTTCAAAGGAAAGTTCAAACACATGGTTTAAAGGCTTCATTTGAACCATTGAACCAAAACTTGGTTCAACATTTGGTTTAAACAAATGGTTCAAAGCTTGGTTCAACTAATTGGTTCAATGAAGTAGTTCAACAGTTGGTTCGTCGGCTTGGTTCAAGGCTTTGCTTCATTCACTTGGTTCAAAGACTTGGTTCAATCAAAAGGTTCATTAGCTTGAACCATTTTGGTTCATCGGCTTAGTTTAACATTTGGTTCAACCAAGTGGTTTAATGCCTTGGTTCAACAGAGTGGTTCAATAGTTTATTTCAAAGGAGCGATCCAATATAAAAGTTCAAAGAGCCTCCTGAAGGACAAGTGCCCTTGCGGAGGGCACTTGGTCAATAAAAACACCCTTCGAAAGGGTCATTTTCAAAGAAGGCTAAAGAGGTAAATTCCTTCAAAATATTTGTTTAAGGTAGATAGTCATAATTTTTTTAGACTTTTGTTCGAAGGAATTCCTTCAGACAAAAAGTCTGAAAGAATTCAAGAAGCAGCTGCGGGCAAAAATCCTAAAGAACTAATGAAGACCAAAGTCATAAGAATATTTTTTGCAGACTTTTGTCCATGAGAAATTTCTGTGTACTTTTTGTCTTTGGGAATTTGTCTGGGGAAAATGTCCACAGGAAACCCGTGAAAGGCTATCGAAGGACCCCGAAGGGTAGGTGCCCTTGCAGGGGACTCCTGCTGCCGAATAGAAGGACACTTCCCCGAAGCTGAAGGGTCACCTTCCCTTTGGGAAGATGTAAAACAAGAAGCCTGAAGGCCATTTAAAGATCATTTCTTAAGGCTCAAAAGGGCAGTTTCTTTCCAAAAAAGTGCCAAACAGAAAAGCTGAAGAAGGACCAAGGGGTGACGCACCCAAAGATGTCAAATTCAACACAGCGAACTAGCCATTGAAAACATAGTGACAGGTGCATGAATGTTAATTTTAATTCTCATAAAATAGGCATTGATCCTTTGAATCTACAGACCCAAATGCATTCATAGACTTCAAGGCCAAGACCAGTAGAAAGCGAAGAAGGAACATAACAACAAAGTGAATCCAGGACTCGATTCAATTAACCAAAAAAGGAGGAATGATGAAGGTAGGATCAGATCGCCAGGTGGACATTAAAATTTGCAAACTTTCAATAGCGTGACTTATTTTTCTACATTGATAAAATCAAATGGGTAAATACCCCTAAGTTCTATCCTGTCTTCTTAACAGATTCCAATACAACATGATGTGTTACTATTCTCAAGTCCTTGAAGAGGCTATATAAAGGACTCTTCTATTGTAAATATATCTCTTTTTTGACAATCAAAATGAAACTCTACCCAAATTGAAAGGCACTTTTGAGACTTTGAGCTTAGTTTGTTGATCATATTTTGTTACTAGAATAAGAAAGCAAGTGATTTTTCAAACTTTGTGCTGTGATATCTTTGTTGTTGAGGAAACTATTCTTATGTCTTTTTCCTTGATATATTCTCTGTTCTTTTAATTCAACAAGCAAGATTAGTAAAATTAGTTAGGAAGGTGTCCTGAAGAGTCAACTATGGAGAGACTTTATGCCCCCATAATTGAATTTTAGTGTGTTTTCTTTTATTTCTATGTAAAGGACTTTGGAAAGACTTTGTGCCCTCATTGTCCTTCATATCTTACTCTTGAACAATTTAGGTATAGACTTTGTGCTACATCTCGATTTGCTGGTTATTACATTTTGCTATTACTACCTGGAGTATTCTTATGGCTTGCTGAATAGTACTTCTGAAAGAAGAGGATTGCTTTCTATCATTTTCCTTGAGTTTCTCCTTTGATCCGCACACATCATCTCTAAAGAAAGAGAGATGGATGATTTATCCTACCCTTGATTATTATTTTATATATATATATATATATATATATAGGGAACCTCCCCTTGATGAGAAGAGAGATCAGTGTCCTTTTGATGTGGTAAACCTACACATTTGGATGACTAATCTTCCTACTTTCACTGATTAAACCTATTTTGTTTATCAGTATGTTGATTGACAAAATATTCAACCAACAATAAGAAAAGAGAAATTAGATGTAAACAGTTTCACATAAACATTCTCATCATGATTTGAGATAGCTTTATCGATCCCACCATATGTTAAGTAAGTGTGCAAGAAAGGTGGTCTAAAAGGAATGGTCTCACCTAGATTGGGTGAATACTGGGGTTGCTTATCAGGATGACCATATTATTTAGGAGTGGGTAAAGTATTAATATTTAATAAAGGATATTATCCTATCAAAACTTGTTGCATCATAGAGTCAATAAACTCCAGAGGAGGTAATTTCAAAGTAGGGATAGTCATGTTAGTCGAGGTTGAATGGAAGATGGAGATGGAATTATGTTAGGTGAGGGTATTATGATGTCATTTTGAAAAAATTCAAAGTTTCATGACTTAAAGGGGTGAGGATCAGTAGGGATGATGTGTATTTGACCTTCATGTTCATATTTAAGGCATTGATAAATGGTGGAAGGTATGCATCACATTACATGAATCCATGAACATCCTAATAGAATGCTGTATTAAAAGGTCCCTTATATAACATAAAAGAGCTCATGAATGGTATGAGGACCCACACAAATGGGGAGGATGACTGTTCCTACCATGGGTGCTACCATATCATTAAATGCATGAAGGATTGTTGCAGATTGGAAGACAATGGTTTTTAGAAATTATAATTATTGGAAAGCATGCGAGGAGATAATATTAATGCTCAACCCATTATCAATCATAACCCTTTTAATTTGAGTTTGATTTATTTGGGATTGTTGGAAATATTGTCATTCATGTCAAAGGTCTAGCATTATTGGTGATAAAGGCCCCATTGCATCTAATGTTGTTTGTAATAGATATATCTTGGCTAATGTGAGTTAATATTTATTTAATATTAATGAATATATTTTTGGTTGCATATGAGACAAAAGAAGGGCCCATGGAGAAGTCAAAGAGCCACGGGGTAAAGAAAAAAGAAGGATGGGACACATTTTCCCATGAAGAGTTATCTTGGGCAATTCCAAGAGTCACCAAGTGAAGACAAAAGAGGAAGGGCACAATTTCTCATGAAGAGACACTTTGAGGAATACGAAAAGTCACCAAGATAAGGACAAAAGTGGGAAGGACGTTTTTGGTCATGAAGGTTCACCACATGAATTTTTAAAGGCAAGAATATGAAGGGTCATATAAGTTTAGCACCATTTTCCATGAGGATTGAAGGGTCACAAAGGGGGAAGGCCAAAGGTTATTTGGAAAGCTATAAATAAAGGGTTGAGAAGCCATTTGTAATAAGTGTGAGAGAGGTAGATTTGATATTGTATTATCTAGATTAGAAGAGCATTTGAGAGAGATGAATATGATTTGTATTTGTTATATCTAGCTTAGAAGATTAAAGGTGAGAGAGAGGAAAGATATGTTGTAATGAACTATCATTTGTTGAGATAGCAACATTGAGAGATAGGTGTGTGGTATACATAAAGGGGTTGGTGCTCATGTGGGTTGGTGCTCATGAATAGTTGCTAGGTTAGTGCTCAACAAAGGGGTTAGTGATCCTAAAATTTGGTGCTTTCAAATATTTTTTGGGTTGGTGCTCATTCATATACTTGAGATTGTTCTCCATGGTTATTTCCACATTGGGTTTTCACGTTATATCTGGTATCTCCCTCTACCTTGTGTGGTGTTTATTGTTTGAGTTTTATTGCATATCTTGAATATTTGATTAAGTGGAATTTGGTTAAGAGAAAGTTTTATAAGATGCATGATATACTGATTCACCCACCTCTCAGTATATCCCATGCTTAATCATTAATATCAGAGCAGGTTCCTTTTTTGAAAAGTTTTACAGCTTGAAGGTAGATCAGGAAAGCATGATGGCTAGGTCACAGGAGGGATTTTCTATAAATAAGGCACCTTTGTTTGATGGGATGAATTATGATTTTTGGAGCATGAGAATGAAGGTTTATTTGATGGCCCTTAGATTTGACATATGGAAAGCAGTGGTGGAGGAATATGAAGAGCCACAGACATCTATAATTACTCTAGCAGAAAAGAAGGCAAGTTAATGTAATGCTAAAGCTTTAAATGCTATTTTATGTGGTTTATGTGAATCTAAATTTGTTAAAGTTATGTAATGTAAATTTTCTCATGAAACTTGGGTTAAACTCGAGAATATTTACAAAGGTGATGGAAAGGTTCAACAAGCTAAGCTTCAGACTTTTAGAAGGTAGTTTGAAAGTTTGAAGATGGAAGACGAAAAAGATATAACAAGTTATCTTTTACAAGTTGATCAAATTTTAAATTAGATTCAAGGTCTTGGAGAAACATTGGAAGCGTCGATGGTGGTGTAAAAGGTTTTGAGATCTCTACTAATGAGATATGATGCAAAGATTTTGGAAATCGAGGAGATGAAGAATTTAGGCAAGCTAAAGATGGATGAGCTTCATGGTATTCTCATGGCATATGAGATGCGGATAGAACAAGATAAACCCTCAAAGAGAGAAGCAACTTTCAAGACATCAAAGAAAGAGAAAGCTAAGATTCAAGAATCAAGTGATAGTTCCAGTGATGATGAAGATGACAACGGAGCACTTTTCATTTGCAAGCTGAAAAGGGGAATAGGTAAATATCAAGGAAAATTACCTTTTAAATGTTTTAATTGTGGAAATATTGGACATTTTTTAGCTAGATGCCAAAATAAGGGTAATGATGATGAAGAAGAAAAGCCTACATACAAGAAGAATTTCAAAGGCAAATCTAAGAAGGGATTCGAGAAGAAGAGCCTGTATTATAAGGATCCTAGCTCAGTCGAAGATAGTGGAGTCAGTGATTCATAAGAAGAAGAGATTCTATTCATGGCCATTCATGAATATGATCAAGAAGAAGAAGAGGAGGAAGCTAAAGTGAATATGGGAGGAGAACTCATTTGTGCCCTTAAAGAATTAAATGCTGTTGAGAACAAGAATCAAAGATTAAAGTGCCAGATCAAGAAAAATGAAAAGGAGTCAAAGGAAATTATTGATGATCTAACAACACACTTGGAAGAAGCCAAGAAGAATGAAGAAGATCTCACAGCACAGTTGGAAATAGCAAGAAAATAATGTCAAAGGTATGTTATTGAAATTGCCTCTTTAAAAGAAGATATTAAGAAAGTAGTCAATGATAAAGTAGTTAGCGATTAAAAATTTGAGGATAGCACTAACATGTTGAATAAGATATTGGAAAGTCAAAAAGCAAATTTAGATAAGACAAAGATTGGTTTTGAAAAGAAAAAGAGCTATGTTGAAGCTCTTAAGAAAGAGGAAACAAAAAGGGGAGAAGTGAAAAATACAGAGGACATTTCAAACAGATAAGGATGGAGAGAACAAAGCTACAAAAGATAATCAAGTCAGATATATATATATATATATATATATATATATATATATATATATATATATATATATATATGTCTTATTTTTATGGCTATTTTTTTTATTGTAATGGATATGGTGACAAGAAATTATAATGTAGAAAAAGAGCTAACAATTTCAGAAATAAGGAGAAGGAAAGTCAAGTAGAGTCAAGCAGAAGCCACAACTCTTTTACTCCTCTATCAAGCTTTGATGAAGAGACCATAGTATGCTACAAATGCAACAACTTTAGACACATAGAAAAGTATTGTATAAGTGTGTTCGAGTCAATCAAGAAGGATTAGAGTTTTAAAGCTCCATTCATCAAGAAGAAGGTTCAGACATGTTCATGGCAGAAGAAATAACTTGAAGATCCTATGATGGTTCAGATAGCCCTACATGCAAGAGATAAAGATCAGCTATGGTTAATTGATAGTGGATGTTCGAGGCATATGATAGGAGATAAAAGTAAGTTCATTACTCTAAAGAATATCAATGGTGGTACAGTGAGATTTAGAGATAAAACCACTGTCAGGATAGCTAGAAAAGGTACTTTGAGTTTGGATTATGGTAGAACTAAGACTAAGAATGTTTTGTATGTAAAATGTCTTAAGCATAATCTATTGAGTGTTAGTCAAATATGTGATCAAGGATACTCATTAAAGTCTCATGCTGAAGGTTGTGAGATTATAAAAAAAGATTCAAATGAGTTGATTGTAGATGCTTAAAGGACAAGGAACAATGTCTATGTATTGTCAGATATCTTCTCAAAGGCATGATCAAAGGACACATTCAAAGATTTGAGAGAGGAGTTAGTATTAATTTATATTACTTCCAGTCATTGATGTTCAACATTAATTGAAGGGGAGCTAAGTGTTAGCTCGAGGTAGGCCCTTTGCCATTGATGTCAAAGGGGGAGAATAATAGGTATAGATATAGGTGTAGAAATAGGTACAGAGAATAGATACAGGTTGTTACAATAAGGGGGAGTTACTGTATGTTTTCAAATGATAGGATGTGCAAGTGACAAGATGTGGCAATTTTAGGACTGAGGTTGCCATTAATGACAAAGGGGGAGATTGTTGGAAATATTGTCATTGATGTCAAAGGTTTAGCATTATTGGTGATAAAGGCCCCATTGCATTTAATGTTGTTTGTAATAGATATATCTTGACTAATGTGAGTTAATATTTATTTAATATTAACAAATATATTTTTGGTTGCATATGAGACAAAATAAGGGCCCATGGAGAAGTCAAAGAGCCATGGGGTAAAGACAAAAGAAGGATGGGATGCATTTTCCCATGAAGAGTCATCTTGGGAAATTCCAAGAGTCACCAAGTGAAGACAAAAGAGGAAGGGTGCAATTTCACATGAAGGGACACTTTGAGGAATACGAAAAGTCACCAAGATAAGGACAAAAGTGGAAAAGGATGTTTTTGGTCATGAAGGGTCACCACATGACTTTTCAAAGGCAATAATATGAAGGGTCATATAAGTTTGTCACCATTTTCCATGAGGATTGAAGGGTCATAAAGGGGGAAGGCCAAAGGTCATTTAGAAAGCTATAAATAAAGGCTTGAGAAGCCATTTGTAATAAGTGTGACAAAAGTTGATTTGATATTGTATTATCTAGCTTAAAAGAGCATTTGAGAGAGATGAATATGATTTGTATTTGTTATATCTAGCTTAGAAAAGCAAAGGTGAGAGAGAGGAAAGAGATGTTGTAATGAACTATAATTTGTTGAGATAACAACACTGAGAGATAGGTGTGTGGTATACACAAAGGAGTTGGTTCTCTTGTGGGTTGGTACTCATGAATTATTACTGGGTTGGTGCTCAGCAAAGGGGTTGGTGCTCATAAATTGTTGCTGGGGTTGGTGCTCAGCAAAGGGGTTGGTACTTCTATGGGTTGGTGCTCACAAACTTTTGCTGGGTTGGTGCTTGGAAAATGGGTTGGTGCTCTTGTGGGTTGGTGCTCATGAATAGTTGTTGGGTTGGTGCTCAAGAAAGGGGTTGGCGCTCCTGCAAGTTGGTACTTGTGAATATTGTTTGTGTTGGTGCTCATTCATATAATTGAGATTATTCTATGTGGTTTTTCCCACATTGGGTTTCCATTTTATATCTGTTCTCTCTCTCTATCTTGTGTGGTGTTTATTGTTTGAGTTTTATTGCATATATTGAATATTTGATTAAGTGGAATTTGGTTAAGGGACATTTTTATAAGATATATGATATATTGATTCACCTCCCCCTCTCAGTATATCCCATGATTAATAGGGATGTAATAAAAAGGGTAGGATTGTGGACTTTTGGTGACAAAGGAACAATTTTAGAATCAATAAAACTAAGCATTGAGACCATTTAGAGGGCTCTTATAAAAGCTGACAAAGGTTGAGGTTCATCTGGTTAGACTTCAATATCCTAGAGAGCTTCTATCATTTCCTATTGATGTTGTGGATAATTCTTGATAAGCTCATATAATGAAAATTTAACAGGTGCTTGGTGGAGTTATTTTAGTATAAAGATCTAAACCAATTGCTTAGCTTTAGTAGGGGTTGTTCTTGTAATAGAAACCTTCAACCTTTAGCTACATGGTTTAGGTGTATTAGGTGTAGAGGGTCTTATAATTGAAACCTTAAATTTATTAAGATTGTGGTTTTGAGAGCAGGTAGTTACATGCACAACATTTATATAAAATAGGGGTGGATCTGAAGAAGCTATCAACTCTTTATCACTTATGGGACTAGTAGGATTATGAATGGGGGGAACTGAAGGAAGAAAAATTTTTGAATTAGGGGTTTGATCATTGAGATCATCAATTAAGAGGTCATCATCCTATATTAACTACTATATTAAAGTTTTTAGGGATTTACAACTTTCTGTATCATGCCTAGGTACTCTATGATATGTGCATATTTCTCAAGTTTTATACCATGCAGGGCTTTTAGGGTGAAGGTTAACGGTCCATATAGTTGGTAACATAATAATGGAGGTATCTAATAGTTGATTCAAAGTAACACCATAAGATCCTTTTAAAGGGTCATGCTACAATTTTATAGGGGTTTTGATAACAAGCTCTCATGGTAGGGTATTACTTGTCTAGTTTTTTTGTTTACCCTTTACAAGAGGGATAACTTTAGGGTCTTTTATTTAAGGATTTTCTAATGGTACCTTAGTGGAGGAAGAGGTATATGGAAAGGGAGGTGCACTAAATGGAAAAGGATTTTATATCCTTCCATGTACTTGGATAGAAGACCCTACGACTAAGGTAGAAGATGGATGAGGTCCTAAAATGAATGATGAGGATGACATAAAAGGTATAGGCCCTTTGTTATTTTAGGTGTTAACAATGGGGGGAGTATTTAGACTATGACTTGCTCTTTTTGACATTTGAAAAAGATCCACTTTACCCTAAGGATGAGCTACAAATTTCTTTGATGGAATGCCAAGATAATTGTCCCAACTATCAATACGAGAGACTTTACTCTTTCCTTTGGTATCTTTAGGATAGGGAGGTATTGTAACAAAATATGGTTTTGAAGGGCCAAGGTTTTGGGCAAAAGGATCAGATTGTGATATATGTTTGCCATGATAAAACTTACTAGGGATTAAAGGGGTAACATGAGTGGCTTCAGAAGTGTCAAGATGTTTATTTGTAACATCCTGAGGAGCAATTTATTTTTCCCTTTTAGGAGATTCACCATGAGGGGGTGAATGGGATGGTTCATGTGAATGGTCCCATGTAATGGGATCAAGGAATTCTAAGAGAATTAGGGGACTAGGTTTAATGACCTCTAGTTAACTTAAATCAAAATGATCTCTTGTAAGGAGATCCAAGACCATAGGCTCTTCTAGGATTTTTGTAGGTAGTAACTAGTCTTGGATTATATTAATCAAGTGTTGGATTTGATTTTGCATTTCCCTAGGGTTATTTTGGATGAAATTCAATGTGGATAGATGGTTAGGAAGTGGTTACTTAAAAATATCTAAAGACTAGTTAGGAGGAGCATTGGGATTGTCCAATTGAAGGTCCCCCTTATCAATCAGGTTATGCACTAATCATTTGAAGGATTGGCACCATTCAATGTCATGTTCTATTAGCCTATGGTAAGCAAAAAATTCATCTTCCTTGTACCAAGTAGGTATATGACATGTATCATCAATTAGTTTAATTAGAAGGAGCTTAATGACATTTTCTTGTAAGAGTTTATCTAATACTAAAGCATAAGACTCTCCTATAGGGGTATATTTATTAGGAGGAAAACTTTTAGAAGGAAAATGAGTAAAACCCTTAGGTTTCTATGTCTAAGAGGCAGAATCTCTAGACTGGTTAGATGCCATAAGGGAGGAAGTTTTTACATTAACTACATTTGCTACTACTTTTGGTTTAGGATTATTGATATTGCTTTTGGATGGATCAAACTTAAATTTCTTACTATGCAACTTAACTTTCCCTTCTTCAATGCCACAGAGTTCAAGATTATGGGGCATAATAAAAGCTTCATCAAATGTCTTAAAAGTTTAAATTTGTAACATAAATGATATATGTTTTGCATAAGAATGTGAAAATAATTCAACTAATTCTATTTGTGGCAAGGGAAAGGTTAGCTGGTTAATTAAGTTAAACCATCAAGTTACAAATTGTGATAAGGATTCATCCTCAAATTGTCTAATAACATAAAGATCAATGATAGTCACTTTTTGAGAAATATTAATCAAAAAGTGTTCTAGAAAAACTTGGGCCAACAATCCAAAGGAGAAAAGGGAATGTTGTGGAATGGAATTTCACCAATCCAATGCAGATCTTGCTAACCATATGGGAAAAGTCCTAAATAGGATGGCATCATCATGTGTTATAAGTTAACACATGTGTCAAAAGGCTCTAAGATG